>JAMZEH010000069.1:1932500-1935000 GCA_024699665.1 Ostrea denselamellosa
TTGCAGAGTTCGAGGTGGGGGGTAACGGTTCATATCAAACGACAATTTGGCGTAACTTCTTTTTAATATGGATTGTTTTTTGTTTTTGTTTTTGTTTTTTGTTTTTTGTTTGGTTTTTTTTTTGTTTTTTGTTTTTTTTTTTTTTTTTATTTTGTTTTAGTTTTTTTATTTATGTCTGTAAACGGTAAATATTATTTTGGGGAAATATTCTGCTGAACTCCTGTTTATAGATTAAACTAAGATAATGATCGGCATTCAATCTCGCAATTCCTACAGAAAACGCAAAAGAGATATGAGCAAATACGAACCTCTAAACAAATCAAAGATTGCCAGGTATCGTTAGGAAATATTTTTGATGGTTTCTATTTAGATTCCATGTGCTCCATATCCAAATGTTCTGTAAAAATTGTAAAACGTGATATATTGATCACCAGTAATTCATTTATTAGTAATCTCACATGTTTTACAATTTTTACCATATAGAGAATATCGGCTCACAGGTTTCAAATTAATAATGATGGTAATCAACCTCTCTACAAATATTTTAATTCCCCAGATCATTCTAAAAAAATACATTGCTGGATCCAGTAAATGTTCTACTAAACCCCTATTTTTGCACCTCACGGAAATATCAACAATTGTAAAGGACAAACGTTAAACGTACTGTGCCATAACATATGCCACAAGTCCTGTAAATCAAATGTGGATTCTTAAAAATTTTAAAGAACTTTTAGTAAATTTGAAATTACAAAACGTTTCTCAAACTAACAACACTAAATCGGTAGTTGCTTTGTCAACAAATATGGTAAAAGGAAATATTCATATCTCGTGATCGGTCATCCCCAAAATCATTATGTTAAACACCACTCTGACTCCACGCACAAGTACTTTGAAGTTGATATTAAAAATAATTCTCATTGACAATATTGTAGTCTTTGGCTTTGGGAATAAATTGTGCTCCTTTGTTAGCTGACCTGTTTTTTATGTTCTTATGAAGCAGAATTTATTCAAAAGCTTTTACATGAGAAGAAAACAATATCTTGCTGTGGCCTACAATTTGATCTTTGGATATATCGACGAAGTTTTATCTATTAGCAATGATCATTTTCATTCATATGTCGATTCGATATATCTCAGTGAACTTGAAATAAAAGACACCACAGAGTCTTCCACACTTGCTTCGTAATTAGAAGGTTTATTTCAAATAGATGCTGGCGGCAAACTAACAACTCAACTTTATGACAAACGGGATGATTTGAATTTATCCATCGTCAGTTTCCCTTATCTATGTGGCAATATTTCATCATTACCTGCATATGGTATTTATATCACCTAACATATGCAATACGCAAGAGTTTGCTCTGCATATGAACAGTTTTTAAATTGAAGCAGGCTACTGACAAAAGTTGATGTTACAGCGATTTGTACAGTATCGTCTAAAGTCAGCATCTCACAAATGTTATAACCGTTATAACGATCTCGTTTGCCATGACAACTTTCCACTAGGTCAAATGCTACCTGACGTGTTTTATACCAATTGTTAAGCCGTTCTTAGCACAATGATTATCTGATTCTGACTACGGAGTTCTCCGTTTACCTGATCGGGATGTAGGGCGTGACCGGTCGAAAGGGGATGCTTACTCCTCCTAGGCACCTGATCCCACCTCTAGTATGACCAGGGGTCCGTGTTTGCCCATGTCTCTGATTTGTATTTTCTATGGGAATTACGAAATTGAATATTGTTAGTTATCTAAACCTTTTCATTTTCATGGTTTGCCGTCTTTTATATAATATGCAATTAAACACCCAAACTTGTATGAATAAATAGATAATATGTAAATGATTTTATATGATGTATGTCATAAAGCAAAGAAAGTGAAATCTATTTTCAAATACTTTACCCACTGATACTCCAAAGATCTTGTAAATATATGTGTTGCAATCCTAGGGATTCTGAAGACAGTGATGTAACAAACTCACATGTATTACAATTCTAGGGATTCTGAAAGATTGTGATGTAACAAAATCAGTGTATTACAATCCTAGGGATTCTGAAAGATTGTGATGTAACAAAATCACATTACAATTCTAGGTATTCTGAAAGATTGTGATGTAACAAAATCACATTACAATTCTAGGTATTCTGAAAGATTGTGATGTAACAAAATCACATGTATTACAATTCTAGAGATTCTGAAAGACTCTGATGTGACAAAATCACATGTACAATTTGCTTACAGTCTAATGAATTACTAGCATTAAACTCAGAATTTCTTGCGATGTGTCAAGTCTTCATGAATTCAGTAGCCTTACCTCGACCACATGTCTTACCTGTAACGGTAAGAAGAAATTGCACTATTCTGTATTAAATGATTAGCAGAAAATATATTTGAGCTGACAATAAAAACATCTATGTTACACTGAAATTCAATCCTGGACAAACCTTTTGCTATAAACTGAAAGAAACTAAGAAAGATTCATCTTTGCAACAACATCACGT
>JAMZEH010000069.1:1940000-2445000 GCA_024699665.1 Ostrea denselamellosa
TGTCGACTGGTGACACCTACCGTGAGCCCTAAATCTTGATCAGGTAGTTGTAATCCGTAGTGAAAGTTTGTGCAAAGAACAACCTTAATTGGTATGAAACATGTCAGACAGCATTTTGCCAAATAACAGGATGTATTGATAAATAGATGGTTTCAACATCTGTGAACTGCAGACTTTAAAGGAAACTTGTCTATTAGCAAATACACCATTTCTTAAAGACTTTGATATTTTCATACTAATTGTTAAGTGTTCGTTTTGATATTGGGCTTACAGTGGGTTAGTCGGCCAACAGGGGATGTTTACTCCTCCTAGATACCTGATCCACCTCTGCTGTGTCCAGGGGTCCGTGTCTCTGCTACTGTACGTGTTGAATTCTTTATGGGTTTGATAATTATTCGTTATCTTCATTATTTTCATTCTTTTCTGGAAAAATACGATTACAGTATGTCACATAAAAATGTGCTCATGTAGATTCAGTTTAATACGATCTTATTCCCGGTGCAAGTTAGCCTCCGTGGCCGTGTGGTTAGAGCATCGGGCTCAAAATTACAAAGCCTCTCACCTCTGTCGGCGCGTGTTCGAATCTCAGCCGCGACGTTATGTGAGCACGTTTGCCAGTTTACTTGCGGAAGGTCGGTGGTCTCTTTCCAGGTACATTGTATCTGGGTTCTCTCCTCAACCAACAAAACTGGACGCCACCAGATAACTGAAAAATTGTTGAGTGTGGCAGAAAGCAATAAATAATTAATCATTAATCAATTGAATCATGTCAGATTGTCTATGTGCTAGTGGATCCTCTGTGACACTCCTATTGAAGATGACAAGGGTAAATAATGGTGCCCTTCACGGATGAGGATCAAGTCTCCTGGGGCCGGCAATTTATTACCAACCCTGAAACACTTTTATAGTGAATATCAAGAGTTCTCTTGATTCTCTAGATTTTAGTAGAGATAAATAATTTATAAATAAATGAAAAAAACTTCTTATTTTAGCTCCGTCGTTTCTCTTGCAATTTCACCACTGTTGTGCAAAAACATATGTGATCTAGTTCCAGATCTACAGCCAGCGATCATCGGAAGAAAATTATCTGTGGGATTGCAGGAGCTATTTTACTTTTGGTAAAATTACTTATATGAGTTACTAACCTCCAATTCACTGTAATGAAAAAATAATGAATCTGTAATTATCTAATTATCAATTTATTTGGCGACAGATATATTTTTATTGTTTAAAATTGTTTAAACGCATCCATGCATTACATTCCAGCTACCATCCCTTGGACTCCTTGCTGAAACCATAGCAGTTCGATATGACGCCATTTTCTCTAATAGGCTGATCGATCTCCTGTTCAGTAGCATCACAATGGTGCATTTGTCCTTCAGTAGGAACCTCTTGATCTGGCGTTGGTTGATGATCGCCTCGTCAGTAATATTAGCGACAGGAGGATTATTCACTGCAGCCACGATACAGCGGAGATCAAAATTATTGCATGTTATAGTATGTATCAAAATTATTGCATGTTATAGTATGCATTAACGATTGATTGATTGATTCTTGTTGCTTTGCGCCACACTCAACAATTAACGAACTCATTGACCCACACAGTATAGAGCTTTATTTAGTTATAGCTTTATCCTATTAAGTCAAAAATTGCAATGAATGTAGTTTTTTTTAGCAACTTATATAAAAAAGGAAACTTTAAAAAAAAAAGCCAACTGCGAGAGACTGATTTAGAAAACAAATAGTGGAAATAACCAACATTGAATTTAAAACTTTAAAATTTTAAAATTTAAAATTTAAATGACACAGAATTCCGTTGCGGAAGCTTGCAAATTCTTTTTTTTTTCTATTTATTTTATCTTCCTGTGTTATTATTATTATATTAATATTATTATTGTTATTATTATTCTGCTGCTATTGTGGTATAAATTGCTGTTTAAAATACGGTTGATTAGCAAGATTGTCAAACTTGGGTGACACTTGGAAAGCAGAATTTGTGATTGACTGACCCACAACCACCGTCTTCGCTGCTGAAAGACAAAATTATATAATATATATTGATAAAAATCCTTCTTTGTAAAGTATTTCTTATAATGAATAATACCGATTTGCTAGAGTATAGGGCATTATTTTTAGTTTAAATTTTGTCTGTGGTGCAAAAGAGAATCGCAAAAAGAATGTACTATGAAAAAGAAAGTGCACTGAGTTTTCTTGAAATTTCATGATTATATATATATATATATATATATATATATATATATATATATACTCAACAACTTAAAAAACGGACCGCTGAAAATTATTTTTTTCGCAAAAATTAAAACAAATTTTATCGTAATTTCAATCGTCCTTATTAATGCACCCTTTAAAATTTAAAGGTCATGTTCAATGCAGCCCATGCAAACTCAAATATCTTTTAAAACACCATTTTCCACGTGCAAAACATGCCAGTTATACTGAATGAAAATTAAAACTTGTTTCCAGTGTCTTCAGAAGGAAAATCTGACATTTCATTTCTGTTGACAAATTAATGCGTTTTGATGCCACGCTTAAGCACTGATGAGCGCAACCAAGCTGTAGGTATGCTTCGTGCAGGTGTTTTCACTCGGAATGTTGCGAATTATTTCAATTGCCAACACAGTACCATTGTCCGTCTTAAGCAACGTTTTCTTGGCACAAATTCCGTATCCGACAAGCAGAACCACTTGGCCCCAAGAAAATAAATGAATCGCATCAGAATATATATATATATATATATATATATATATATATATTATTTTAATGTATTGTAATGTACTTCACCATTGGCTCGTTTGATATCACGTGTCAAAGTATGGAAATGCGGATTGACGAGGTCTTTCTATATATATATATATGATTTGTAAAATAAAAAATTCAGTATTTGATACAGCAAATATGTCCAATAATAAAAGTCAAGAAACACAAAACTCGAATTGATGACAGTCCACTGTAAGGGCTTTCGGCTTTAATGTCTCTTCAGACGGTTTTAACATAATATTCAATCCAAACTTTATTTTGCTATTGAATTTTCATGTATGTGCTGTAGTTGGTCAAGGTTATTATATAATGTGACAAAGCTGTCGATATTTCAAAACTTAATGGTGTGCATCACATCAAATTTGAAGAGGAAATTGCTTAAAATGAAAGCTATTAAAAAGATTATCTTTCCTAATGTAATCTACAATATCCCTTCATGTATATGCGACCAAGTTTACAGCGATGTTTTTATGTGCATTTGCAGGCTTTGGGACTGAATTGTTTTTCTGTGTGTACAATATGTGGCGTGACTGGATGGGTCATTGCTGTTCACGTATCGGTAAGCATGTTAAATGATGGCGAATAGTTGGAGGATTTGAAAATACATTACTATCTCCTCTCTATATACTCATCATATTTTTTCAGACATAAACCTCAATGTAAATCTATAATAAAATAAAAGTAAATACTAGAAAAGGTAAATACTAAATACCTACTTCGCAAATTGCATTTGCGTTAATATCAAAAAGGTTTCTCCTGTCATTTCTTATGATAGACACCGCAATATCACCAAGCGTTATGGTTCCTGAATTCTTACATGGTATCTGCATATGATTTTTCATTACATGGAGCCTGGAACAACCTTTATAATACAGTACGTATTGTTAACTTTCTTATTAATCAGGAAATTCACGTTTATCATATCACAGTATCAATCGGAACTCCTTGGATGTTTTGTGTACTCAACATAGATATCGAGAAGTTCCGATCAATCACAGTATATCAATTTAAATTTCTGTTTTGCAGCTCAAGTGTTGTGGGTATTCGTCTGTTTTTGAAAGTCTTATCGTTTACTATGATAATACAATTGGGATTTCCAGTGGTTCGCAATCCCTCTTCTGTTGTCCCTCAAACCCGATCACAAAAAGTTACAGCTCTGATGTAAGGTGTACAAAATATGCTGAAGTAAGTAGTGCTTTAAGGAAATAGTTAATATATGTACATATACTGTATTTCCTAAGACGTACATTCATGTACTCTATTAGAGAGTTTTCTTTTCATAAAACAAATTTAGTGTTCGCATGTAAATCACAATATACATTTGAATTGAATAATTGCAAATGTCCTTAAATATAAATACATTTATTTCCAATTCAAATTTATGACAGTTTTAATTTTGTTGTTTTGTTTCATTTTTTTTTTTTTATTATTATTATTATTATTATTATTATTATTATTTGGTTTTTGCTTTGTTTTACGTCTCTTCTAGAATTTTTTTATTCATGTAAGAAATCACCAGCTGATAGGTGAAGTATCACGAATTTAGATCTTGTGTCAGTGTTAAAACAACCAGAAACACTGAATTGATTCATTCTTGATAATATTTGATTTGCAAATGCAGCCATGTCTCAACAAGCTGACAGCGAAAATTCGAGGATACAGTGTGGGATTTTATGTGCTGATGTCACTTTCATTAATACTAGTGGTAAGTATTAGAGGTGATTACATGTAGCGTCGTTATTATAAATGATGGAATGTCTGTAACCTGTATACTGTGGATGAATCTGTTACTTGAATTCTGTTTGTAAACTGCAACCAAAAAAAAGTTCATGATTGATTGTTTATTGATTGTATATTGTTTAATGTCCCTCTCGCGAATCTTTCACTCATATGGAGACGTCACCATTACCGGTGAGGGGCTGCAAACTTTAGGCCTATGCTCGGCGCTTATGGCCTTTGAGCAAGGAGGGATCTTTATCGTGCCACACCTGCTGTGACACGGGGCCTCCAGTTATGCGGTCTCATCCGAAGGACCGCCCCATTTAGTCGCCTCTTGCGACAAGCAAGGAGTACTTAGGACCTATTCTAACCCGGAAAGTGGGTGTTTACTACTAGTTATAATACTGAAAAACGTAATGATAATAAAAATTCACGAAAAAAACATGAAATTCACTCTATTTTTTATGCTTTGTTTTTATTTGTTTGTTTTTGTGTTTACATTCTTTATAATTTTTTCGTTAAATACGAACGAATGTACTTCTAGCAGTCGCTCTACTTTATCTGTCTGTCCGTTCAAAACTCTTAGGGTACCTAGTTTTACATTGCATTAGTTTTTTTCAATTTTTCAAAATTTGTGTAGATATTACACGCGAATCTAATGTATCAACACCCTCTATTGTACATATTTTTTTTTAAATCTATGAAATTAAATTAGCAATTTTTGTATCAATGCTTTAGAGAGTTCCAAGTTTACTTTAAACTTTTCTTTCATCACATAACGAAACTCTGCATAAAGGCATACACTGCTATTTTCAGAGATTTGTACTTTTTAAAAAAAAAATATCCACTGATAGTTTTCTTTTGAAAAATTGAAAAGGTACTATTATTCAAAATTTGCACAACTATTACGTGTTCGCAAGTCATATTCTAATTTGCACTTAAACTATTTCTTAATTAGCACGCCAAAACTTGCAGTGTATATATGTTTGTTGAATTAGTATTAGCCTTTTCTATGCCTATTTTTCTTATGAAAAACTTTTCCGCTCTCTCTCTCTTTCTCTCCCCCCCTCTCTCTCTCTCTCTCTCTCTCTCTCTCTCTCTCTCTCTCTCTCTCTCTCTCTCTCTCTGTGTTTTACGCCTCTTCTAGAATTTTGCACTCGTATTGAGACGTCACCAGCTGTAGGTGAATTACCACAACATTAGACCCATGCTTAGCGCTCAGGGCCGTAACAGTGAGGGTATTTAACGTACCAACGTCTGCCGCGAAACGGGGCCTCCGCATTAAGGTCATATCCGAAAGACCCGTGATTCTCAATGCTAAAGAGTTTGGTGAAAAATACAAAGATATAAGACCTCAACTATGCGCATTTTTTTCCGCACCGTAAATCGAAGGTTTTTATTAGGAGTGTTTCTGTAACTCTCATATCTGTCCCAGTAATTCCCCACAAAGCTACAAATTTGCAGTTAATAGAGAGGTCACCAACTGTAAGTGAAATATCACAACTTTAAGGCCATAGCAATGAAGGTTCTTGAATGTTCCGAGAACTACCATTAGTATCACCTTAAAGACCCAAGCCTTAGCGCTAAGGAACAGTCACCACCTACGTGAAACGTTTTACGTGGAGCCGGGATCGAGAATTGAACCCTGGTTATCTCGACTGCGAAGCGAGCACTCTTACCACTTGGCACCTCAATCGATCGATTTGGATGGTTTATTTAATTCTATTTTGCTATGTGATACTAGTGAAATATATGCAGTTTTCACTCAATATTACTGAAACTTTCCTCAGAGATGAGATAATTAGCATCTTTAGTGCCAGCCAGATTTGACAATGAAAGCATTTTTCTCATGACAGGATTGGAAAAACATGTTATCTGAAGTTTTTTTCAATTTTATCGAAAAATATCCACATTCATTTCAGGCAAATTAAGTGATATACGGTACATTAATTGATATACATCACTTTAACTGTTGATAGGATAATATTATTTTACTTGTATGGCAACGCAGGTCCAGGTCAATGTGTCAGACAACTATATTCTCCAAAGTTTTGAAATGGTTTGAATTCTATACTACATCAAAAATGTCGTAATTTGTACTTTCATATTAATTGCAACTTTAAATATAGAAGAGTATCTCTTATTTTTAAATCCCGTGGGGGTCCGGGTTGTTAGAATAGATTCTCAATACTCCTTGCTTGTCGTAAGAGGTGACTAAATGAGGCGGTCCTTCGGATGAGACCGCAAGCCGAGGCCCCGTGTCACAGTAGGTGTGGTATGTTAAAGATCTCTCCCTGCTCAAAGGCCATGGACGCCGAGCATAGGTTTAAATTTTGCAGCCCTTCACCGGCAATGGTGGCGTCTCCATGTGGGTGAAAGATTCTCGAGATTATTATACAATATATCATCAATCAATCTTACTTTAAAGGTGACGCTGATAGTATTGCTTGGAATACTTATCTGGTATGACGAACCATTCGCTGCTGATCATGTTATAATCAAATTAAAGAACATTGGAAAACAAAGAAGGTATGTCGGCTCCTGTATTCAAAGTATATAAAAAACGCATGTAAATAATTGATTGGTATGGTACTACTTTAAAATAACGCAGAACCATGGTTCATTTCGTATATGCTAAATATATTTACTCGGAAAACATAATGAATATATTTGTGCACCACCTTAATGCTTAGTGCGTATGTACATGTTTTATTGGTTGGGATACTTTTTGTCATGAGACTAGAGAGCCTGATTTTAAACTCTATTTAGTTAATTTGTAATTAGTCAATTCTCTGATGTAAGCCCAGCCAATTAGATTATGCTATATGAAATTCATTTGTTATTTTAATAAATGACAAATTCACACAATAGTATTCTTTTCTTATTTCTTTCATAAATGTGATGTACAGCAAAAAGAAGCCATGTATTGCCTGGGTTATTATTTTTTTTTTTTTTTTACATTCTTTAGGCAAAATTGTGGATAAAAACGAATTTTGTTTTAGCTTCATTTTTCTACAGGAAAGAGAAGAAAATTGTTGACATGGATGTGAGTGTATCGATAACAGAAACACAACTAATTCTAGACGAAAAGGCACAAATAACGGAGCAGACGGTGAGATCAGACGACAACAGGTGGACAAATCGAAATAACGGACCAGACGGAGAGATCAGAGGACAACAGGTGAAAAAATTGAAATCACGGAACAGACGTCGAGATCAGACGACAACAGGTGGAAAAATCAAAATCACGGAGCAGACGGCGAGATCAGACGACAATAGGTGGAAAAAACGAAGACATAAAGTGGGACCTCTTCCATCTGATCCTGATAGTGAACAAAGTGTTCCAAACAATACCACAAGCCAACCAGCTAACTCTATCGCAGAACAAGAAGATGACGAAAAAGAATTTAAAGAAGAAGTAGAGGAAAAAGACATTAAAGAAGAAGTGGAAGAAAAAGAAATTAAAGAAAACGAAAGTAAAGAAAAAGAAAATAAAGAAAAAGAAATTAAAGAAGTAGAAGAAGACATTAAAGAAGAAGTAATAGAAGAAAAAGAAATTAAAGAAAAAGAAAGTAAAGAAGAAGAAGAAAAAGAAGTCAAAGAAAAAGAAGTAATAGAAGAAAAGGAAATCAAAGAAAAAGACATTAAGGAAGAAGAAAACGAAATTAAAGAAAAAGAAATTAAAGTAGAAGAAGACATTAAACAAGCAGAAGTAGAAGAAAAAGAAATCAAAGAAGAATAAATTACTGTCGTTTAAGGACGGATTCTTAGAGGAATTAAGACAAATTAAAAGATGCATACCGGGTGATTATAATGATATGCATGTATTTCCTCACTTGTACAATATGTGGCTAATAAAGCGACATTCAGTTTCTTACCACGCTTACACTTTTTGCAACATTTAACACTAAAATGGATTCTGGGGTCCTTGAAATCTATGATTTCCGAAAAATCAACTGCATAGTAAATTACGCTTTTATACTCTGTTATAAAACTGAAAGTAATGACTTTTGTCACCTCACCGATAGAACAATATTTTTATAATTGTTTTGTATCTTTCTCAGTTGATCCGATGCCCCTATTTTTTTTAATTTTTATTTTTTGTCATTCTATGCAACATTATACTTTTATGAAACGTTAAGGTGTATTTTTAAATACAGTACGTGAAGTATAAAATATCAATTAATATGCAAAAATACTTTTTTTACGATAAGATATTTTGGATTGTCTGATTGAATCAGCTATTGTAATAATAATAATAATAATAATAATCATTTTATATAGCGCCCTATTCGATCAAAATAATCGCTCTAAAGCGCTGTACATCATAAATCATAAGACAGGTTACATAAATACTAATTTTTTAAAAGACAGGTTACATAGTACTAGAAGTAAATGATTTTTTTTTTTTTTTTTTTTTTTTTTTTTTTGTATTCTGGTCCTGCTTTAAAATATATACATAACTACTATACATTTTAAGTATAAAATATAGACAAGGTTTTCTTTACTTATCCCATTCTATCAGTAAATAAATAACACCTTCGTTCGCTGCAAATACCGCCATGCACGCACAAACATATAAAGAAAAACGTTTTGTTTTCGTCTAAATTACCCTAAACATTGATAATTTAGACGAAAATGTATCCAAAACGTTGAACGTCTCCATATGAGTGAACAATTCTCGAACGGGACGTTAAAAAATATATATATATTCAATCAACAATCCAAAACGTTGATAATATACTATCATGTTGCCCATGATGCGAAGATATTCTGCTTCAGATAGCTGGTTTATCAATCCCATTAGACATTAATGACCGTCTTCAAGGTGGTCAGCGTTACCACATGGATAATTTGGAGAAATGAAATTGAGTCTTGTATCAATGTTTACACAGTTTCGTCACAGAAAATATTCAAGGGAGGTTAAACCGGATGTTATAGTAGAAAATCAACTTGCGCATGCACAAGTGTACCTGAACCAATCGTAGCATCAATTGGCCTTTTCCGTTATATCGAGAGAAAAAAAACCGCGAGGTCTTATCTCGACTTGACGGAAAAGACTGAGCCATGTTCGACCTTGGAGCCTGATGACGCGACCTTTTTTTATTGGAACCTAAATAGGGAGCATTTGACCCTAAGTATAGTGGAAGGGGAAGGGCAGATTGCGCATATACAAGTACATATTTACTGAGATCAGCAAGAGCCCAGATACAATGTACCCGGGAAGAGACCTCTAGTCGGCGCGGGTTCGATTCTCGCTCGCGCCGATATATATGAGAAAGTTGTGCCAGTTCACCATCGGAAGGTCGGTGGTCTCTTCCCGGGTACATTGTATCTGGGTTCTTTTCTCCAATAAAAAATGGACCCCACTAGATTACTGAAAAAATATTGAATGTGACGTAAAACAGTAAACAATCAACAATCAATCTTGATTGATTGATTGATTATATATTATTTAACGTCCCGCTCGAGAATGTTTCACTCATATGGAGACGTCACCATTGCCGGTGAAGGGCTGCAAAATGTAGGCCTATGCTCGGCGCTTATGGCCTTTGAGCAGGGAGGGATCTTTAACGTGCCACGCCTGCTGTGACACGGGGGCTCGGTTATTGCGGTCTCATCCGAAGGACCGCCCCATTTAGTCGCCTTTTACGACAAGCTAGGGGGTGCTGAGGATCTATTCTAACAACCCGGATCCCCACGGATTTCAATCTTGATGATGAACGATTAATGTTATGGGGTCTAATTTATTCATTTGTAAATATACTTTCGGTAGGTCGGTGGTCTCTTCCCGGGTACATTGTATCTGGGTTGTCTCCTCCACCATTAAAGACTGAACACCACCAAATAACTGAAAACAATTTTGAGTATGGCGGAAAACAATGAACAATCAATCATTTGTTTGTTTGGTTTTTTTATTTATAGTCGCCTGAGCAATTTTTCAATCATTTGTATATGGTTTGTAAATAGTTCGTACAAACTGTAACAACCCATATCAATTAAGTCGCCAAATGACCCCTTTCCTACATTATCGTTGGTAATACACCAAAGGCCATAGTTAGATCGTTTTGCGTCTGTATCGGTAAAGGCGATGAAAACGAACAGTTTGAATCTCATAATTCCTATAAGGAATACAGAATTAAGAGTTGGGCAAACACGGGAGGAAAACAACAACCTATCTTTCAATCCAACACGGATTCCAGGAAATACCGAAGGTGGGATCAGGTGCCTAGGAGTAGTTAACATCCCCTGTTGAACGGTTACACCCGTATTGAGCTCTATGTCTTGAGCGGGTAAACTGTGTAATCTATTGTCAAAAATCAGTGTATAAAGAACGGCCTAACAATTGGTATGAAACACGTCAGACAGCATTCGATCCAATGATGGGTTCTAATGGCAAACCAGATCGTTACATGTATAACAACCATAGAATTTACAATACGAGATTGTCGAAACTCCTGTAACATCAACTTCTTTGTTAGAAGCCTGTTTCGGTTTAGAAACTAATCATACGGAGAAAAAATCTTGAGTGTCGAATCATTTGAGAGACATAAACACCATATGAGGTGATAATAGAATATTGCAACAAAATATGGGAAGTTGACGAAGCTGACATGTGACCAATTTTCATGAAGCTTAGTTGTTAGTTTGCCGTCAACACCTATCTTCAATAAGATATCAAAGTACGACGTAGATGAGGAAGACTGTGGTGTGTTTGATATCGAGTTTATTGGGATATATTGAATAATCATATGATTGAAAATGATCATTGTTAATAGAGAAAACGTCGTCGATATATCTAAAGTGTCGAGTTGAATGAAGGTCAAACAAGATTTTTTTTCTTCTCATATACACGGTTTTTTTTTAAAAATTAAATTCTCTTACGACAAGCACGGGGGTACTGAAGACCTATTCTAACCTGGATTCCCACGGGCAATTGTATTAAGGTATCCATTTCTATTCGCTAATGGAAAAATATAATATTAATGATGCACCATCATAACAATTAATGCGAAATTGTTCTGAAAAACATTTTTTATATAATTAGTGGTTACTACAATGCACAAGTAATGTGATTATTAAAGAATACATGCACAAAGGAACATGGAGGAATGGTCGAGGGTAACGGAAATTGATTTCATCAATGAAAAGGCCAAAATACCTAACAGTATTCAATCTCGTAATTCCTATAGAAAACACAGATCAGAGATTGGCAAACACGGACCCCTGGTCATACCAGAGGTGGGATCAGATGCCTAGGAGGAGTAAACATCCCATGTCGATCGGTCACACCCGCCGTGAGCCTTATATTCCGATCAGGTAAACGGAGCAATCCGTAGTCAGAATCAGTGTGGTAAGAACGGCCTAACAATTGGTATGAAACACATCAGTCAGCATTTAATTTAATGGTACGTTTACTGGCAAACTAGATTGTTATAACGACCATAAAATTTGTGCAATGCTGACTGTACAAACCCCTGTAACATCAACGTCTTTGTCAGTAGTCCGCCTCGATTTAAAAACTTATCATAAGCAGAATATATTGCCACAATCGAGGATCATGTGATATTTAGCTATTGAATGCACGGTACACTGACGCCTATTTTCAGCGTATCTTCATACACGGAGGTGGAGCTGTGTTTCCGGAAGAATCAACATTTTACTCGGTGAGTCTTTATTAAAATTTGCATTGTCTTTGAAATAAAAATATACAAATATAATTGAAGTAATAGAATACATCAGAAAAAAAAGAGTAAAAAAGAAATGAAAGAGGTACCCTGCTATTTCAGTCAATGGTCATTGTATGAAAAATTAACACTGTCAGAAATGCACCATTTAAATATAAAAGATTTTGGGGTGCAGACATTAAATGATATTTGATCTTCATGATTTTATTTTTTTGCATTATTTTTTTTTATTGTGGTTAGATTTAAATTCATCAGCAGTGTATTAGGTCATGTATAGCATGTATCTATATACTGCTTAAAAAGGAATGTCGAATGAACCCGCCTTACTTGAAGATTAATATATCATCTATTTAATCAACAGGGCCATTACAGATTTTCAGATATCTCGGAGCGCTGCCTTGATCATTTTATCTCTTAAAATCATTTTTCAGAAGGAGGCGCATTAACAATCAAAATTGTATCCAGTTGAATTAAATTGACTTTAGGACTTGTATATGCATTTTGAAACATTTCATTATCTTTCTTTAACTTTAACAAGCGGCCCACAGGCCTTATCGGTCACCTGAGTTAGTTAACAATATCACTAGACCAGGAGCTGCAAAATTGAAGATTTTATGAAATTATTTTAGCGCCTGATATGATATATAAATTATACGAAGAAGAGTCACAACATTGCAACAGCTTCAAATAATAGCTCTAAACAGCAAAATCAGGGGATCAACTGCCGTAGTTTTTAGTGTTTTCTTGTCTAATCTTTTTTGAAATTCCTTGATTTGGATATTTGTCAATATATTTTGTGATTTATCGGAACTTTAGAGACCTTTTTTCAGCTATATTGGAAGGATTGAAATGTGCATCAGAATCTGACTTTGTATCACAAGAATCACCAGTGGAACTGTCTGAACTCTCATAACTGGTTTTCCTGTATTTACGTTTATGCTTCGCTCACGTTCCAGGCTTTAGGACTCTCTTACACCACTGCATATAGTATTTCTCGTGCCCTGAATAGGCGAGTTTCTTATGTCTCGATATGGCGAATTCCCACAAGTGCCCGTTAAAGATGAACGTGTTCTAAAGCCCTTTCATAGCGAATCACTTGACGATTCATCCCTAGTTTCCATATATATTTAGACTTGAAACACCATTACGCACCTGATCTCGTAAAGTCTGCTTGCCCTCAGCATCAAGTGAACGTAACTGTAATTGAGTCATGCGATACCTATTCTCTATTCTCTATACCACACGAGAAAAAAAAACCCTCAACTACTCATCTCGAAAAGGACGTAAAGCTACAAATAAGTAATCAATCAACCATTTGAATTACAACAATAAGCAGTTTAATCCGAAAAAAACTAACCTAAGCAGTAGCATTCTAAAACTACCTTTAATATTACATTGCACCACGTATACGTCATTTGTCCTGTCATATTGGTTGTTTACATTATCAGATTTTATCTTATATATATTTTAGTATTCCATTTTATTTGTCTATATTAATATCTTGTCATTGATAGAATTTCGTTTATATCTTTTTGATTGATACTGACCTGAAAGATAACGGTTCACAATGGATGGCAATTTCAGAGTATCATTTTTCGAGAAAATACCATGTAAAGCTCTGAATGCATTAACAAAAGGGTGGGCAGCACTGAAATTCTAGTCATGTTGAAAAAGAAAAGCACAGAGGTTGTGTGTTTGCATCCGTATCTCAGAGTGATTTTGATAGCAAGATTTTCAAAGACGATCGATCTTTGACCTTCTATACTTCTGACGCTCATCAAGGTCAAACTCCAGTGAAAGTGTTAGGTGATGGTAATTGTTTTACCGCTCAAAGTCCCTTTCAATATATGGATTTAAAAAGCATCATGTTGAAATGCGAATTAGAACTTTATTTGAACTGGTTCATTATAAGAAATGGTACTTGAAATGTTAGGCAAAATGTCGGAAAATGCATTCTTAATGAGATACCTTTATGAGCCTTCGCTTTGAGATGAATGCAAAGAAACTGGCAATGCAACAAAATCTCTGCGGAATGAAATTCTTAAACCTGCATTGCTAGGCGAGTATTCCTCATTGCTGGACATTTATGTTGTTTGCAATGCAATTTGTAGGCCCATTCGAAGCATTTTTCCTATCAGCAGAGACTGCCATGACCAGCTAATAAAGCCGTTCGAGAACTACGATGTGTCTTTGAATGAAATATGTATGATGTAGACTCGTCTTCCAACCACTTTGTTCTCAATGTTCCATCGGATGTTCTTACCGAAGGTTCAATAAACCTCTAGCAGCTCTGATTTGGAAAACGGTTATGAAGCGGAGCTTCAGTATACGCTTGAAAATCCTTCTAAATTCAGAATGGGTGATGGAGATCTAAAACGTGAGAAGTCTGAGCTTGAAGAATGTCCAAGTAATACACCAATGCTCTGAAGGCAAAACATTCTGTCAGATGGCCTACACCTGATATAAAAGAATCCCCTTTTCAACCAACAAGTTTTAGATTTCCTTTATCACGTTTAGGTTGTCAGGAAAGGTTTTTCAAGGATCTTGGTGTGGGAAGTAGAAATTGTTCCACTGTGATGTGTCCTTAGATGCAGCATTTTGTTTCTGCTGTAGAACAGCTTACAAAGATGGTATGTTGCCAAACCGTAATAAGGAAAAGACATTTTGTCAACGGGATTTCGTAATTGGAAGAAAGCCACAATGCGCTTTGAAAAACATACCAACAGCAAGTGTCATAGAGAAGCAGTTGAGAAATCGTTTACACTTCCAAAAGTATTGAAGGTTGTTGGCGAATCTCTCAGTAAATAACGCTCGGAACATTAAAAAAGACAACAGAGATTCTTTCCTGAAAATACGTGGGAGTTTAAGATATCTAGCAAAACAAAATATTCCAATCAGGGGAAAACAGGAAAGTTCAAATTTTTACGAGTTGGTTAAACTGCAGACATAGAGTGATTCTGTTGTGCAGGCATGGATTAAGAGAAAAACTGACAAATATGTTTCAGTACAAGGTCAAAACGACGCTCTTAATGCAATGCCAATCAAGTTCTTAGAAATGTTATGAAAGATTTAGAGAATATCAAATTTCTAACCATAATCAATGATGAGACTACTGACATTTCTAATAGAGAACAACTCGTTATTTGCCTATGATTCATCGATGACCAGTTTGTGCCACACGAAATTGTTGTTGGCTTTTATGAAGTCGACGACATTAAAGCAGATACAGTCGTTTCTACAATCACTGATACCTTGACCAGGTTCAATATTCGTTTTAATAAATTACAGGGTCAGTGTTATGATATGACTGCTTAAATGGCAGGGTCAAAAAGTGGATTTGCAAAGCAAATTTTAGAGGAGACCAGACCACCTTATTCGCACTATTATTGCCATGCTCTAAACTTGGCATTCTCTGCAATTATAAGAAATGCCCTTGAAGAAACGCTTGAAATAACAAAGTTGATCAAAGAGTCGCCAAGAAGAGAAGCAATTTTTCGAAATTTGAAAGAATCTGAGAATTTAGAGACTTCATCACCTGGAATAAGAGTTTTGTGTCCAACAAGGTGGACGGTTCGAGCAGATGCTCTTCATAGTTTAATATACAAAGTATATTGGGCGTATGGGTGGAATCGTTGGAGAATGTAAAAGTTTCAGACATGAGATGCAGAATAAGAGGGCTAAGACCTACATGAACAATTTGACTTCCTCTTTGGTTGTCTGTTGGGTGAACAGTTGCTTAGTCATAGCGATATTCTCAGCAAATCCCTTTAAAGAAAACTTTGTCTGCTGCAGAAGGTCAGGAAATGGCTCTCAGAACGGTGAAAACTCTGTATTCTCTTAGAATAGACGAAGTATTTATCTCATTATATGAGGATGCCATAAAACGAGCCACAGATTTTGATATTGATGGTCCATTAGTGCCTCGTCGAATACATACTCCGAAAAAAACTTGATGGAAGATTTCTGTAGCACCACTACACTTGCTAAGATTTGTACAGAATGAAGTATGTTGAGGCAATTGATTTACTTGTGAATGGCATTAGAAATCATATATATCAGCCAGGATATCCCAGATATATGCAGCTGGAATTGTTATTGTTGTAGGGGGCCAGGGGAGAAAATTTTGATAAGGAATTTAAGTTGGTCACAAATTTTTACGGTACAGACATCAATGCCAAAAATTTGAGAATTCAACACTCAGGTGCAATCTCCCCAAAGATAACACTCCTTCCATTCAGTCATCAAAACAGGAGGCATGTTACTGTATAGCGAAATTTGATTGAACTAGTTGGATTTGATTGAACGTCTTGCAACAAATGCCACCAAGGGAAGAATGTTCTGCACACTGCGCCATATCAAATCGTATCTGCAATTAATTATGACCCAATTTAAACAAATAACCTGATGATCCTACACGTATATCAAGAAGAGACGGAGAATCTGGTTCTAGGGGCGTGGCAAATGAATTTGTTAGTGATAATTAACAAAGACTATCCGTTTTTGGACGATTCTAATGAAAGGACTGAAAAGTTGCGACATTTCGATGAGTTAATATCCAATTCCTGCATCTCACTCCTGTACTGTGGTTACAGTTACAATTTATGTATGAAGTCAATAGGAAGTAGCTTATGTGTGTGATTAACGTAGAAATCTTTTTGCTGGTCTACCCCCCACCCCTCCCCTATCAATTTGGTTCCGACGCCTATGAATGTATAATTATTATATAGTATTCGTGAGTAGTTTTACTCTCCATGATAAACCTATGTACCAGAACAAAAACTTGTTTTCGATGTACGTTCATTTCATACATACAAAAGTAATCAACAGTTATAGGGCAGTTACATAAAATAGCACATAAAATTTCATTACGTTTATAGGTAAACACAAGAGGGCTGTAATGACGGCAGATACTTTCCGAGTGTAATTATCTACCCAAAACAAATTTGGCAAATGTGTCTGTCGCCGTTTAGTTGATCCGTGAATATCGTACGTACAGAAGACGTAGACCGCGAAGATCGACAACAGACAGATAGATCTGGATTGTTTAGTCACAAGTTACAACTTACCAAACCCATCAATTATACTTAAAATATACACTATGGGATAATATTTCCTGTAGGTTACATAGACCAGTTATTTCAATGTCGCATTGAACCAAAACAAATAACAAAACAATAACAGGCTTTGGTGAACTGCTCTGGGGATTTAATTGCAATACTTCTGATAAAGAGTTTGTGTAAAGTATTTAAAATAGTTGTTCAAGATACATGGGTTTTTTTTAAAAGCACAGCTTTCTTGTCACCAGTTGTATCGCTACTTGAGCTGACTTTGAAAACCAGATACAGTTAACGGAATATAATTGAGGTAGTCGGCATGATTCTAGTTCCCCGACAGCAAGTCTATTTCCCAAGGCGAATCGTAGCAATAGCCTATTTTACATTTTCATATGTACCGCATTTTTAACTTACAGTTCGTCCAATTCTTCTTCTTCTCATTTATTTACTAAACGGGGACCCACTCGCCATAATTGTCGTTTGATGTCGTGAATGGTTCTTATTTATTCAAGTTTCAAATATTCTATATATAATGAATGTTTATGATCCCGTTTGGAATATATCAAAACTTTTCTATGAGATAAAAAGAAGTCGCTACGTGTTCTAAATAGGCTGAGTAGGTGTGTATCAGTTCATCAGATGTGCAGGGAAATCTGACACAGTAAGATGATGGTCAGGTAATCAGGAAATATATCAATCTTTATTAATACAGCAAAAATCATCAAACGTTATAATAAATATACCTGTTATTTTCCTCTGTCTAGTCTGGTGTATTACGGGTTAAAGGTCAATTCTGTAGCTGTCCAATACGTGTTGACAGAACTTTACAGACAGAAAGCACACTCAATGAAATTTATGTCAATGTTTCCTTTTTATTGAGTTTGTGAGGGATTGCACATAATGAACTGCTACTAAATAAAATATTAGTATCACATCGTGTTATTGTTGTTAAAGTAAAGCGCTATTCAATACTTCTGATTTCATTAGGTATTGTCTCATATTTGATATGTTTTCATAACACAGGCAAATCTTACGGTACAACACAAGGCACGTATTAAGTACATGTGCATATGATAGCTTTTGATGACATGTTGTAACATAGGTAATATATGATTTTATCACTCAACAGTACTGTTTCCGGGTTCATATTGTAGGTTCGGAAAAACGATATGAACTCGTAGCACTGGTTAATAACAATACAAATTATGTAGGGTCATGTGAGGTCAGCATATGTTGACATAGAAACAAAATCTTTACTACAATTGTTCTTCAAGCCTATCATATTTATTCCTGTTTTATTTGTTATTATTATATAATGACATAGCTAAAAATTGAAATTTTAAGATTAAAATTTCAATTTAGCTATCACGTTGACGTGTTTATCTTCAGATCTTATTTATTACACTAAAGGACATTTTCAGAGTATGCAAAAAGGCTGAAAATTACTTTCTTAAAGATAAACGTGAAATAGAACGTAACTAAAATACGATATGCGTTTATTGATAATTGTGTGATGAATAGAAACTTACACTCGTGCTTGTAGCATATGAAATTCATTATCAGGTTTAAATATTAGATCTGGCAGCTCATTTCATAAATTTCATATGTCGTAAGCACTCGATTAAGATCCTCTATTTAAACATGCATGTAGATGTTAACAGGCCATGATTTAAAAGTAAAACATTTTTTGTATATGTGAAAAATCGCCACGAATTCAACTATGACTACCGCATTTTACAAGGTTACGAGTACTTGTTTAGAAACAAGGGTTTGTGAGTCATAGGTTTGACCTTGACCACGTTCGTGGCTTGTACTTTGTCTTGGCCTCAAGTTAAATCTTGTCCCTTTCTAATTGCCTAACTATGAACTTCCCACTTTAACATTCTGACGTCAATCGCGATATTATTTAGTTTTAGAAATGGGGTTTCTATTTTTTTTTAATCGGTTGAGTTTTCAGGTGAATGTATGGTTAAGGTTAGTTCTGATATTTTACAGGCAATGGATTTTCTTTGTATGGGTGATAAGGAATTCACAAACATCAGTTTTACAAGGCATTAAACAGTACAAATTAGAGATGACACACAGGACAACATGCCGCGTGTTTAATACACTTATCCAGAAGAATCTACCTTGAATCTGACCATATTTTAATTTACGTTGTTATGATAAATCTTCTCTAATTAAGATTTATTTTCATCTACATGTATCATACAAGCATAACATTAAGCCTTTTCACTTTTGTTTTCTATAAAAAAAAATGTTTTCCTCTAAGTTATAGACACAGTGTTTCTGCTCCAATTTCATCTAATCATGAAGAAGAAATCGATTGGGTGAGTAGTTTTTACACGATTAAAATATGAATATTTTAATAATGTAAATTTCCCTCCTTTTAATGTTTTAGAAGCGTTGGTAAGCAATTTTTCCTTTAATAAATACTTTCACCATGGGGGTGTGCCTTTTACTCTCATAGAGAAGCATTATATTTTTCCAAAGCTTTTACAACCAATCAGACTAGAGTACTTTACACGAAAGTTAAGTAATAGATATATACTGTTAAAATGTACTCACCAGACTTAAGAACATACCCTAATATAAAGACAGCATGATCATTTTAAGACTACGAACCTCACTGATATTTTCTCTGTTCACAGAACTCGTATTTTAGATGTTTTCACGTACGCACCTGGATCCTTAAAAAAGAATGTGTATACTTTGCCTGTTAATATCATCATAATGAGCATGTTTTTGATCAGAGTAAGATTTCGTTTTCTGCATGAAGGATATTTTCAAATATGAATGTTTACCAGTATGCAAGAAGTAAACAGTAATACATTGACCATATACTATTTTTATAATTATATACGAAAATGTATATGACATACAAATATAACAACATGTAATTTGCATATGTAATATTTTTTTTAAAATTATTTCAATTTCTTAATGCAGTGTATTTCGGTTGGTTACGTTGTTATGGGACTCGTTTGGAAACTCCATACTGGGCTGATAAAGGGGAGCTGGATGGAGATCCTGAATAGATTATGGATCGGGAACTTGCGACTTGGTACAACGGTCAATGTTCTTGTGTTGAATTCCGTGGCGTTGTTTCCGGTCTATATCCTATCTGGGACCTTTGGATTATTAGGCATATTTTGCAGAAAACAGATTTTTCTCATATTGGTATGAATACATTATTTCAAATGCATTTCGACATCAATATGATAAAGAAAATAAATGAGCGTTCACGCATTCATGAATTTAAATGCTGTATTCAAGATCTGTTGTGTATTTCTCATAACAGAAATTATATTCATATTTTCATTAACTGTTCATTAAAAGGCATGCGATCTACGTATGAATTTGAATAGAATAAACAGTGAGTTACAGAAAACATGCAACCATTTCTTCCGCATATTAAAGTTATTTTAAAAACTTGAAAGTAAACGCATTTGATAGAATCACTAAACGTTAACGATGACATTCATGAAACCCCGCGAATTGTGAATTTTTACTTCTTGGAATTTCTTGTGTCAAGGAAATATTAGCCAGTCACGTGTTATGTCAACTTTTTTGTAGAACTTGTATGTACAGGTGTAGCTAGGACAATGATGAAAACATATTGAAGGGGCTATGAGTTTAGCAAGCTTACAGACATGTTAATTATTGAAAGGTTTCAGACAAGTAGCAGACAGAAAGTGGGAGGCAAAATTCAGTGCACCGATTTTTTTTCGGAAAGTTTAAAATATAGAAACACGGTGAGATAATTTCTAAGGTAATTAGCTAATGTTTTGATACCGGCCAAATGTTAGCTAAAAAGATTTATTGGTTATCATATATCGCGATGTGACTTTAAATTGTAAACTAATATGCCAAGTTTCCCGTGCTATAGTACTAGGTTTTCACAATCATCTGCCAACATGTGAGTTTCATGACACTTTCAACAAACAAATCCAACTTCTCTGTTTTCTTATATTTTTGTACATATGAATATGCAAAACATCTAAGAATATAAACATTACATACTGAATCAAGTCACGTTAACATTGCATACTGAATCAAGTCACGTTGATATTACATACTGAATTAAGTCACGTTGACATTACATACTGAATCAAGTCACGTTGACATTACATACTGAATCAAGTCACGTTGACATTGCATACTGAATCAAGTCACGTTGACATTCCATACTGAATCAAGTCACGTTAACATTGCATACTGAATCAAGTCACGTTAACATTGCATACTGAATCAAGTCACGTTGACATTGCATACTGAATCAAGTCACGTTGACATTGCATACTGAATCAAGTCACGTTGACATTACATACTGAATCAAGTCACGTTAACATTGCCTACTGAATTAAGTCACGTTGACATTGCATACTGAATCAAGTCACGTTGACATTGCATACTGAATCAAGTCACGTTAACATTGCATACTGAATTAAGTCACGTTGACATTACATACTGAATTAAGTCACGTTGACATTGCATACTGAATCAAGTCACGTTAACATTGCATACTGAATTAAGTCACGTTGACATTGCATACTGAATCAAGTCACGTTAAAATTGCATACTGAATCAAGTCACGTTAACATTGCATACTGAATCAAGTCACGTTGATCAAATTATTAGTGTTAACTGGGTACCAGGTAGTTGTTGTTAGAATTTTTCCGGATTAAGACAATCTGTAATCGCTTGAATTCTTTCCACACGGTGTTGAAACAAATAGCTCTAGGTGCGCTATATTGGTAAATTAGCAGCCACAAATTTTCTACACTATAGAAACTTTCAAACATTCCCGAAGTTTGTCAAAAACTGTAAAAATCTAAGATTTGGAACTCTTCAAAAGGAGATAGAAAAAACGTTGTAGTAAGTATCTTTAAGCAATATTTTATCTCTTTGGCGAAGGAATGAGATTGATGACTTGGGTACACCGTATAAAACACTCTTGTATATATCAGTTTTGTAAGAGTTCCAGTCTACCTCCCCTGTGGGGAAAACTTGTGTATTTGTGCATTTAACGAAGTATTACCTAGAACTGTTGACTAACCAGAAATGTCTTGTAAGATCTTTTTGAGAATAGTTCGTATATATATATATATATATATATATATATATATATATATATATATATATATCGTGAAATGTAGTCAGCAATTTTAGGTTAAAATCAATTGCTCAAAATATAGGCAAATGAAATGATGGCATGTTTTCTGAAACACCCTGTACAATGAATATGTAGCTGAAATCTTTAACCCATGTAATGTTTCATATGCATGAAATCCCCGGGCAGATCTGCCTGTCTGTGATATAAGTGGTAATTGTGTATGCATTCTGATGTAAAGAAATGTGTTTACTCACAGACATATAAACAAGTAGGAAATAACTCAAATTGACTGTAACACGAAAGTTTTGTAAATTTCATTGAAATTAATTAATATTCTCTTTACAGTATATGGTATCCTTGTTGTTTTTCCTAGTAACAGACGTGATATACATCTCTCTGTTTAGTATACTGGCTGACGGGGTAAGTGACGTTCCTTGGAAAAGAAAGAGAGCTTTGAATTGTGTATTCTATGAGGATATCAATCTGTTCAAGCACGAGAAATATCGTAAAATATTGTAGATGCGGTCCTCTGCGCTGCCTATAAATTTCCAGGCAATTTTCAAAGAGTTTGTGGATTTTTACAACAGCAACCCATACGAAAATGACATTAAAGGAATAAAGGGTGATTGGTTGGATATGTTCGCCACGGTATTTCTACTTCCAAATTCTTGAAATTTAAAACTGTTAGATGGGTAAGATAACAGCATACGAAAACATCAAAGTATTTAAATTTGGTAACTGATTACTTGATATGTTATATGGCATACTTTATGTTTTTCTTTCATCTGTCCACGTTTTCCCATTAGGGGATATCTCTGATACTATATGTATTACTTTGGTTAAATAGGAAGTAATGCAATAGATATCCTGCTGATGAGAAAACTCAACATGTTAAATAGTGATCAGGAGAGAGAAGGAAATGGGGAGGGTGTAGATAACGAACAATCAATCTCATAACTCCTAAATAAGAACCCTGTACACACCAGAGGTTGGGTCAGGTGCCTAGGTTGAGTAAGCATCCCCTAACGACCGGTTAAACCCGCCGTGAGCTCCATGTTTTGATCAGGTAAACAGAGTAATACGTTGTCAAAATCAGTGTCAAAAGAACTGTCAAAGATTTGGTTTAAAACACCTCAGACAGTATTTGACCCAATGACATGTTACATTGGCAAACTAGATCGTTATGACGACCATAGAATTTGCAAAATACTGTCTTTAAACGAGACTGTTGAAATCTTTGTAACATCAACTTGCTTTTCAGTTGTCTGCCTCAATTTAAAAATTGATCTTACGCAGAACAAGCTTTTGTGTATCGAATCAGTTGAGAGACATAAACACCACATGCAGATGATTATGGAATATTGCTACATAAATATGGAAAGTTGACGACGAAGCTGAAGTCACTCCGTTTTTATTAGATTTGAGTTGTCAGTTTGCCGTTAACATCTAAGTTCCATAGATACTTGGGGTATGGATCATGATCATTCCACATATACCCTAACTTATCACTCCATTTTTTTCTGATCTACACACTAGTTTTTTTTCTGATTATATTTTGTAAATATGCATTACCCATATCTGATATTTTTCGCCTCTGTCACGTATTAGTAAAAGTTACGTTATCAGTGATTACAATAAGAGAAGGCATGCAATTCTTTTCACGTCCTCTGCCTCACCTCGTTTAAACGTCGCCTAATTTGTCACTGATAGCAAATCAAAACATTGGATGTGCATATATCAATAAATTGGTTAGACATTCTTCTTTACTTTAGTGTGTCCGTTATATTTCTAAAACTCCTAAATGGAAAATAAAATTGAAATCGTATCTCTGTACCTTTGAAGCCCTTGCATCTCATTCATATATACGTGTAGAAATGCATGTGTTTTAATTTTGAGTAATATATTGAGTAACTGCATTAAAATCATCTCATCAAACAAACATCAATCTGTGAAATCCATGTCTGTTTTAGCTGGAATGTTGCGGTATTACAAGTACTCTAGGCAGTTCCATATGTAATAATTACGATTCGGTAAGTTTTTCTAATGCATACAACCCCGTGAGGATCCGGGTTGTTAGAATAGATCCTCAGCACCCCTAGCTTATCGTAAGAGGCGACTAAATGGGGCGGTCCTTCGGATGAGACCGCATAAAACCGAGGTCCCGTGTCGCAGCAGGTGCGGCACGTTAAAGATCCCTCCCTGCTCAAAGGCCATAAGCGCCGAGCATATGCCTAAATTTCGCAGCCCTTCACCGGCAATGGTGACGTCTCCATATGAGTGAAAAATTCTCTAGCGGGACGTAAAACAATATATAATCAGTCAAACAATTTAATACATACGTCGGAGTAAATATGTGAAAGTCATTGCACTTTGTATCACGATAGTATTTGTTTAAAAAAAAAAATTTACACGTCAAATATAAACATTTAATTGAACAAAAATCTTTGAAAATCAATCATTACCTTGCATGTTGTTAATGCATGTGCCAGTATATAGAAACATGACGGGGTATTGCAGCCTGCAATTCGTGGTTTTCCCACTGAAATCGGAAGTGTAATCTGAAGTATAAATAAAGATTTTAATTGGATGAATGCCACGAAGTTTAATTCGCTTACATGACCTTGAATGGGTGTTGTAGCCTGCATTCCCTATATAAGAAAGTATGAAACGAACGTCTGACAATCAGCAGAAAGGGCCTTCACTCAAATATCATCGATATAAATCAAATCACTACTTAAACAGAGGCAGTTCTCTTATAATTTATGCATCTGTCACTGGTTCCAAACATCAGAAACTTTTTATGTTTATAGATATAATTGCTATTATATTTTTTTATTATTATATTTAAAATATCTTAAAACTTTAGAGAAATACCTGCTGGGAGAAATTATCTAAACCCATGACATCGTATTGTTCAACATACCTAAGTCTTGCTGTACTCTGTTTTGTGAATGAGGTATGCATATCATATTTTATGAATTACATTTCTAAATGGTACGTCACAGTCTGAGCTTTCAATATATATATATATATATATATATATATATACAAATTACCTTAACATTCAATTCACAACACTTATACTATGCGGTTCATTTCAGATTATACAGCTCGGTTTCTGTGACATTGTGTACAGCCAGTTATTTGGTAAGAGACTACCATTTGCCCTAGCTAGGACTGTCGTATCAAAGCTTAAAAAAGCATGGAAAAGGTAAGGAAAACAACCATGATATGATATGTAAATTGGTGTCAGTATAAAGGTTTTTTATGAATTCTTTACGATGTATATGTATGCAATTTTCCAACAAATACCCCATGCACTTAGCAGAGTAATTCCATAAAACAATAAAATTGTAATTTTTCGTTTGAGTTTGTAAATTAGCCATCACTCATTTTTATAAGAATTATATATATATATATATATATATATATATATATATATATATATATAAATATATATATATATATATATATATATGTGTGTGTGTGTGTGTGTATGTGTGTGTGTGTGTGTGTGTGTGTGTATGTGTGTGTGTGTGTGTGTGTATGTGTGTGTGTATGTGTATGTGTGTGTGTATGTGTATGTGTGTGTGTGTGTGTCTGTGTGTGTGTTAGCTAAATCACCAGATAATTTAAACCAAAAGTACTGTCAGTCTAGTCGACTATAGATAAATTATTACTTACTCTGAAGTTGATATTAAAAAGATACTAAAGTTCCCTATTGACAATACCTTCGTAGCCTTTGGTGATCGGGTCTTTCAACAGTCTGCTGGAATGCCCAGGGGCACGAATTGTTCTCCTTTGTTAGCTGACCTTTCTTTATATTCTTATGAAGCAGTAATCATTCAAAAGTATCTACATGAATATTAGGAGTTTTTGCCGTGGCCTTCAATTTAACAATTAGATATATAGAAGTTTTTATCTATTACCAAAGATCAATTTCATTCATATGTCGATTCTATGTATCCCAGTGAACTTGAAATAAGAGAACCCACAGAGTCTTCCATTTCTGCTTCGTACTTGGAAATTTTATTGAGAAAAGATGCTGAGGGCCAATTGACAACACAATTTTAGGACAATATTAACTGACGTGAAGGAGAAACTTCAAAAGTGCTGTGCCATTACATATGCCAGAAGTACTGTAAATCAAACGTGGATTCTTAAAAATTCTAAAGAACTTTTAATGGATTTGAAATCACAATATTTTTCTCAAATTAACAACATGATATTAAAAAGATGCTAGAGTTTCTCAGTGACAATATCTTCGTACTCTTTGGTGATCGGGTCTTCCAACAGTATGTTGTAATTCCCATGGGCACGAATTATGGTCCTATCTTAGATGACCTGTTTTTATATTCTTATGAAGCGGAATTCATTCAAAAGCTTCTACAAGAGACGAAAAAATCTCTTGCTGTGGGCTTCAATTCCACATTTAGATATATTGACATTTTATTCATTAACAATGATCATTTTCTTTCCAAAGTCGATTCGATATATCCCAGTGAACTTGATATAGAAGACATAAGAGTCTTCCACATCTGCTTGGTACTTACATATTTTACTGAAAATAGATGCTGGCAAACTAACAACTCAACTTTATGACAAACGGGATGATTTCAATTTCTCCATCCTTTATCTATGTGCCAATATTCCATTATCACCTGCATATGGTGTTAAAATCTCTCAACTGATGCGATACGCAAGAGCTTGTTCTGCATGTGATCAATTTGTAAATCGATGCAAGCTACTGACAAACAAGTTGATATTACAGGGTTTCTACAGTTTCGTCTAAAGTCAGTATTTCGCAAATTTTGTGGTCGTTATAACGATCTAGTTTGCCAATACAGCCGTACTTTAGGTCAAATTCTGTCTGATGTGTTTCACACGAATTGTTTGGAAGTTCGTGACACACTGATTCTGATGCCATTGACGTGATCAACATATAGGGCTCACGGCGGGTTTGACCGATCGGCAGGCGCCTCGTAGGCACATGATTCCATCTCTGGTATCTCCAGGGGTCCGTGTTTGTATTTTATATGGGAATTGTGAAATTGATCAGTGGTCGGTTTCATTATTTATACAAAATTCCGAAATTGACCAGGCACGTACCCCTTATGCATTTACTTATAATAGTACGAAAATGGTATGAATTGCAAATGCTCACTAATTTATTATATATTACGAGGTTTGTTCGATATCTAACATGTATTGTAGCACATCGCAACAACGCATTACACGATTTCATTGATGATGATACTCTTGAATAGCTCTGTCCAATACCGTTCCAACATCATAAACATGAGTCTTGAGCTCCACATAGTTTTAAACTTATAGTTATTTCAATAGAGCCAGTCGTTGACCACTATTGTAAAAATGGTTGGGAAACGGGTTTCAGAAATTTGAGCTTATATAAAAGTTCACACAAAATTCGGTCATTTGGTAATGCAGATTTTTACTGAATTGGGGAGAGTTTATGGGTCTTATACGGTATATTATGAGACAGTTCGTAGGTGGAGAAAGAAATTTCTGATTAGCACAGAGTCCGTCAAAGATGGAGAAAAATTTGACCGACCTGTGGCTGTAATAAGCAAGGGAAATGTCTTCAAAGTCAGGGAAATGATTGAAAGTGATGACAGGAACACGATACGTGATATTGCCAAAACTGTTGGCATATCGCTATCGCGAGTGCATTTCATTTTGAAGCGTATTTTGAAAGTATGAAAGATTTCTGCCAGATGGAAACCTCATATATTTACAGATGACCAAAAACGGGTATGAGTACAAACCGCTAAGCTACAGTTCAAAATATTTCCCAAAATCAATCAAAGACAGTTTGCAAACATTGTTAGTAGTGACGAAACATGATTTCACTATTTCGAACCAGTAAGAAAAATTGGAAACAAATATGCCTATTACAGGAAAAGGCCTGTAGTTGCCAAAAGAACCATAAGCATAAAGAAAGTTCTTTATTGCATATACTCCACATGTGCTAATATAGTATTTAGTATTTCTTTAAGATTTCTTTCTTTAAGATCCCATTTAGCATTTGATGTGTAACTTCGCTTTGTTTTATGTGATATATTATGTTTTATTGCATGTTGTAAAGCACTTAGAGTAATAGTTCTCATGTTAGATAATGCGCTATATAAATACTTTGTAATAATAATAATAATAATAATAATAACATATGGAACAACTCTCATATATCTATTCTCTCGATTGACTTTCCCCAAAATTAAAATTTGCTTAAGCAGTGCATGGTATTATTGAATTATGTATTGAGAGCGATTCTTAATGTACATATTTGCAATTGTTATTGTTCAGTATATTGTATATAGACTTCGACAACTGGTAGAAGATTTACTTTGAAATGTATAAAAATTTATATTTTTCCGTCTTATTTTGTTAAGATATTTGTACGTTTTAGATCATGGTCTTGCGTTTTGGCGAATTTGTGGAGAGTGTTGGCATGTGTAAGTAACCTTTTATAAATATTTTCTGATTCACTAGGCATGTAACAATAAATAAAGCAGCGAGGGACGGGATACTATAGATAACTGATGGACTCTTTAGTCGTCTGATATGGTGCATCAAAATTTGTACCGTATATGTTTTATATTACAACCACTGGGTCGATGTCTCTGCTGGTGTGTATTCACCAGTACTTCGGTAACAGCAAGAATTACGTATAAAAATTTGCTGTGACAAAATTAAGAAATTCATTTCAAAATTAAGGATTATCTCCCTCAAGCATAACTCTGATCCGTTGCCAGATTTGGCTCCACTATTTGGTATTTGTGGTTCTTTCAACCTTTCCAAGTTTCTTGTTATTTCGGATTTCAAACATTTTTGACCTGAGCATCACTGAAGGGACATTATTTGTCGAAATGCGCATCTGGTGCATCAAAATTTGTACCGTATGTTTTATAATACTCATATGACCTATTAATTTTTCGTTAATCTACGAGCTTCTGTTGCTATCCGTCGTTCATCAATATTAAATCTTTTTTTGAAACAAACGTATCTGAGTAAAATAGCAATTCATTGGAATTGTATTACAGTACAGAATATGAGAATTGAGTTGGAAATCTAAATCTTAAATAATAAAACATGAACTGTCATGTTGCATACAATATATTATTTGAAAGATATTTAAGAGGGGTGTTGTGACGCGAGTTCACCATGGGCAAATTTCAATGTCAAAATTGGAAGAGAGAAAAAATTAGAAAAAAACCCATCTTAGTTAACGATCTATAATTCTGATTGACAAGGAAAGATCATCTTAGTTGTCAGATGAACGGTCAGCTCCCTTGGTACACACATCATCCCATGGATAAATTATCTAGACAACCAGTTAATTTTGTAACATCAGGTAAAATGAGATCGCCAGTTCATCGTGATTTTCCTTTCAAAAATGACATTTTTCATTTGCTAGATTCAATACATCTTCTACCAAGCTCCTATCTCAGCTCCTCAAAAAATATTAACAGCTATGAAGGATAAAATTCAAACGTATTGTGTCACAACATATGTCAGAAGTGGTATAAATCAAATGTGGTTTCTAAGAAATACAAAAGAACGTTCACTGAATTTGAAATCACAATACTTCTCAAATCAACATCAGAACGTTTAACTTTTCAACACTTTATACAACCATTCCTCACGATAACTTTTTGACATCATAGGCAGTTGCTTCTTCAATATCCCATACTGTGACCTTCAACTGTTTCATACAAATTGTTAACCCGTTCTTTACACACTGATTTTTACTACTCTGTTGATCCGATCAAACTACAGAGCTCACTGTGGGTGTGACCGGTCGACAGGAGATACTTACACTTCCTAGGCACATGATCTGGTATGTCAAGGGATCCGTATTTGCCCAACTCTTTTATTCTGTATTCCTTGTGGGAGTTAGGGGATTGCGCACTGAATGTTATATTGACCTTTCATTGTTATACCAGTCATGATTACTCTTACCTGTCAAATTCTTTGTCTATTTTCTTGATTTTAACAGATCCCTGCTACTACTCTTTTATGTCTTGGCGTAATGTTACGGAACGATAACCAATTGACAGGACCATTCGTGAAGCCAATATATACCTACATATACATCCTTGGACTTAATTTCATAGACATCATAGATGGATTGAGTATTTTAATGATCACCCTTGGATGTTTGGAGTTATCCGTAAATCTACTTTCATTGACCAGTGACTTGGTTGTGCACAGCAGGATAAAGAGTATAGTGGTAATTCAATTTGACCCTATTTCATGTTTGATACTATGATTTGATCGATGTATACTCCGCTTTGCTTGTATTCCATTACCTTACATATACGTCAAGGCTGCATATTCGTGTTACTACTGCTTGGGGTTTTTTGTTCATTTCTTACATTTTCGTTGTTTTGTTTGTTTGTTTTTGTTTTTGTTTGTTTGGGGATTTTTTCTTTGGGGGTGGGGGTTGTTATTGTTGTTTGTTATTTTCTTTCATTAATGGCTGAAAACAGATAAAAGGTTTCAGGATAAATAAGGATACTAAGTTAAAATGCAAATATTTATATATCTAAGTATATAATTGTCATTTTTGCAACAAGGGGCCCATAGCTACATCACTTACCTCAGTCGCCTCGACCCATATTAAAGATTTTCACTATATATTTGCACGTAAAACTTTGATCCCCTAATGTAGCCCCATCCTATCCCTAGGGGCTATGATTTTAGCAAATTTGAATCTGCACTATGTCCGAAAGCTGTCATGTAAATTTGAACTTTCTGGCTCTAGTGGTTCTAGAGAAGATGTTTAAATATATTTTCCTATATTTTTTTGCATACAAAACTTTGATCCCCTATTTCGACCCCACCCTACCGCCGGAGGTCATGATTTTAACACATTTGAATCCGCATTGTGTCAGGAAGCTTCCATGTAAATTGGAATTTGTCAGACTCGGTAAATCTTGAAAAAAGAACTTGAATCCCTTCACTCAAGAATATTTTATACCAAGTTTGATTGAAAGTGGTTCAGGAGAAGATTTTTAAACTTTGTCGGTGTATTTTTGCTATTTCACTATTATCTCCTCTTTGAGAAAGCGTTGTTCTTCCTTTGAATCCCCTTCCCCCAAGGATGCTTTTTGCAAAGTTTGGTCGAAATTTGCAACGTGGTTCTAAAGAAGTCGAAAATGTCAAAGTTTACAGACAGACAGACGGACGGACAAAAGACTGACAACGGGTGATTAGGAAAGCTAACTTGAGCTTTCAGCTTAGGTGAGCTAATAATGTAGTTATCGTACATTTATTGACAGCAATGTATATGTATATTGAAAACATTTCTCTTCACAGATTATCGTGGTTAAAAGTTTCATGATGACTATAAAGATTATATGGCTGGGTTTAACCATAAACCTAGTTATTCAGGTAATATTACTTGTGTGAGCAAATTCATTTTTTTTCTGAAGAATTTCACATCATTTACACATATTGACAATTATAAAGAGGACTATGTCCAGGATATGATATTATTTGGGTTCGAATTTACTGTTAAAGAGTAAAGTTACATGTATAAAACTCAAAATGAAACAAAAGTGGCAATAGATCTACTCTATTTTCTAATATATTCATACATATTCAATTTACTTTACTACCACTCCATGGGGATTCAGGTTAGAATAGGTCCCCAGTACCCCTTGCTTGTCGTAAGAGGCGACTAAATGGGGCGGTCCGTCGGATGAGACCACAAAACCCGAGGTCCCAAGTCACAGCAAGTGTGTCACGATAAAGATTCCTCCCTGTTCAATGGTCGTAAATGACGAGCATAGGCCTAAATTTTGCAGCCTTTCACCAGCAATGGTGACGTTCTCCATATGAGTGAAAGATTCTCCAGTGGGACGTTCAACAATATACAATCAATCAATCAACAATCATTGCTACCAAAGTTCATCCGAAAATTTCACATTCTTTCCAACATATTGTAAAATCAATTTAAAAAAAAAAAAAAGTCTGTTATTATGTACTCGAAATTTACATGGGTCCTGGCATAATACCACTGAACAGAATGTTTTTATATTGCAACAAGCAATCATATAGAATGTCCAACGTTAGATATTAAGATATTATTGTGATGTTGAATGTCTTACCCCATAAATTGAGGTTTGTAATACATGTAGCTCCAAGTTAATAATAAGCGTATTAGAAGTGATTGATTGATTGATTGTTTATTGTTTTCCTTAAATTTGCAACTGTGAAAATCTGATTGGTTCCTTAAATTTGCAACTGCGTAAATCTGATTCGTTCCTTACATTTGTAACTGCGTAAATCTGATTGGCCACCCATCTCGTGTAAAACGATTTCTACAATGATAGCAAGGAACAATGGGACAGCAATCCGGACTTATCTTCAAAGGAGGACAGTAACATATCGATTTCTATTCAACCCTATAAGTGCAATTGAATTTAATTATAAAAATACAATACATATTTCGACTGCAACACAATCAGTGTTCTCTGTACATCGCATGTAACATTATATAATTGATTATTTGTGTCGTCCTTAAATAATGAAACACCATTGTGTCGTTTGTTGTCATCTCAGGGACTTTAACGTATAGTACAGTAAATCATAATCATTGATGACAAACATGATAATAAGTCAGGATTGATTTTTTCGTACTTATACAGATGAACCGAGACCTTCGAATTCAAATGGCAAACTTGTTGAGAAATTACATGTATATTGTACAACCTTGGTACTATTTGTTTGGCGAAGTAAGTATCACTTATGCATTTCTCATTGCTTTTACTTTTCACTTCTTCACGTTAAAACATATATTTCGTTCATAGTTTGTGACTTTTCTCTTTCAGCTGCAGTGTTGTGGACTAACGTCAAGTCATGACTTTTCTTCTCTGAGTTCAAGTCTATTACTTCCTTATACCTGTTGCCACACACTCTACCAAGTTGTCTCTACTGTAAAATATACTCACTATTGCTTCAATATCCAAACGGTATTAGGTTATTAATTCTCACAAGATCCAGTTACTTGCTTGTTTCTTTTTTATACTTCCTTTCGAGAATTTATTCATTTATTTTGAGACGTCATCAAGTGATTGATTAATTGTTTGTTTGATGTTTTCCGCCACATTCAAAAAAGTTTTCAGTTATCTAGTGGCGTCCAATTTTTATTGGTGAAAGAGAGAACCCAGATACAATGCACTTGGGAAGAGACCTCGGACCTTCCGAAAGTAAACTTGCAAACTTTCTCACATATATCAGCGCGAGCAAGAATCTAACACGTGCCAACCAGAGGTGAGAGGCTTTGCGATTTTAATGATCTAACCACTTGGCCACGGAGGCCACTCGTCATCCAGAGAAGATGAAGTGTAACAAATTCCTATTTATCGCACTCTAGATTATAGGATTGAGGGTTCCTTATCGTGTCAGCCGCTGTCACAATGCGGACTTCCGTTTTTAAATGTCATCCAAACTACCCGCAACTCGATTTCACTTTTAAATGCCGAACGTTTAGCGAAAGAGTAGGCACAATGCCTTATGCCTTACGTTTGGGTATAAGCGGGTTGGAATCAACGACTCCAGGTCACAAAGACAACACGATAACCACTGCGTCATTCACTTTCTAGGAAGGGAAAACGTATTATACACTTAAGAAAGTTAAACATTGCGAGTGGTTATTCAGCATTTTGATTTATTGTCCATTTCATTTTCTTATGAGTCCGAATTTTTCAACAATTTCATGAAAAGAAAAAAAATCTTGCTGTGGCCTTCATCTCGATATTTAGATATATTGACTGCGTTTTATCTATTAACAGTAATCATTAACAAAGTAATGTTTTGGATGACTGATGTTTCTGAGGATAGCAATGATGAAATATAAATTTGGCGCAATGAATGAAAAAAGAAAGAAAAAAGTAAAGGAGCTGAACGTCTCCCTCATTTTAAAACTATCCTAGTGCTGGAAGATGTATATATCCTTTAACAGAGAATATAAGATAAAATTCATATTCATGTGTTTAACTCCGTCTTTTCTGACAATATGTGTACGGGGATTTTAAAGTTAAACATTTTCCTTGATTTGAACGTACTTTGATACATCAATGAATTGTCAATATTACATTTTCAAAATCTATCCTGTTTCAACATCTTCTTGTTTGTCATTTCAGGGATGTCTTGGTAAAGTACTAGAAGTGTTTACATTTTATACCACTGGATTTTTCATTGCTGTGTCTATTTCAATTTTAACTGGGGTAAGTTGGAGAGAGAGAGAGAGAGAGAGAGAGAGAGAGAGAGAGAGAGAGAGAGAGAGAGAGAGAGAGAGGGTATGCAAGGCAAACCATTGAAATAATTTTTTTATAATTTGTTACATTCAGGGTTTAGCTGCTTTGTTTACAATTATCGAAGTACGGTATCTTCGTTCCAAAACTGTTCATGAAAAGCAGGTATTAGGAAAAGATGAACCGGAAAAGACCAACGTTGGACAAAACAGTGCCACCTGCAAAATATGCATTAAATGTTGTAAAAGGTAAGTTAAATGCATAACATGTATTTGTATGGAATACATAAGTTGCCCTTTTTGACGATAAGACCGTCTATTACGAAGGGATTGTTTATTTGTGTCTTGCTACATATTAAGTGTACAGGTAAGGACTGAAAGAACATTTCCGTTGCACATAATTACGTAATCAGATTTAGAAATTGAAAAAACTTCATCGAAGTCAAACACAGAATTCCATATAAAACAGCGAAATACTTGGGAAATATAACGCTCCATATCTCTCTCTCTCTCTCTCTCTCTCTCTCTCTCTGTGTGTGTGTGTGTGTGTGTGTGTGTGTGTGTGTGTGTGTGTGCTACTATGTTCCCACCTTACAGACGTGAAACAGATTGTGAAAAGAAATAAGAAATTAGTGCGTTCCTTGAACAATTTGCAGCTTTTTCGTCCATATCGCATATTATTAGTTTCCTGTCAGTCAATTTAAAATTTGTTTTTAAACAATATTTCTAGAGTCTTGTAATCCAGAGTATTTCAAGTTCAAGTCTATACGTTGTATTTCCTACGGATATACCTCCACTATTGCATTCAAACTTTTTAACTACAACGAAACTTTGCAGTACCTAGATATAGACAATCGTATACTCAATCCACCTACTTGTTCCTTTCTTCGTCTTCGTTTAACTATTTTCCAGCTGGACATATCATTACTGGCAATGTTGATATAGTTAAGAATGAAGACCTAAAATCTTTTTTTTTTAAATGTCCTAAATTCAAAGAAACTCGATCTTCCAATTAGCGACACAACTTCATCTCTATTATGAATTCTTTCGAAGATTATGCCAGAGGATGGGTTAAATCTGAAAAAGAAGAACTTGAAACCTTGTCAGACTGGATAAAAAGTATTAGAGAAATATTAAAATCCAGTAAATCGTCTATCTTTCTGTGTTAAGTAAAGCTGAAGTGTAAAAGAGTTACATAATTACGTGAGGAATATATTTTGACAAAGCTTGCAACAAGAATTAGATATGTTACATGAGGAATATGTTTTGGTTCCAGTTGACAAAAACATTGTATTTGTTGCTAAGGCTCATTATTATAACTGCATTCTAAACGAACTTGGCATTAATTCCGCAATTAGTAATTGTACTTATACTCCAACTGCCCTTTCAAAAGATGATATTCTTCAAAATATTGCTTCCATTTTAAATACGTTTAATATCTCAATCAATGGGACAGATGGATATGAGTTACCGTACCTATACTGGATCCCCAAAGTCCATAAATACCCTTACAAACAAAGATACATTGCTGGATCTTGTAAATGTTCTACCTAGCCCCTATCTCTGCTCCTCACGAAAATATTAACTGCCGTGAAGGAGATACTTCAAACGTATCGTGCCATTACATATGCCAGAAGTGGTGTACATCAAATATAGATTCTTAAAACGTTTAAAGCACTTTTAGTGAATTTGAAATCATAAAACGTTTTTTCAAATTAACATCATTTAAACGTATGATTTTATAACACTTTACACGACCATACCTCACAATAAATTAAAGACTATACGTTTTGACAACATAGATGTTGTTTTATCAACAAAAATGGTAAACGGAAATATTCATACCTAGTGATCGGTCATCCCAAAAATTATTTTGTTAAACACCACTCTGACTCCACGCACAAGTACTCTGAAGTTGATATTAAAAAGAGACACCACAGAGTCTTCCACATCTGCTTCGTACTTAGATATATTACTGACAATAGATGCTGGCGGCTAGCTAACAACTCCATTTTATGACAAACGGGATGATTTCAATTTTTCCATCGACAACTTCCTTTATCTAAGTGGCAATATTACATTACCTCCTGCATATGGTGTTTATATCTCCCAAATGATTCGATACGCAAGAGCCTGTTCTGCTTATGATCAGTCTTTAAATCAAGACAGGCTACTGAGAAAGACGATAAAGTTACAGGGGTTTGTATAATTTCGTCTAAAGTCAGCATTTCGCAAATTTTATGGTCTTTATTACGATCTAGTTTGCCGTTACAACTTTGCATTGGGTCAAATGCTGTCTGACGTGTCTCATATGAATTGTTATGCCGTTGTTGGCGCACTGATTCTGACTATGGAATATTCCATTTTCTGATCGGGATATAGGGTTCACGACGGGTATGACCTGTCGACAGGGGATTCTTACTCCTCCTAGGCACCTGATCCCACCTTTGGTATGTACCGAGATCCGTGTTTGCCCATCTCCCTGATTTGTATTTGTTATTGGAATTACGAGATTGAATACTGTTATATATCTTCACCTTTACATCAGAGCCGGCGAAACACTTTGATATAAGTTGTAGAACTTGATTTTCAACGTCGTCAAATAAATCAATCAATGAGGATTCATTTGAATCAAAATCAAATTAAGATTAGATTTGTTACATATACGGATATTTTCTTCATCTATTTAATCTCATAACTCTGATATATGTTACCATGCTCATACCTCGTTTCCAAAGTATGTATTCGTTGCCATGCTTCCGTTTTGTATTGATTTTTCCCAAAAACCCATCGCAAAGGTTCGATTACTTTTTGAGAAGTTAAGCTTTTTTTCATAAATCCCACCTAACCATACATATCAATACTTTTCTTATCTTTTTCAGTGATAAATCACTCTCAATACAGATGATAGTCATCATGTTTTGCGTTGTGAGTATTGCTTAATGTCTAAGTGCTTTTTCTTGTATTGTAGGGGTTTCAAAAAAAGGAAATATGGGATAAAATAGCTGTCGAACTGTAGCTCTGCTGTAAAAACAAATATGGGATTCCCTCCAGATAGCTACAGTTATGCTAGAATCGGCAAAGCCGATTATTACTCCATCCTTGCATTTTTTTTTAATTCCTCTTAATACTTCTTCCTATCTAATTTTCGTAATTTTTTCAGTTATAGGTTGTATATCGAGCTTTATGTTAAGTTACGAAAACTTGCATTTCTCATTTCATTTTAGGGATTGTAAGGTATAACGTATCAAACGTTTATTGTTTTGTGTAATATTGGTAAATGGAATTGAATATATACATTTTGAAAAGTTTAGAACATAACTGTGCTGATCTCATTTCATTTTCTTTTTTATATTTGATTGTAAGTCTCTCTTTCAGATATGTGGTTTCGGTTTACTAACAGAGGGAATTTTCCTGACCTATGATAAAGTTTTTAACCACCAATCAATCAATGATGGACTCCTCAGAGCCCTGTCATTTGATGGCCTCTCCTTTACGCAGATACGGAAATCACTATGTGCTTTCATGTTTGCTTCTGGAATTATTTTGATTACCATTTGTGGATTTGGGGTATTCACACCGAGGACAAAATCAAAATGCCTGCACATCGCTGTAAGTATTTTGCACCATAAATGAAATATCCAAAATATTAAAATGTCAGCTTTGGTAGAGAAATGGAATTTCGTTTACTCAAATTAAAGATTGTCAGGTTTCGTTTTTGATGATTCCTTTTCATATCCCATGTCCTCCACCTCCACATGTTCTGTAAAAAAATTTGTAAAACGTGATATATTGATCACCAGTAAATTCATTTATTAGTAATCTCACTGGACGTAGTTTCTGTACCAAAATGTTTGAAAATTTGACCTGTAAATTTTGTACCGTTGTTTACGCCATTGAATGTAACTTCTGAGAGTAATCCATGTCGGGGTCACTCAAAATGAATAATGGTGGTTATTAACATTTCTACAGTCATTTTAATTCCAATTTGTCAGAGGGAAAAATTATCACCATACAAACAATCCTTCTTTAAGTACTCCTTTCCGTAGACAACGAGTACATCACTGGATTAAAACTCTAGACACGGCCACCTGTAACGATAATATATCCAATGTAGGAAAATTGACCAGTCCACTACGAATAACGTGAATGTGATGGGAATTTTTCCCAATACACATAGACGCAAACGCAACAAACATCGTTCATTCAAACGACCTAGTATACACGATGGCACTTTACTCTGTTCCACTGAAGGGTTTGAATACGTTATATGACGAAACAAAAACTAGGTCATATGTGGATTTTTCCACACCAGAATATAGCTGAATTCTATTATTATATATGTTCCCCATCACAGGCTTTTTAAACCACCGCGGGTTTTGGATGATATTACTTCACAAGGTGCCAGTTCCTTAAACTCAAATTCACTAACAAAGGAATTGAAGCCGTCAACGTAAGCAACATTCTTCGTCATAAAAAAGTTCAGACTTGTATTCCAAAGTATTTCAAGTTCAAATGTACACCTTGTATTTCCTACATATATACTTCCACTATTGCATCCAAACTTTTTAACTACAAACAAACTTTGCAGTGCCTAGATATAGATCATCTTATACTCTATCCACCTACGTGTTCTTGTTCTTCGTTTCGTTCAAATATTGTCCAGTTGGACATGTCATTACTGGCAATGTCGATATAGTTAGAAATGAAGACCTAAAATCACTTATTTTAAAATGTCCTAAACTCAGAGAACATCGGTCTTTTAATTGGAGACATTACTTCATCTCTATTATGAATTCTGTCGAAGAACATGCCAGACGATGGGCTAAATATGAAAAAATAAAACTTGACACCTTGTCAGAATGGATATAAAGTATAAGAGGAAATATTAAAATTCCATGTCAAAACAAAAATGCATACCATCTATCCTTCTGTGTTTAGTAAACCAGAAGTGATAAGAGTTAGATAGGTTACATGAGGAATATCTTGTGGTTCCAGCTGACAAAGCAGGCAACAACATTGTATTTGTGTGTAAGGCTCATTATAGTAATCGCAATTATACTCCAAGTGCCCTTTCAAAAGATGGAATTCTTCAAAATCGTGCTTCAGTTTTATATACATTTAATATCCCAGTCAATGAAGCGGATGAATATGACTTATCGTACCTATACTGAAGCCGAAACTCCACAAAAACTCTTATAGACAAAGATACGTTGCTGGATCTAGTAATGTTCTATCAAGTCCCTATCTCTGACCTCACGAAAATATTAACTGCTGTGAATGAGAAACTCCAAACGTACTTTACCACTACATATGCCAGAAGTGGTGTAAATCAAATGTGGATTCTTAAATCTTTTAAAGAACATTTCAAATTAACAACATTAAAAGGTATAATTTTACAAACTGTAAACGGCCATACCTCACAATAAATTAAAGACTAGACTTTTTGAAATCATAGACAGTTGCTTCGTCCAACACTAAGTGAATAAAGTTTTATTCAAAACACATGTAAGGGCCTCCGTGACCTAGTGATTAGAGCATCGCGCTCAAAATGACAGGGCCTCCCATATCTAGTCGGTGCGGGTTCGATTTTTGCTCGCTCCGATATATGTAAGAAGGTTTGCCAATTTAATTTCGGATGGTCAGAGGTCTTTTCCCGGGTACATTGTATCTGGGCTCTCTCTTCCACCATTAAAAAACTGGAAGCCACCAGATAACTAAAGCATTGGTGAGTGTAGCGGAAAACAACAAGAATCAATCAATCAATAAAATGGCATACTTAATACCAATATTGGCCCAATATCACAGGCGCAACACTAAGTGATCATGTGTTATATCAACAAACCATAGGTTGGATCTACATTTGGCCTACACTGCAAGCCCAATACTTTGCTGCAATATTCTAATCCATCAATTCTTAACAATGGACCTACCCGTGGGGATCCGGGTTAGAAAAGGTCCTAAGTACCCCACGATTATCGTAAGAGGCGACTAAATGGGGCGGTGTGATACCTTAAACACCGAGGTCCCGTGTCACAGCAGGTGTGAAACGAAAAAGTTCCTCCCTGCTCCATTGCCGTAAATACCGGGCATAGGCCTAAATTTCGCAACCTTTCATCGGCAATGGTGACGTCTCCATATGAGTGAAAAATTCTACAGAGGAACGTTAAACAATATACAACCAACAAACCTTTACAATGGACCAACATTTGGCCAACATCGAATTCCCATTCTTTACACACCGGATTTGATTATGGATAACTTCGTTTTCCTGATCAAGATAAAGGGCTCACAGCGGGTGTGACCGGTTTACAGGGTATGCTTACTCCTCCTACTACTAAGCACCTGACACCGTCTCTGGTATGTCCAGGGGTGTGTGTTTGCCCTAGTCTTAATTTGTTATTCTTTATAGGCGTGATGAGATTGATCACTATTGTCTTCACTTTTTCATCCTGTGTTGAGCCAACATCGGTTCAGTGTTAATCACTCAACGCCAATATACTACTACCAACCAACGTTGGGTCAATATAGTCGTGCGATCTGGATAACTTGTCTTCCTTTCTTCCTTTGAGAATGATTATTATTATCAGTTCGGACTTTGTGGATCAGCCCATTAGACGAATAGAAACATATTGATTAGGAAGCCAAACACAATAAACATATACATTGCAGTGTATATACCATTATTGATTGGGTGTTACCTTTTTCGTACATATCTTACTTTAAATATGTAAAAAAAAAATCGTTTATAGATTTATTGTTAGCTTTTTCATACCTATATTACTTCAAATATGTGAAACGTTTTCGTTTATCCTTAGAATAGAATCCTGTCCCCAAAAACCTGACAATGTAAAGGTGAAGATAACGAACAGTATCAATCTCGTAATTGTTCCTGTCTTTCGTCATTTTACTGCTTTACACGCGCTGCAATATATCAGAGGTATAATGTATAAAGGTCAAAGTCGTGATCATTTTGATAAACTAATCTATTAAATTCTTTCAGATGAATATTATTAGCTCACCTGAGCCGAAAGCTCAAATGAGGTTTTTTTCTGATTAAAACACCGTCGTCGGTGTTGTCGGCGAAAACTTTTCATTTTCATCTTCTCCCTACACTCTGCCCTACACTCGAACTTGTATGTCTTTGGGATTTATGATTACGATTGACACATTGTTAACTTCACCATTCGATATCTCCATAACCACTGGACCATTTTCAATCAAACTTTGCAATTAGCATCCTTTGGTAAAGGGAACACATTCTTTTTCAAATGAAGGGCAACATCCTTCTCAGAGGGGAGATAATAACAAAATAGTAAAACATACCAACAAAGTTTGAATATCTTCTCCAGAACAAGCAGCTCAATGTCAATCAAACTGAGTACAAATCATCCTAGGATAAAGGGGATTCAATATTGTTTAAATGAAGGTCCATGTCCCCTTCAAAGGGGGAATGATTACAAAAATGAAAAAATAGTCTGGAATCATTTAAAAATTTTCTTTTCAAGAACCACAGGGCCAGTAAATTTCAAATTTACGTGGAGGCTTTTTGACATAGTGCAGATTAAAATTTATTAAACGCACGTCCTCTGGGGTGGGGGTGGGGGGTAGGGGGACCACAATAGAGGAGCAAAGGTTTATATGTGGAAATATAGGAAAAAATCTTTTAAAAATTCTTCTCCAAAACCACAAGGCCAGTTTCAATCAAACTTGGTACACATCATCCTTGGATGAAGGAAATTCAAGTTTGCTCAAATGAAGGGCTATAGGATGAGGTCATTAAAAATCTTCTTAAGAACCATTGGCCAGTAGAGTTCAAATTCACATGGAACCTTTCTGATATAGTGGAGACTCAAATTTGTTAAAATCATGCCCACGCGGTAGGGTGGGACCACAATAGGAGATCAAAGTTTTATATGCGAAAATAAAGGAAAACGTTTTCTAAAATCTTCTTCTCAAGAATCACAAAGCCAGAAAAGTTCAAATTTACATGACAGCTTTCTAATATAATGCGGATTTAACTTAAAATCGTGATCCCCTGTGGTAGGGTGAGGACACTATTTGTAATCAAAGTTTTCTTGCGAATATATAGTGAAAATCACCTGTCGCTGTAGCTCAGTGGTTAGAGTGTTCGCTTCGTAACCGGGAGGTCGTGAGATCGAGCCTGGCTCGTGCCATGGCCGAGGCAAACCTAAGACGTAAAAATAGGAAGTGATTGCTCCTTCGCCAAACGCTCGGCATTTAGAAGTGAGAATCACGGGTCTTTCGGATACGACCTTAATAACGGAGGTCCAGTGTCACGGTATGCGTTGGCACGTTAAAGAACCCTCACTGCTACGGTCCTGAGCGCTAAGCATAGGTCTAAATTTGAGGTACTTCACCTACAGCTGGTGACGTCTCAATATAAGTGAAAAAATCCGACGGGACGTAAAAGAAACAAACAAACAATATAGTGAAAATCTTTAATATGGGCCAAGGTGACACAGGTGAGCGATGTGGCGCATGGGCCTCTTGCTGTGATATGGAGTATTTTAAAGCATTATGTTTTGTACAAAGAAAATCTAAGAGGCGTCTATGAACTTTACAGCAAGCAGTGGTGGTCAGTATTGTCCTGGCGTTAATGATCGTGGGGGTCAGCCTCTGGGGTAAAATTAAAGACACGGTAAGTGAAGCCTGTAGCTGGATATATTGAAAAGATGAAATTATTGATCTGATGGAAGTGAAGAATTATTTTCTATTAATCTAATTTACAGATCAGTTACAAATTGGATGCCGAGATGTACTTATTTCTTGACTTACATGGGTACAGTGAAAGTAATTCTTACTCTTACTCGTCTTCAGCCAATGGAGCTTGGAATCGGCTTTTTGTCGTGGTATCTTATATATTCAAACATTTTTTTTCTGTTATTATGATTCGTGTAAATTGGATATATGTAAAGTGATAAGTACATTATTTACATTCGAGAGAATTAAACTATGAGATTGTTATTTCTATTAATCTTACACTACATATACACTACATATAAAGCAGATATAAATAATTAATCATTATCCATAATTTAATGTGAACAGTTTTAGTTCCATCCTTAAAATGTGAGGTGGTTGTGACATTTAGAACGATTAATGAGTTTCGATGTGAGTATTTACAAACAAGAGGCCCACAGGCCTTATCGGTCGCCTGAATATAGTTAAAAGTATCACTAGTCCCAAAGGATAAGAAATATAGAAAACATTTCCTATTCAGAATACATAAGCTAAATTCTTATATCCAACAATAAAATAAAACTAGATGTACTCTCAATACTTACCTTCGAAAGTACTTATATATTGATGAAAAGCTTCATATAATATGTTGTGTTCATCGTTTCACTCATCGGAACATAATATATATCTATTCTAAGTATCTTAGAGAATAAATAAACAACAGAACAGAGATGTAGCATGTGTTGAGCGCCTATCAACCAGTTTATTCGCCATATGAAGAAACAACAAACGACTTTATTAACGATACACCGGTAACAGGCCCCAAAAATTGTTTCCAAATACAATCTACAAACTGCAGGGTACGAAATTAAGCATACATGTATCAAAAAATTGTTTCCAAATACAATCTACAAAATGCAGTGTACGAAATTAAGCATACATGTATCAAAAAACGTATTCGAAATTGATTGCTCGTTGATAGCCATTCATGCCTGACCAACGCCTTATGTACTGGACCTAATTACACATACATATACTTGCGCACATTAAAATAGTTCAAATATATAATACAACTAATAGAAATTGATTAACATGTACACAATATGAATAATTACCCGTCCACGAGTCACAACCCTGGGGTTACAAAATTCACAATTTTAATACATCCTTTTCAGCTTCTCCAGAATATGCATTTAGTTTTTTAATACTGTATCAGCACACTTAAAGCAGCTTTCGAATGATAAAGACAATAATCTGTATGATAAGTTAGGTCCACGCTGGAAATAAACTCTTGCCTATATGTATTATATATGCCTTTATCCCGTAGATATCACTCATAGATTTATTTTTTTCGTAATCCATAGTATATATTCCTACATCTCGTGACGTAAGGTAAATAAACAAATGCGAATTAAAATTAAGCGAAAATAAGGTATCTCCAAATCAGATCATGCAGATAACCGGTCATAAAAACATCCAGTGCATTAACAATTACAGCAGCATCAATGAAAATCAACACAGTAGTATTTCCGAATTCTCTCTAATTCCTCCCACCAAATGAACCCAGGATATGCACTGAGATTCCATTTGACACAAAATGATTAAATCACTAATACTGAAAAGTTCCACGACAGTCAATGTCACAGGAGGCATACAAAATTTCCTCAATGACGATGTATACGGTGGGAAATTTATCGACAACACCCACACGTGTGAAAACAAATCAAAAAAAATCGCACGTCATCTATGACACCGATTCTGATGACTGACATTTCTTCATAAATAATCATATAATTTCAATGTAAAACGTTCAAAAATGTAATTCCTATCGCTCTTTCATTAATTAAATATGGCGACGGTCAATATTTATCTTCTTTTATATTTTCTGAACGAACTGTTTGTATAATGTTGACGTTACGATTCGGCTTGAGGTAATCAAAGGGAAATTTCGAATTGTAAATTAAATAGTCGGTAAGAATTAAATATGATAAAAAGAATCTCCCATGGTTTGCGGCTGGATATAATTATTATCCAACGAGTTGTGTTTTCTATCCCCGAGCCTAATAATAATCACATCCAGTCACAGACCATGGGACATCATTCATATATACGTATATATATATATATATATATATATATATATATATATATATATATATAATTTTAATTGTAACACGCAATGTGGTTGGCTGAGCACTCTGAAAAAAAAATTAGTTTATATTGTATATTATTATACTTTCATGTAAAATACTCCGATCTGATTGGCCGAGAAACATTTGTAAAAACATACTATTCCCCTCTGAGGACAGAAAGCCACGCCCTCCAGGGTGATATTATCTAGCAACGGGAAGTATTACTTAACGACGGGAGATATTCTAAAAAATATCACATGCGTCAAATTTATGCGCGTACGGTTCGCCGTAGATTGCTAGACGCCGTCGCTTGAGCGTTTGTAATTCACGCAACTATTACGCTGACTGTGGTTGATATTCAAAATATCGCATTACATTGATTCATTAAACGTCAACAGACGATAGCGACAACATGTTTGCAAACGTGAATGAGAATGATATACAAAGACTACTTGAAGAAAAGAACTCAAAAAGCACGCAAAGGACAGTGAAAAGGTCCGTGAACTTATTTCGGAAGTTTTTAACAGAGAGAAACAAAAGTTCGGAGTTTGAAAGTTATTCCAAGCAGGAGTTGAACGAAAGTTTGAGATTGTTTTATGTATCTATTCGGACTCGGACGGGTATCAGCTTAAAAGCTCGTTGAACAGCATTAAATATGGACTTTCAAAAAGGATACGTGCCATATTGATGTGCTTACTGACTCGGAGTTCAACGAATCAACGACGGTTTTCAAAGCATGATAAAACAGACATTCAGTATAATAAAACAAATAGTTCATGTAGTTGAGGGTAATATTGAAAATTTTCACCCCGAGAAAAACCATTGTCAACCGAGGCGTAGCCTCAAATAAAGGTATTTGATGAAGTCAAAAATGTTTAAATCGTCAATTTTATTGCACTTTCTGGTTTTCTACGTGATGTATTTTGTGTGATGCTAAACTTTCACTTTCTGTCTGAGCGAGTCCAAAGTCTATTTTAGGCTGCGAAGAAAACATCAGACCTAAATATGGAGCCCACATATATCTTCTGTTATTAAGATTCGTTGCAAACTCAACCTTACGTTTTCTAATTTCATGAACAAAGTACATGTTTCTGTTGTGCGAAGAACCAAGATGCCTTCTTTCACGTTCGACACTTTGTCAGTATGCTGCTAAGTGAATCATTGCGCGGTGCAAGCATTTTTTATTTTACATTTAAATCATAAATTAAGACTTGTACGATGTAATTTTGTCTTTTTAGATTAAATTATAAGGAATGAAACTACTTTTGACCTATGTTATACAATATAATGTAACTTGGTGCAGTTTATAATCAACAAACGGAACGACTTTACTTTACCTCAACAATAGCCTCGACGATTTTCAAATCTAAGGTATTTATCAAAATAACATTTTAATTTATTTTTTGAATACATTTCACTAACTTTTGCAAGTGGAATAAAAATGGCCGCCATCAACAAAGAACTTAGCGACGGGTTTGACGTCACGGTTTTGCGCGCGGATCTAGATACCTGGGGACCGGTAAAGTAAAGTCTACCCCAACAAACGGATTATAAAGCGTAAACTGCACCAAGTTACATTATAACGTATAATATAGAACTAAATTAGCTTCATTCCTTAAATATATCACAAAAGAAGATATCATTTAAATATTTACACATATACACTATATATACCAAGTTTGGCGCCACCTTAGTGTCTAAACCTCTACTCCGGGAATCATGAAATTTACAATTTGGTAGAGGCCATCCTGTTCTACATCAATATGCATTTAGCTTCCGTAAAGATATGTGGTTGTAAAGAAGAAGACTTTTCAAAATTGTTCAATTTTTGACAGTTTTTGCCCCGCCTCTAAGGTCCCGAAAGTGCAGGAGTCCTGAACTTACAACTCATTCCCCCTTATCCAAAAGATGCTTCATACCAATTTGAAAAGAATTTGAATGGAAGTTATTAAGAAGTTAAAAATGTTCAATTGTTAACTCATTTAATCATTGACCATTCTGGCTACTCCCTGACACCACCATGATACCAAAACCCCCACCCCCACCCCTGGGACCAGCAAATGTACAATTTTGGTAAGGACTACCTTCTCAGTACAGGCTAATTATCTATTTAGTTTCAATTTTGTATCAATAGCATTACAGAGACTGGATTTGAGCTGAAAGTTTTCATAATTTAATTTTCCATTTTTCATGTTTACAATGTTTGACTAAGGTTTTTGTAATGGTTAGCCATCGTCCGTCGTGCGTTAACATTTTCAACTTCTTGATAACTTCCATTTCAGTTCTTTTCAAATATGGTATCAAGCATATTTGGGATAAGGGGGACATAATTGGTATATTTCGGGATTCCTGCACAACTGGAGAAGTAAAAACTGCAAGAATTTGACTACTTTTCAAAAAATCGTTTTCTCTTCAACCGCACGTGCATAAAAAACAAATGCATAATGATGTAGAGCAGGGACTATTACACTGTAATATTAAAAAAGCACATACATCTAGCATAACAATACCCCCCATTGAAAAGTTAGTCAAAATGACGTAAAAATATATTTTAAACGTTTCGATAACTTTTGAATATGACTTGTATATATATATATATATATATATATATATATATACATATGTGTGTGTGTGTGTGTGTGTGTGTGTGTGTGTGTGTGTGTGTGTGTGTTTTGACGCAATATTTGTAGGATTAAGTTTGAATTATTCATTGCTATCTACTCAAAATACACCGTACACCCTCCATAGATGCCCTCAAATGAAATCCAATTGCATATTTGTAGTTTATGCGTTCGTTGTTTAATTCAATGTGTATTAATATTGATTTAATGTGTGTTAATATTCCCAGGCAGAATGTTGTGGCGTGAACTACGATGACGGCAGTGAGTTCAAAAATTATATGCATAGTGGAAACAAAATACCACTTTTTTGCTGCAAAGGGAATCCATTAGCAGAGTCTTATCAAACTAGTAATGATGCTTGCCAGAAGAATCTAGAGTGGGGTCTTCAACACAACACAGTAAGTAAGAACTTGATATATGGTGTTTATATCTCCCAACTGATTCGATACGCAAGAGCTTAATCTGCATATGATCATTTTTTAAATCGAGACGGGCTACTGACAAAGAAGTTAATGTTACAAGGGTTTGTACAGTCTCGTCTAAGGCAGCATTTCGCAAATTTTATGGTCGTTATAACGATCTAGTTTGCCACTACAACTTACCATTAAGTCAAATACTGTCTGTCGTGTTTCATACAAATTGTTAGGCCGTTCTTGACACACTGATTCTGACTACGGATTGCTACGTTTACCTGATCGGAATGTAGGGCTCACGGCAGGTGTGATCGGTCGACAGGGGATGCTTACTCCTCTCTTACTTCTAGGCACCTGATCTGTGTTTGCCCATTTCTATGATTTGTATTTTCTAAAGGAATCGAGATTGAATACTGTTAGTTATCTTAGCCTTTTCATTTTATACTCCTTGCCTGTATATATGTGCAATGTATTTCACATGTATGTAATCATATGCAAATTACGTAGATAATGTATTCACGTTTGATATTCATATTAGTCCTGCAAAGATGCACTACTGACAAGATTGGATGCCTACAGCAACACCTTTTTCTCTTTTAGTGGATTGGCAATATTCTGCTTAGTATGTATATCATTAGTTCTTAAACCAAAAGCAAAGTGTTTTAACATAAAAATTGTAAGATGTATTCACTAATAATCAAACGATTGCTGTTATATTTTTATCTTAATTCATCTAATCAGGTTTGGTTTTAGACTTCTGTGTAATGTATAGCAAACCACCTTGTTTGTCAATAATTCAATTGACGTTTCTTTAAAGAACCTAAATTGAATATTCTTTTTATTTCAGGTTATTCAACTAGCTCTCATGATGTATCAGTTGAGAAAACGACCATTCCTTCCTCGTCATGCCGACAAATATTTCCAATTGTTCAAAACTAAAAGGGGATACAGGTATGAATATCTAAGAAAAAATGTCTTCTGTAAGGAAAAAGATGATCGTCTTACAATACATTTTCGCAAAATTTGTGTTTTGGGCTTTTGTTTGTTTCTCTGTTAGTTTATGCTCCATTCGAAAATACTTCACTCATATAGAGACGACCCCAGTTTTTGTTGTTACGAATGCTAATCAATGAATCTTTGATCATTTTATCGTCCCTATGCATTGCGTGACACGGCCCCTCCGTTTTCATGTCATACCTGAAAAGGTCCGTGACTGTCACAACTGAAACGGGTGCCTTGCACAGGAACAGCCACTACCTATGTCAAACTTCAATCTAATTACAATCAGTGTGGTCTACAGAGTGGATGAAAAAGGTCATATTTTAATTAGACTAAAACGTCTAGGAATTTAGGCAGCACGGATCGAGAAGCCAAACTGGGACCTCTAAGTTGTTAATCAAGCAAGTTAACCACTACTAAACTTCCATAGCGACTACTGATTTTTTTTTTAAAAACCAACATAATCAATGTGTAGTATTTTTCAAGTATGGTTGCATTATATCATATTATCACCAAGCCACATTTGTTTATCTAGAAGTCCTCCAGACATTTTCATTACTTTTTTTTTGTGAACTATTTTCGAGAGACTTTATTTATTATTTCATGAGAAATAAGTCAATTGCTTCTCTTCAACAGTTGAATTTCCAAAACTAGACACTAATAATACTAATATCGTCTCTCTCACTGGTTCTAGAGATATGTGTCATTTTGTAGGATACATACTTTTCTGTTGATCTGACGTTTGATTGAAAACATGACTTATTCAGAAAACCTGCATATACACAAGTGTATAATATAAGTATTCTGCATATGATCAGTTTTTAAATCGAGGCGGGCTACTGACAAAGAAACGTTGATGGTACAGGGCTTAGTACAGTCTCGTCTAAAGTCAGCATTTCGCAACTTTTAAGGTCGTTTTAACGATCTAGTTTGCCACTACTACTTTTCATTAGGTCAAATCCTGTCTGACGTGTTTCATACCAATTGTTAGGCCGTTCTTAGCACACTGTTTCTGACTACGGATTGCTACATTTACCTGATCGGGATGTAGGGCTTATGGCAGGTGTGACCGGTCGACAGGGGATGCTTACTCCTCCTAGGCACCTGATCCCATCTCTGGTTTGACCAGGGGGTCCGTAGTTGCCCACCTCTCTGATTTGTATTTTCTATGGGAATTGAATACTATTAGTTATCTTAGCCTTTTCATACATATAGATTTACCAGTGAATGAATGCTTGCAAGTCGGAAATCCCAGACCACTTATTTCTTTTATTTGTGCAGAATTCTTTGAAAATGACTTGTAGGAAAAGTTAAACTTTTTCAAATGAATATCACATGTTTTATATATATAAGAGCTGAGATATTTATATGTGTTTTTATTCTTGTCTCCGGTGATAACGCATACGTATAACATATGATTTCTGCAGGCAAATACTGGTGTTTGAATGGAGGACATTACTGGCTTTTTTTTCGTTGGTAAGTATGAAAAATACTAGTAGTCATATTTAATATTTAGTTCTAACTGAGTCCATATTCGTTTTCAAACAAAATGATATGCGTTTGTATTTTTATTTTAGTTTGCGTCACTAAGCGCATTGGTACTCGGGATTGTTCTGTTGCTTGACAACAGAATGACTGGCAGTAATGTGCACCACATTTACGAGTATCTCTATTTCCAAGGTGTCAATTTCCATGACATTGTGCAAGCTATGTATCTGTCTCTCATAATATTAGGCGTTTTATCAATATGCTGTGGTCTTGTTGGACTGTCAGAGATGTTCAGAGACATACAAAGTAAAACGAAAACGAAAATTGTGAGTATGAGCTATGTGGGGTTTTTTTTCTTTCGTCTATTTGCAAGATGAATCATTATGATTCATTGTTGGTAAGATTACGTGGATGATTACTACAACTGAGCGATCGTCGTTGATTCAAATGACTGTATGTCCAGCCACCGTATTGGTTCTAGTGTTTACCTGGTACCCTGGAAAAGGTTTTGGCTGTACGAAGAGATGTAAACATGATCGCTTTAACTTTTAAGATGGCTAAATACAACAGAATTTTAAAAAATAACGTTTTCAATTTTCATAAATATTTTGAACACTACAATCTTTCTATTTGCAAACAAAACAACATTATTGCGGAAAAAATCACAAAATAATTCATATAGAAGAACTGAGAGCTTGTAACATTCTTTAGATGCTGCAATCATACAAGGGTTACTCGATATGTAATGTCTATTGTACGGTATCTCAAAAGTATTCGACTCAAATATTGAAATGAACATTACATCCCTTCAAAGTATTCTCCGCAGTTTGAAATATAATTTCAATCTCTGAATCCATTTTCAAAATGCGTCGCGGTACGCTGATTTAGGTAGACCTCTGAGGCACTGACTGATGTCTGAGCCAAGGGCTTGTCGGGACTTATAACGACGACCAGATACGAACATTTAAAGTGTTGGAGAAAGGGAAAAGTCGCATGGGGCTAGATCTGGATAGTATGTTGGGTATGTCAAGGCGGTAACCTTCTCTGACTTCCAAAATTCTTCACAAGCTCAGATGTATGTGATGGAGCATTACCATGAATTAGATGAATATGCCTAAATCCTGACATAGGGCGTCGTTCATGATAATATTTCGTGAGCGTTTGTAGCATAACATCTCGGTAATACCGACCTGTATCACTTTTGCCCCTCTACACCGGAATTTGTACGGCTATACCATCACATGAGAAGACTATGCAATAAAGAATCCTCTTTGTGCTTGTGGTTCTTTTGGCAACTACAGGCGTTCTACCGTGTTTAGTTGGCAATATTTTGTTTCCAATTTTTCTTACTGGTTCGAAATAGTGAACCCATGTTTCATCACCAGTAACAATGCTTGCAAATTGTCTTTGAGTAAATTTGGGAATGATTTGGGGGAATTGCTTAGCGGTTTGTACTCGTACCCGATTTTGGTCATCTGCGAGTATATGCAGTATTCACCTGGCGGCAATTTTTCGTACTTTCAAAATATGCTTCAAACTGAAATGCATCCGCGATAGCGATATGCTAACAGCTTTGGCAATATCACGTATCATGTACCTGCCATCACTTTCAATTATTTCCCTGACTTTTTAGACATTTGCCTTGTCTGTTACAGTCACAGATCGGCCAGAGTTTGCCTCATCTTTGGCGGACTCTGAGCCAGTCAGAAATTTCTTTCTCCACTTACGAACTGTCTCATAAGATACCTTATCAGATCCATAACCTTCCCCCAATTCAGTAAAAATCTTTATAACCCAATAGCCGAGTTTTGTGCGAACTTTTATATAACTTCTAATTTCTTCAATATCCTCAACCCGTTTCCCAACTATTTTTACAACAGTGGTCAACGATTGGCTCTGTTGAAATGACTATTATACCGATGGAAAGTATTGAATAGAGCTATTCAAGAGTATCGTCATCCACGAAATCGTGCAAAGCGTTATTGCGCTGTGGTACAATACACATTACCTATCGAACAGTCCTCGTACTTCATACGAGGTGTTATGAGTATAACGAGTCATTAAATAAACTTTTTGTCGCAATGTCTGAATTAATTGAAGACAGATATACGATTCAAACACGTGACAACCTCTTACTTCTACTTTTGTAGTATGTCATGGTATTATCTATCTTAATTCTGACAAAGTTAGTGTGTGTTCTTCTGATGATACCAGTGCAGAAGGAGGTAGGTAAAAGATTAACAACCCACTAAACATTTTCTCACAGACGCATCATCAATGAGTTACTGCGTTTACCTTTCATTCCTTTTCATATAATTAATTTTAGCATTGTTTTGAATATAGACTAGCCAATACAATGAATCCTTATTTTTTGTTGTAGATAGACATTGATTCCAACAAGACTAACTACCAGCTAGTAAATCTGGATCGACAGTACTCAAATCAGCATTCCAATATCTATAGGGAACTCAATAACTTTTACTACGAAGTAAGTGGAAATAAAACATGAAGAGGGGTGGGTCAAAAATGATAAACCTGTATATGAGATCATATCAAAAATGTCTTTTATAGATTTAGAATGAATATTTCCCGAACAATTGAAGATTTAGAGTTGTGAAAATCCAAGGTGGCTTGTCCCATTTCCAGGACAAACCAGTAGATAGCATCCAACGAGAAGGGGGAAACTAAGTCAAAGACAAATACATGCCAGTGATCAATATATACAGGGAAAAACATATTTCTGTGTCAAAGAACATTACAGAACGAACAGATGCGTCAGGCACACCCGAGTATTATCACACGAAACATAAGGTTCAAGCTAAATACCACACACAGAGACAGACACACACAAACACACGTACACACACACACACACACACACACACAGACACATAGACACACACACAGACACACTCTAAACATAACTAAAGAAATTTACACACATACACACACACACACACACATATATATATATATATATATATATATATATATATATATATGTGTGTGTGTGTGTGTGTGTGTGTGTGTGTGTGTGTGTGTGTGTGTGTGTAGTATTTAGCTTGAACCTAATGCATGTGTGTGCGTGCGCGTGTGTGTGTGTATGTATGTATGTATGTGTATGTGTGTATGTATGTGTGTATATGTGCATATATGTGTGTAGGTATGTGTGTGTATGTATGTGTGTGTATGCGTGTGTATGGGTGTGTGTGTATGTGTGTGTGTGTAAATTTCTTTAGTTATGTTTAGAGTCCTTATTATCCTAGTTTATATCTTATTATGACATGATCAATTTGTTTTCTCAGAGCAAATCTCTACATACAGATATGTTGACTATATTGTTTTTGCACATGTTAATCAAGAGTCTCAATGGCCACAACACTCCACCGATTCATGATGTTCATACACAGACAGACTCAATCGGCACACAAAGCGCAAATGGTTAAACCTTATTGTGAAGCCGTGGTTGAAACTTGAATCCATGTATATGTGGATTTATACACACTGCTTTTACGGAAATTTCCCTTATGGTTTCCTTAACATTTACATTTGACCTCTACTGTGACCTTGCATAAGTCCCATGAGTTGAACAAAATTAAACTACTCTACATAAAAATACTATGGCATCAGTTAAACAAACTGGAATTGTTTTGATTCTTGACAAGAATATTTTAGAGATTTTTTTCTATTTTTCATATACTCCAAACTCTTATCTTGGTCAGATGACCACGGTGTCAATAAAATTTGTAACCACTATATAAGGAAACTCAGATATAAGTTGTTTTGTTTTTTTCTTTAATTCAAATCCATAGAGGTTTTCTTAAATGATTTTCAAACATCCATCGCCTTTGTTTAAACAAAGCGAATCCCCTTTCCTTTGAATGATGTATGCCCAGTGCAAATGACTTAATTGAACGATGATGATGGCAACTACAGTCAAGAGACATATATTTTGTTTTGCAAAAGCTCACTTGAAATTTAAGGAAAAAAAATGATCGGTATTAATCCAATATATATCTGTTTGTTACAATGCTTTACTTGTTTGAAATGCCACGTTTACAGTTTGATTGTTGTGGATCCACTGGGTCGTATGGATTCAATGGTCTTGTCAGCAATGCTGGATATGGAACAGTACTAGGTAACCAACCATTCGTGTGTTGTCACAGCAAGCAGTATTTAAACACGAAGTCTCTTGATAGTGGACCTTGTGAGAAAAAGGTAAAAGATGAATGTTCCGAAAGTGATATTTAAAGCTGACATGAACCCATATTTAAAATACAAGAATTGTTAGTGTCCACCATATATCTCTATTTATCGGCTATTAAAGTTGAGTATTGTTATATGTATAATTAACATTTATATTACTGTTTGTGAACAGATTCGAGAGGAGCTTATATCTGATAGTAATAAATAGGAACCACAACATCACGTATTGGTAAAAATACAATTTAAAAAATCGTATATTATAAATTTTTTGGATAATATAGATTTTATATACATGTTGCACGTGTATGCATTTATTTACTGTGTACTGTCAAGAATTTGTAGTAAATGCAGAAAAACTATTCACCAATTATAAAAGTAGACTACATCGTATGCTATATAATGTACTGGTAGGAGTGTTTGAGGGGTTTTTTTTAACCAGGAAATCTAATCATATATATATATATATATATATATAGTTACGGGAAACTATTAAACTCAGGCGCCGCGAAAAAGTCACCAAAGGTATGTTGTTCCCCCAGAACAACGCCCCTGTTCACAAGTCTGTCATTGTCATGGTTGCTATTAACGATTGTGGCCTTGAATTCGCCTGATTTTTCTCCATCAGACTTTCAGCTATTTCTAAAACTGAAAATGACCATTTTCGGTACCCACTGTCAGTCAGATGATGACGTCATACATGCGGTAGAGGACTAACTCACTTCTTTAAAAGTAGCAGTAAGGTCCTTAAACATCGCTGGCAAGAGTGTATATATACTGAAGGGGATTATGTTGAAAAATAATGCAATATGTCCGCCAAAATTCAAACCCTTACATGTGAGGCTCCGAACATATCGATCAGCCCTCGTAAAAGCGATTACACACAGAATGACAAACAAAATCATACTAAAAATTTCAAAATTCTTTGTTTCGTTTCGTATGTCATTGAATATTTAACTGTCTTTGTAGAAAAACTCGCTTTTTCGTATTTTTGAGCTAATTTATTTTTATTTCACCTTTTCATTTAAATTCTTAGAATACCAAGATCCTGATTTAAGATATTTTTATGTAATTTTAAGCAATGCACGATGTTTCAAAAGATGACTTCATGCTTAACAATCAGTGGTGTTCACAAGTCGATTCCAGCTAGAAGATCAATCAGTTTAACAATCACATTTTGGGATATATATGGGTACAGTAATAGAGACTGTCTAAAATAAATTGAGCGGACGGGATGAAATATAGCGTAACGAATCTATGTCAGTCCGAATTCTCTCTCTCTGTCTCTCTCTCTCTCTCTCTCTCTCTCTCTCTCTCTCTCTCTCTCAGATACACACATGCAAGAAGAACAGTGAAATGGACAACTCTGAAATGAACATTTTTTCCAGAGTTGCGCACCCTTTTCCATTTTGGCGAAGAAGCCAAATATATACTAACCTATGGGGTTTCTTCAAACGAAATCAACAAGCAAATAAAATAATTGATATTTTTAGCTAGCTTTTGAGATATCTGAGGTCAAAGGTAAAAATTCCATCGGGTTTGTGCTCTTAAAATTCCCACAGAAAATCCTACAAAAACTCAATGGGGTTCTGTAAAACCTCAGCGGGGTAAGAAATCCCATAGATGTTTAAGTGACGTAAAATTCCTTATCAAATTAACCCACACTTTACATTTAGGAAACAAATGGAGATGGGATCTATGGATTGGTATATAGTTTTACTTCACAGCGAAAGCGTAAAAGGGCGCACAACTCTTGCAAAATGGTCATTCCAGAGTTATCCGGCCCACGGTTGATTATTATCCGATTTTTGTAGAAGAGCATTTTAATTTGTGTATCTCGACAAAGATATTGAACTTTATTTTATCTAGAAAAATAAAAGGATTATACGTCTGCACCGTATTTTTGATACCTATAAATATATTATGTATTTGGACCTATCCGAGCCCAAACTATAACTGTAATGTCACTGTACAAGTTTGTAATTTTCAAAGCTAAATTTGTAAACGTACACTGTCTTTAAACTAGACATTCTTGTATTCTATATCCCCTCTCGTCCTGGGGGGACTGTATTATACGGGAGAGATGTGATTGAGTGCACGATGTGATTGATAGGTGGCCGACATTGGCTTTCTGTGGTTTATTTTAGTTACTCACGTGACAAATGCATGTGGTTATTCGTCTGTGTCAGTTTTCATCCTTTAACTAACTAAATAATTAGTACCGTACCAAGCATCTTCAAAACCCAGTGTGTGCAGTTATTTTTCGTAATAAAGGTCTGGTATATATTTTGCCTTTCTTTCTTACAAATTTCATATGGATAGAGGGTAGTTAGGGATAATAGATCAAAATGAAATTACAGTTCATAGAACACGTAGTAATTCCTCTGTTGTTTAAAACTCCATTCTTGAAAAGTAATGGATCTTTCGAACAGAAGAATGATGTCACGGGTGAACGTTATGTGTTATGATTTGAAAGACTTCTTTAATTTTGATGATTCTGTATAAACACTCAATAAATGTTAAGGTAGGATAGAAAACGATGTACTAAAATTATGAAATTCTCAACCCTAGAGTTTTGACAATACATCGGATCCAAAATGGTCAGATAGTGTTAATATTATGCTTATAACATACGCAAGACCTCTCATCAACATGGCAATTTTAGGAGGCATTTTGTTTTAAGAACACATCTTGTTTATACTGCTACTGAGTGTTATGATTTAGATTAGATATGCATAACTGGAAAATTATCATAGATTTCGCAGCCCTTGGGGCTAGTAATACTCTTATCTACTGCACAAGTGACCGATTAGGCTTGTTAAAAACATTATTGAAACATTTTGCTTGGTAGATGTATTGTCGGTAAACCTGACCAAAAAGACACACTGTCGAAAATTAATTTATTCAAGGTGATGATACCCTCTTTCTTTTTCACTAGGCATGTGGTGCGGAGTTTGTGGGCGTTACCAACTCGTACTGTAATGGATTGATAGCAACGATGTCTATCACAACATTTCTTGAGGTGTGAAATCTACCTAATTCAGGATTTGGTTGTCCATTGTGAGGAAAACGATAAACATGCACATATAGATAAATAATTGATTGTTATGTATCTCAGGATTTAAAGTTAGTTCATCAAAGACACAACTTGTGTTATTTTTCATTTCAGATGATCTGCCTGGTCTTGTCCATGCAATATCTATTAAACAGTTTAAAGAAGGACTCTCAAGACCAATCTTGTATCACTAAGTTCATAGTTCTCTTCTTTGGGTGAGTATCCGTGAATACCATAACTAATTGTCCAAATAAGCATATTTAATTATGGGAGACTTTCTTCTCAACATACATGTGTCACTTTCCTGGCAGAAATGGGTTGGATTTCGAATATCAATAACTATTAATCACCTCCCCAATGTATTCATTTCTAATTCATTGATAGTCAATTGACTGAGGTTTTCAGTTGTTGATCATATTAAACAAGTACATGTAATCATGATCACTTTCGTTTTTTTTCTTTTGTTTGTTTGTTTGGTTGGTTGTTTTGTTGTTGTTTTTTTGTTTGTTTGTTTCTTTTGTTTTAGTTTTTGTTTTTGTTTTTTTTCTTTCTTTTTTTTTTTGTTTTTTTTTTTTGTTTTTTTTTTTTTTTTGTTTTTTTGTTTTGTTTTTTTTTTGTTTTTTGATTTTTGTTTTGTTTTGTTTTTTGGTTTTTTATTTTTATTTTTGCTTCTTTACTGAAGATTCATCCATTGCAGCCTCAATTTTGCAAAGATTGCAGCCCTTCACCTGCAATGGTGACGTCTCCATATGAGTGAAAAATTCTTGAGCGGTACCTTAAACGATATATAATCAATCAATCGTTAAATTCACATTTCTAACATTTTATTTTAAACCTTATTATTTTCGAGTATCGACCCCATTCTATCAACAGCTCATGTGAAAACGTTCTAAATTTACTCAAAATCCTAGCAAAATTATCTGGTAAACATTTTTCGTAAATAGTACTGAAGACAGATACTATCAGGTAGATGTTTATATAAATTATATTTAGCGACCTTTCAAAAAAATGAATGTATCTCTTGCCTAAATGAATCATTTAATAATTTATTACAGCTATAAAGAAATAATAATTTTCCAACATTCTTACTATTCCAAACATATCCAAGTCCTAAATTCTGCAGTAATGTCCTGACATCAGTTAACCAATTGTAATGATTAAATAATGTTCTTAAAATAGAATTGTTTAACCCAATATTTCAACATGTTTTCTTTTCTGACAATGCGTCCCGCGGGAATCACGGTTGTTAGAATAGATCTTCAGTATCCCTAGCTTGTCGTAAGAGGCGACTAAATGGGGTGGTCCTTCGAATGAGACCGCGAAAACCGAGGTGCCGTATCACAGTAAGTGTGACACGTTAAAGATCCCTCCGTGCTCAAAGGCGTTGAGCGCCGAGCATGCGGCGAAATTTTACAGCCCTTCACCGGCAATGATAACGTCTCCATATGGGTGAAAAATTCTCGAGCGGGACGTTAAACAATATACAATCAATCAATCAATTAAACAATACATAAATAATCAATTTTCTGACAATGCTGAACAGTAATCTTCCCACTTGTGATAATACAATAAAATTTGGGGTACACAGTGAAGGGAGCATGGAAAAATGACCTCCCTGTTTGTTTGTTTGTTTGTTTGTTTATAGCCGCCTGAGCAATTTTTCAGCTATCCGGCGGCTGTCACCATTACCGGTGACAGGGCTGCAAATTTAGGCCTATGCTCGGCACTCAGGGCCTTTGAGCAGGGAGGGATCTTTATCGTGCCACACCTACTGCGACACGGGACCTCGGTTTATACGGTCTCATCCGAAAGACCGGCACCCACGTCCCACAGTGGGATTCGAACCCCCGACTCAAGGATCATCAGATCTCTGAGCCCGACGCTCTAACCACTGAAATTCAGTAAAAACGTGTAAACATTACCTCATAGTCCTGTTCATCAGTCTGTGAATTGTATTTCTGACTGAAATTCATACTACAGGAAATGGAAACCTTTCAATAACTTTTCAGTATTTTTTCAGACGTTGTGGTTTAGACAAAAATATAATCAACTAGTGTAGTAGGTTATGATGTCACAGTTAGTAAAGACGACAAACAAATATAAAGTTAGCAAAGACGACAGATTTTTATTGAATATACATGTTAACGGCAAACTAACAACTCAGCTTTATGTCAAACGTGGTGACTGCAGCCTCTTTATCGCCAGCTTCCCCACACCATTATAGATCAATTCCATACCGATCATGTCTAATGACGTTAACGTCATGGAAACGTTCGTTATATCGGCACCAAAGCAGGAAGTCCACAGTGAACCTCGAATCATCTGAGAACAGTACGTGGTTCCATCGGCTATTATCGCAGCGTTGATGGTGACGACACCATTGGAGATGATCGGTATGGGGTGGATCTGTAATGGTGTGGCGAGGCATCACTGTTCCCGACAGAACAGACTTACATGTTGTTGCTGGACGTTTCACAGGGCAGTACTACCCCATGTTGTGCCCTTTGCATGTCGTTATGACCGCCGTTTCATTTTTTAAGATAACAATGCCAGATGTCATAAGGCCAGGATTGTTACAGATTATCTCCAACAGCAGAATATCACCACATTACTATGGCCCGCATTCAGTCCGGACCTTTCCCTCATCGAGCATGTCTGGGACATGCTTGGACAGCGGCTACGCCAACGTCAACAACCTCCTGCTAATGTCCAAGAACTTACTGCAGCATTGCAAGTAATGGAATAACCTTCCCCAAAATAACTGGGGGCGTCTCGTTACGAGTATGCCACGCCGAATCCGAGCCTGTCTGGTTAACCGAGGGGGTTTTTACCCGCTACTGACTGTTTCACAATGGTGGTAAATTTGCTGTGTGACCCTGTGTTGGTGTCGACCCTTATTCTGGATAATCTGTCCTTTTCTGACTGTACACAAGGTTTCGAATAAATTGACAAATGTTTCCTCAATGTTTGTCTGTCATTTGTTTCCATCCTGACCTCATGATCTGCATTGAATTGTCCTTGTAAATCCAATATCCCCTACTTTGTTTTAATAGTATAGTTTAATACTTTAATTTGTGGATTCTGTATATGATATCAGATGTACTTGCATAGATATCCTGCACCAAGATATTAGTTTTCTTACAAAAGGTTAAGTAATTGCAGTGGAAATACCAAACTTTCTAGTACTCTGATTTCAATGTCAGGAAGTTTCTATTACAGTGTGTCATGTTGCTAAGCGATGACTCTCTTTATGGAACATCTTTCTTTTCTTTTACAGTGCATCAGGACCTTCCAACAAAACGCAGTGGTTTGGGTTCACCTCCTCATTTTTTATTCTGGTACATACATATATATTTCTAATGTTAAAGATTTTCGCCAAAATAAGCAATCTATCATGTGTTGAATTGATGAAAAAACAACGTGTGAAAAGTTGACAGAGAGTTGTTTATACTATTTTATGCAGATAAAAATCGAAAATGTCAATGTATATTTCTTTAACTTAAAAGATATTTTTGTCAGAGTAATTTGAGTCTTATTGTGATATCAATCCACCATTATTACTTGAAATCAACAGGAAAACTAAATGGTTCTTGCTCATCTTATGAGGCCCTCTACAAAGTATATTTTACGAATACGACGTACTCGTAATAAGAAATCACTTGAGAATCAGTTGCATTTTGTAAACGTGTATTATATACTATTGCTCAATATCATATTGGAATATACTTAAATGATATTCATGATATTTATGTCTTCATGTAACAATACAACGATTCGATACAATTACATATACATTCATTAAATATGGTGATACACAACAACCATATTTTCAGTACATGTACAATTTGTGCGTGTAGCACAAAACTCCTAATTAGGTTCGTACTTCTTATTAAAGCATCAGTCTTTCCTACATCAACTCCACTTACCAGTTTTTGGGAAAATAGGTTGTCTGCATGCATATGTAAATGGTATTTTAGATGGCTGCCATCGGACATTTTGCTGAAAGTGCTGCACTTTTATACGACGAAATATTTGCTAACCGACAAATCCAGCCAATTTTTGACCAAATGACCATGATTGGGAATTCGTTTAATCAAAACTTGATCATCATGAGATGGTTAATGAATTCCTCGGGATTCCTCCTCTTCATAAGTTCCACCTTTGCTATCCTGACCATTCACCGTGGATCAAAATTTTTACACTCCATGGTATGAAATTTTCTGTAACATTCATGCTTTTACACTCAATGATTTGCAATTTTTGGTACCAGATTCTATATATATCATATTATACATGAACGACAATAAAACAAAGTGGTAGTTACATTAGTAAGATGTCATATAAGACGTCATATGTGTTTTCTTACAGAATGTTTTGCTATGTGTATTGGCGATGTCAATGATAATCCCAAACATGGGGTGGTGGATTGCTGTCCACGTCGTGGTTTGTATTGCCATTGTCGAACATTTGAAAAGTACAATCATATTAATTTCTGATCAAACATTATTTGATGGTACATGTATATTATTGTATATTGGAGGAATTAAAAAATATATTTAAATATATATTCTTTCCCTTAGAATTTCCCAGATGATTTATTGACGAATACCATTATTAATTTCTACTCACGTCTGTCTGATGGTTATACGACGGAACTACAAGGCGCTTGGAACAATTTATTTACTAAGGTTTTATTTCACGTACTCTATTTAATTGTATTCACACACAATCTAAAGTACAAAGCATTCTACATATAGACTAGTGTTGTTCAAACTAGAATAAAAAAAACCAAACAAACAATGGAACACATCGAAATGGGAATATTTGAAAAAGCTACAGTTTGGTAACTCCCGGTTGAAAGGGAAGTCATTTATGACCCAGAAACTATAATTATTCATATCACTTGACCTTTAACAGTTTGACCAAAAAACTGCAGTGATCATCTCCACCCCAGGAGTATGGTGACCCCAGGTGTGAGGGGATTTTGTGGAAAGCGCCACAATAACTTAGTAATGTCCATATATATAACATTCTGTGATACGTAAGACTTTACATCTTTACTTGCCACAACCAAGAGCTATCACAATATGATAACTCTTGAAAGAAACCCGGTAATACACTTCAAAGTGTTTTAGTAAAAACTAGGTAGGATGCAAGTAAACTGCACGTGAAATGTTACGAAAAATTTAATATTATTGAGAACGTCACAATGACCTTGATGTAAACACAAAAACTGTATATTTCATACATAGACGCGGTTCCTGTCATCAAAATGTATAAGTAGCTGATCTTCTGAAGCATGAGATTATTTGAAAATTCTTAAATATCATTAATTACTGTCCTCGTTGGGAATATTGAAAACCGAAGATTTTCTAAAATAAACGAAAGTTCTATCACCGTAAGGCGTCTGTGTTTCATGACGTCATGATTACGCAATTTCATATTTTCGATACATATCAGAGGTCCACTTCTTGAAGCATCTCCGATATCGAACACGCCATTAGACATTGTTTATGCCATTTTTAAATCCTGGGTATATTCCAATTATTTCCTATGACTTTCTTTTCTTGTCGGTCGGAATTTTTCTCAGGTAATCACTGAACTTCATCATTACACTCTGCTCCGTTCCAATGGCTGATGTCGCTTTTTCCGGCATTTTCAGAAATATTTCTTGCGGTGGCTTCTTGATACTTCCTGTATTCGTCATATAACCACCACTACTAACATCCGAAATGATGTCAGTTGTGTTTGTTATGTTACGACCATTATTTCTATTTAGTTTTGATCGGTTTTATGAAGAATATAACCTTTTGAATGGAAAAAAAATTAGAAAGTTTGTAAAAACTTTGTGCCGTGTATGCCCTCCACGTCCTTTAAAGACCGCAATTCATTCATTTGACTTTTGGACAACCCTCGTATGTATAGTAACAAATTCGAAGTACTGAACATCAGTCGGGTGGCTTTCAGAGTTGCACGACAAGATTAACAACTTACGTATTGTATAAAGCTTGCTTAGCTTGGATACGTCAGTTCTTCCTATATGGCAATAGTCTCTCTTTAAACATTCATTAAGATCCATGATATATTGAGTGTCTCATCTAGCTTATGTGCGGCCCAAAATCCCTAGCAATTCGTATCAGCTACATAGAAATCGAATCGCAATCCTTGAATCTCAAAAAACCACATGCATCTCGAATTTCTATATTAATTTATACTTTACCACATGAACAGTATGATTAAAAAGGTACAAAACCGCAAATCGACAATTTTCCAGTGTTCATTAATTGAAGTTTCTTAGCCCATATAAATCAAAATTTATGTCAAAAATGTGTATCGTGTGCAAAACATTTCTTTATGTCATTCACTTTGCGATTGGTGTAACTCGTCCAAGTTGTACAATGTTCCTTGCAGTCTCTATCACAAAATCTATGACGTTTTCTTCCAGCTCAAATGTTGTGGATACACAATGGGTAACTCCAGCGATTTTGCATACGTTTATTTCCAAAGTTGGTTGTCTTATACTCAACGAATATCTTTATTTTGTTGCCATTCCAATCCACTGACAGAGGTGTACAGCAGTGATGAAACATGTACTGTTACATGGGGAAGTAACCGATACACAGAGGTAATGACTTGTCGATATCAGAAATGTAACGAGGCGGCAAGAAGCATCACAGTAACATCAACTTCTTTCAATGTTTGATGCTATCATTAATCCAATTGTGGCGCGCATCAATTCAGTTGAAGATCACATTAAATACTCAAATTGATGCGTGCAATAATTGAATTGATATCTTTAAATAAATAGATAATGATTTATTTTTGTTGAGGGTAATTGTTGATATGTGAGTTATACATTTTTGCAGAACTTACATAAATCAAAGAAACAAAGATAACAAAAAAACAAGATTTTAATTAATAAAACAAAACTACATTTAACAAATTCAATATTTAACTCTTTACAACAGTACATGAATTGTTAAGTAACAAATACCAATCTCTTCAGAATCCTGAATAGAATGCTCAGGCATTTTCTTTCAAATCCAGGAAATCAGGCTATCTGTCCAGTGACGAATAACTAGATAACTCACAATAAATTCACACATTTATCAAACTTTCACAATGAAGCTTCTTTTTCAAGAAATTTCCAATTCGATATGATACTTGCGCTTTTGACATGGGAACAGTTCAGACCTTAATTCTAAAACGAAATTCAAAAGAACATAACTGGTACAATGGGACAATGTCCTTGATGTGTCCTTCAAAGCTGCCGTATTCAACTAACTCTCTCATGTACAGCTTTTATAGTTGTTTTCTGCACAAACCAACGTCTTTTCTTACGGGACTGGCCGAAAGTATCAGGAACAGAAAACAAATAATCCTCTTTGACTTTAAAACGTGACGAAAGTCCTAGAAAATAGGGCAGATAGTTAAAAGTGACAAAAATACTAAATACAAGTATATGTGCATTTTACACATGTGGACCAATTTTAAACTTACAATATGATTTCCATAAATACCTGAATTTTGGTCCCCCAGCATCAGGAGAACACGTCAAACAGGTCTTAACTCGGTTATTGTGCAACTCAATCTCTCATGTACGACTTTAATAGTTGTATACTGGACTGGCTAAAAGTGTCAGGATATCGAATGGCGAAGTAAACAATGAGTAAATCGTAATCATAAATCCCCAAGGCATATACAAGTTCGAGTGTAGGGCAACACAAACCTCCGACAAAGCGAAGGTAGGATCAGCTGCCATGGAGGAGTAAGCATCCTCTGCTGACCGGTCACACCCGCCGTGAGCCCTTAGTTGAAATTAGGTAAATGGGATTATCCGTAGTCAAAGTTAGTATAAACAATGACAGTCTAACAAAGGGTATGAAACAAATCATTCAACATATGTCCCATAGACACCTTGTAATCGCAAACAAGGTCATTATAGCGACCGTAACATTTGCGAAATGATGACTTCAAACGAGATTCGTTATAACCCTGCAACTTCAATTTTTTTGTCGGTAGTTCACCTCGCTTTAAAAAATTCTCATACGCATGGCATGCTCTCGCGTATCGAATCAACTGGGAGATATACACGCCATAAGCAGGCGAAAGTGGTATATTACTACATAGATATAAAAGTTGATGATTGCAAAGTTGAAGTCACCACGCTTGTCATATAATGTAGTTGTCAGTCTGCCATTAGAGTCAATATTAAGTAAAATATCCAAATATGATGCAGACACGCCAGGAACAAGAAGTAAATACTCCGCCAATGGGACGAAAGCTCAAGGAAATAGGACCTAGCAAATAGTTAAAAAAGACAAAAATACTAAATATATGTTCATTTTACATACATTAACCAATTCTAAACTTACGATATATGATTTATGTAACCACTGTTGTTTGTTACTTTGATATAAGAATTTATCAATCCAAAGAAACATGATATCACTTAGAATCTTATATTACCCTCAACAAAAGTCAGTAATTGTTTCATGATTACCAATATTAGTATGAAAGCATCACTGCAGTTTCAAGTTCGTTCAAATTGTGGTCCTCTGAAGTAGGGTGGCATCACAATAAGGAATCCACAGAGAAAAAAAGTAAATCTCAACACCCGCAGGTCCATGACTGCTAGTATTGTCGGGTAGTTCAGTTTCAAGTTTGTTCAATTCAGGGATCCCAGGGGTAGGGTGGAGCCACAACAAGAAGATCAAAGTATTACATGGGAATATACAAAAATTAAATTCAAACAATTTTCTTTTCGTGAATAGCAGGGCTACATTAAATCAGATTCAAATGCAAATGTTCCGCAAGTTATGTGATGCAAACAAAGCGTTGTGTAGATTCAAGGCTATAGTCAAGGGCATATTGTTTTGTCGTGACCTTGGAGTTTAACCTAATTTTAAGAAAACCTAAGTTTTTCAATATTTCATCATCTATGTAATCTAAAGCTTCCATATTTAAAATGCATTATGTTTTATTGCAAAACCTTTCATTTCATACCATTACCTATGAATCATCACCATGTTGTGTGAGGTTTGGTTGAAAAAAGAAAAGGCTAAGATAACTAACAGTATTCAATCTCGTAATTCCTATAGAAAATACAGATCAGAGGGATGGGCAAACGCGGATCCTTGGTCATACGAGAGGTGGGATCAGGTGCCTAGGAGGAGTAAGCATCCCCTGTCGACTGGACACACCCGCCGTGAGCCCTATCTTCCGATCAGGTAAACGGAACGGAGCAATCAGTAATCAGAATTAGTGTTGCAAGAACGGCCTAACAATTGGTATGAAACACATCAGACAGCATTAGACTTATTTGTAAGTTGTACTGGCAAACTAGATCGTTATAAAGACCATAAAATGTGCGAACTGCTGACTTTAGACGAATCAGTTGAAAAATACAAACACCATATGCAGGTGATGATGGAATATTGCCACATAATAAGGGAAGCTGACGATGGAGAAATTGAAATCATCCCGTTTGTCATAAAGTTGAGTTGTTAGTTTGCCGCCAGCATCTATTATCAGTAAAATATCTAAGTACGAAGCAGAAATGGAAGATTCTGTGGTGTCTTTTATATCAAGTTCACTGTGATATATCGAATCGACGTATGAATGAAAATGACCATTATTAATAGACAAAACGTCGTTGATATATCTAAATGTCAAATAATTGAAGGCCACAGCAAGAGATTTTTTCTTCTCGTATAAAAGCTTTTGAATGAATTCTGCTTCGTAAGAATATAAAAATAGGTCAGCTAACAAAGGAGCACAATTCTTGCCCATGGGAATTCCAACAAACTGTTGGAAGACCTGATCACCAAAGACTACGAAAACATTTTCAATGAGGAACTCTACATCATTTTTAAAATCAACTTCAGGGTACTTGTGCGGGGAGTCAGAGTGGTGTTTAACAAAATAATTTTTGGGATGACGAATCAGTAAATATGAATATTTCATATTATATCGCGATCCTTTGGAGCTATGATAAAGTCATAATATAGGTTAAAAATGATTCATGAGAATAAAGGTTGAAGATATTTTATAAAAATCAAAACAGCTGTAGAACAGCAGTCAAGGTCACTCAGTTAAGCGATGTGGCCCATGAAGCTCTTGTTTAGTTTTTTTTTTTTTTTTTTTTTAATAATTACAACCAAACGAAATATACATGAACCACCATATATATATATATATATATATATATATATATATATATATATGGTGGTATATAACATTCGCTTCAAAAAATAAGGGATTAAGTTGAAGTGCATTACCCTTCTCTACTCCATGTTTTATGTTTTTCTCACAGTTTGGGGCTTGGTTGAGAAATCATGGGAATAAATTACATTCTGTGCCGTAAATTGTATTCATTCTATTTATAAACACATAATTTAGTTTTCATCAGGTTTTTGTGAAAGTTTATTTGTAGCAAATGTTGTTAATTGAGAAATCAAGAGAATAGATTACGTTGCATACTGTAAATTGTATTCATGTTACGTATAAAAACATGAAATTATTTTTCATTTTCGTCAATTTTGAAAATAATGTTTGTAGCAAGTGTCGTTAATCAAGTATTCTTAAATATTTAGGTCCGTTAATTTCTAAAAATAAATATTTGTGGGAAAGCTTAAAATTAATGTTTCACTTTGATAAATTCCTTCACGAATTCCATTTCCTCTATAGTTTCCATTAGAAAGAGGATAACGTGGAAAACTTTGGAAATCTTTTAACGATACGCAAGAGCTTGTTTTGCATATGATCAGTTTTTAAATCGAGGAGGGCTACTGACAAACAGGTTCATGTTAAAGGGGTTTTAACGCCTCCGTTTAAAGTCAGCATTTCTCAAATTCTATAATCTTTACACGATCTAGTTTGCTGACACAGTCTGTCATTGGATTAAGTGCTACCTGATGTGGTTCATATCAATTACTAAGCCGTTCTTTACACACTGATTTTGATTACGGGTTACTCCGTTTTCCTGATCAAGATATAGGCTCACGGCGGGTTTGCTTACTCCTCCTAGGCACTAGATGCCACCTTTGTTATGTCCAGAGGTCCGTGTTTGACCAACTCTCTAATTTATATTCCTTATAGAACATATAAGATTGACCACTGTTCGTCATCTTTACCTTTTCATTAGAAAGATATACATTTTTGTGACTCAAAATTGAAGGGATATTTTTTTTTTGTTATTTTTTTTTCTGTTAGCCTCTTTGTCTGTCCACATTTTTAATTTTCGCTTTACCTTTTCACCTATACACATACATAAACTGATTTGATAAATATTCGAAGTCATTGCAATGTAGCTACTAAAACGCAAAGTCAGATTTATCACGTACCCACGCTCAGAGGGTAGTATGCCTCCCAAATGCATTAAGTTAATTATGATACAACCTTATTTTACAGCCATGTCAAGCAAAACTTTCTGAAAGACTTCTACAATATAGCATTGCATTTTATGTGATAGCATCACTCAGTTTAGTTTTAGAGGTAAGTGGTTTGACTTGTTATAGATAAATTTACTAGTCCCCTACCGTCAGTTTGTCCCTCCGTTTGTTAGTCACCTTGTCCCATTTCGTTTCCCGCCCCCTTTCAACGTTCTTTGATTTAGGAAGCTGAAATGTAGAATGTGGTTTATGACTGTGTTTACAGATCAAGTTTTAGTTTCGTCAAAGTTGCGAAAATTGTATGAGATATTAGACTTTGCGCTGAGTATAGTTTTCCGGACTTTTTTTTTTTTTATCGTGCTTTATTTTAGAGAGCTTAAATGTGGAATGTAGTTTACTACTGTATGTATACAAATCAATACGTTTCGTCACAGTTTAATGATTATTACGAGATTTAAAGGACTGTGTCGAATATAGTTCAACTTGCTTTTCCGCATTACTACTGTATAATTGTAGATGAAGTTTTAATTTTCGCCACACTTGATTGATTTACGATTTTTGTGAGACTCTTTCACAGTCTTTCCAGTTTGCTTTAATCTGAAATTTAATCTCTGGTTACCTAATGAGTTTCACTTTCGTTTCGGTTGTCGTATTCTAACAGAAATTGTATGACGTCGCGAAGTGACCCAATTCGTAACTGTATAGATAAACGGTCGGCTTTATACTTCTGAGTCGAAGTAGAATAGAAATGAAGTTCTTGTTTTAACGGTGATGCAGATGGTCTCGACATATTGTTTGAAATAATTTTTTAAAAAGCTCGTCTTTTGTATTTCAAAACAACATTTCTCGGCCTCGATGGTTATCCTGCAATATACTCGAAAAAGCGAATTTTATTTCTTAGGTACTACAAAAATAATATCCGCCCGCTAGTCTGTATCACATCCTCAAAGAAAAAGGGGCGTTGGTCTATATCACATCCCTCAAAGTGATAGGGGAGGCAGTGCACCCAGCACGAAACAGAATTGAATATATATATATATATATATATATATATATATATATATCTTACGGTTTCATGTATGTATATTTGTACACTGATAGAACCGACAGTCTTATATACTTGTACATTCATAAATGCTAATGAATTGGCCCGAATTGTCTCGTTCATCCAAACCGAAAGACTCTGCATGCGCTTGGTAGTCTTAAAACTGTGTCAAGGCCGACAGCCTCGTGGGATGTTATTGAGGCATGCATAAATCATTCCAATTTTGAACAATAACCATTTGTCATATCTTTGATTTTTCGAAGAAAAAAATAATCACTTGAGTACGTTTTCATAGGTTGTCATGGTAGTTATTTTGGCAAGGTTGATTCCGAATGACCTTCCATTCAGAGAAGATCCAGTCTTGTGTAGATTCGGTAGAAAATATTATTTTGGAAAAGACAGGTATTTTTCATTTACAAATTTTAGAACTTGATGAACTGTTTGTATAAAATATTTAGATAACATCTTTCGTGGTATTAATACTAAATTAAAATTACATGAATATTTAAAAAGGGCAGATAGTCTTATACCAAAATTGTAAATTTTATGATCTCAAGGGTAAAGATTTTGATATCAGGGTGGGGCCAAAATGGTTATTGATTAAAAACAATTCTCGTAAAGGCCTCCCTGCTCTGTATCACTATCCATTTAGTTTTTCTTAGAGATGCGTGGTTGTAGAGAAGATTCTTAATATTGATCAATTTTTAGCGGTTCTTGCCCCCCCCCCCCCACCCCCACTAAGGTCCCGAAGATGTGTGAGTCCTGAAATTCACAATCTATGTCTCCCTTGTCCAAAAGATGCTTCATAACAACTTTGAAAGGAATTGGAAAGGCAGTATCAAGACGAAACTAGAAATGTTCAATTGTGAATACATTTGATCGCTGGTTATCTAGGCCCGACCCTAGTACCAAACCCTTTCCCTGGGATCATGAAATTTACAATTTTGGGAAAGGGCTATTTGCTCATTATAAATGTCTATTTAATATCAATTTAGTATCGATAACATGCTTCATACCAAATTGTAAAAGAATTTGATTAGTAGTTATCAATAAGATGTAAAAATGTTCCATTGTTAACGCACGACGGACGACGACGGACACCGAGTTTACTCAAATGACCTTGAACTTTTGTATCATTACTGACTGTTATTGATGAAATTATATCGTTAATCGATTCAAATTCACAATTATAAGTTATTTTATATCATTGGCGATTTCATTTTATGTCGTAGAGGTTTTATGACATTAGTGCTTACATCTGTGGCAAGTTTACTGGAAGCATTCAAAGACAGGATAAATAGCTTTTGTTTAGTGGTGGCAATTTGCAATAAATACATTTTAAGTCAATTCCAATACATTTGTTAATGTTTAAAAATATATCCTTTTCATTCGCACAGAAAACAAAAGAAAATCATCACAACAGAGGAAAATAACGTGACCTTAGATCCAGCGTCAGAAACAATCAAGGAAAAGGTAGAGGAAAATACAGAAGGTTTTAACACTTCGTTTCCAGAAGAAATGCAGGGTAGAAAACATCGAACAAAAAACAAGAAAAGCCACAATAAAGTTTCTCCTTTCATTCCTCAGGAAGGAACAACCACACCAAGAAAAACTTTGCAAGGAAAACTGCCTTCTCTGAAGAAACAAATAACTGGGTGATTTCTCTCGGGGATGTGGATGTCGGATTAATCATGGATTTTCGTTTACAAATCGTTGTTTGTCTGTGTGTGTGTGTGTGTGTGTGTGTGTGTGTGTGTGTGTGTGTGTGTGTGTGTGTGTGTGTGTGTTGATGAAGGATAAAGATGTAATGTCTATTTGACATCGTACACAGCTCCATTTTCAATAAAGATGGAACACGAAAATATTCATATTTTGTAATCAGTCATTCAAAAAATCACTTTGTGAAACAGCAATCTGATATTTAGCACAAGTTCTCAGAGGTTGATGTTAAAAAGATGCTGAAGTTCCTAATCGGCAATCTACGTAGTCTTGGGTGTACAGGTCTTCTAACAATGTGTTGGTTTTTTTTGTTTGTTTGTTTGTTTATAGCCGCCTGAGCAATTTTTCAGCTATCCGGCGGCTGTCACCATTACCGGTGACAGAGCTGCAAATTTAGGCCTATGCTCGGCACTCAGGGCCTTTGAGCAGGGAGGGATCTTTATCGTGCCACACCTACTGCGACACGGGACCTCGGTTTATACGGTCTCATCCGAAAGACCCAATGTGTTGGAAATTCCCATGGACAAGAATTGTGCTCCTTTATTAGCTGACCAGATTTCATATTCTTATGCGGCATAATCTCTTCAAACGCTTCTAAATGAGAAGACAAATTCTCTTCCTATGGACTTAAGTTCAACATTTAGATATATTGATATATAAAATTATATGATATAATGATATATAGATTACCTGATCGAGATGTGGGGCTCACGGCGGGTGTGACCGCTCCACAGGGGATACTTACTCCTCCAAGACACCTGATCCCACCTCTGGTATGTCCAGGACTCCGTGTTTGCCTATCTCTCTGATTTGTATTTTCTGTGGGAATTCTGAGATTGAATATTGTTCGTTATCTTAGTCTTTTCAATGACGATGTTCATTTTAATTCATATTATGATTTGATATACTTGTATACCAGTGAACTTGAATTAAATGGCATCACAAAGTCTTACATATCTGCTTCCTATTCGAATATTTTATTTAGTATAGATGATAATGGCAAACTAACAACTCAGTTGAGATGACATCTATTTCTCCATCGTCAGCTTCCAACATTTCTGAAGCAATATTCTATTATCAACTGCATATAATGTTTATGTCTCTTAAATGAATCAGGGTCCTCCGTGCCCGAGTGGTTAGAGCATCGCGCTCAAAATCACAAGGCCTCTCACGTCTAGCTGATTCTCGCTCGCGCAGACAAATGTGAGAAAGTTTGGCAGTTTACTTTCGAAAGGTCGGTGGTTTCTTCCCGGGTACATTGCATCTGGGTTCCCCCCTTCACCAATAAAAACCCTGGACGCCATTAGATAAGTGAAAAACTGCTGAATGTGGCGGAAAACAACAATCAATCTCAAGTGAATCGATACGCGAGAGCATGTTCTGCTTATGATCAGTTTTTAAATCGAGGTAACCTACTGACAAGTAAGTTGGTGTTATAAATAACTTGATGTTACACTGGTTTCACGAGTATGTTTAAAATCATTTCGCACATTCCGTGGTACATGTAAATACAGTCTTTCGTTAGGCCGAATGCTGTCTGACATGTCTAATATCAATTAAGTTAGACCCTTCATCAGACACTGATTTGGACTACCGCTACTCCATTTACATGATCAAGACGTAGAGAGCACAGCTGGTGTGACGCTCAATATGGGATGCTTACTCCTCCTAGGTGTATAATCCCACCTCTGCAGACGTGTTCAGGATATCATAAAAGATATTTAACACTTTTATGAATTTTAACGGATTTGCTGACAATCAAACCATTGTTTGGTTGTATATTATTTAACGTCCCGCACAAACATTTTTTCACTTATGAGGAGCCGTCACCATGGCCGATGAAAGGCTGCAATATTTGGACCTATGCCCAGCTCTTACGACCTTTGATCTTTATCGCGGTTTACCTGCTGTACCCGACGATTGTTGTTATTTCGTCAGTTTATATCAACGAGGCAACACTCTAAAGTAAACAAGGCAAGTAAAATGGACAAAATCGGTGAAAGAGCAGTCATCCAATATTTGCATAACGAAGGTTTAGCACCTAAGGATATCCATACTCATATGGTAGCAACATTAGGGAAAGATGTCCCTCCATATGCTGTGTAATAAGGTGGGTGGCGGAATCTAAACGCGGCAGGCAGAGCCTTGAGGATGATCCCCGTCCTGGAAGGCCTGTCGCTGTTGTAAACCCAGAAATGGTCAATAAAGTCCTAGATATTGTTATGAATAACAGGCGAGTTACAGAAGATATATTGCCAGTACAGTTGGCATTTGACAGGAAAGAGTACATTCCACTCTGACAGAGGATCTTGCAATGAGAAAGCTTTCAGCCCGTTGGATACCAAGACTTCTGACGGTTGATCAGAAGCACACCAGGCGCACTTTGTCGCGCGCTAATCTAAAACTTTTTGGGGTAGATCCTGCTAACTTTCTTCAGAGATTTGTTACTATGGATGGAAACTGGGTCCATCATTTCACCACAGAGGCCAAACAAAGTCTAAACAATGGAAGCACTCTGGTTCACCCCCGCCAAAGAAGGCAAAGACTGTTTCATCAGTTGGAAACGTTATAGCCTCAGTTTTTGGGATGCCATCGTATTCTGATGGCAGATTATTTCCAAAAGGTATAAAAAATCAATTACAATCAATTACACATATTATGCATCACTTTTGAGACAGTTACTGGAAAATGTTAAACTGAACGGCTGCGGAAAACTCAATAAAGGTGTGTTGTTCCAGCAGGACAATGTGCCTGTTCACAAGTCTGTTATGGCCATGGATGCCATTAACGATTGTGGTTTTAAATTGATTGAGCATCCGCCTTATTCGTATAATCTTGCTCCATCAGACTTTTATCTATTTCCACAACTGAAAATGACCATTTCTGGTATCCACTTTCAGTCAGATGATGACGTCATACATGCAGTAGAGGTCTTTCTGAACGGTTAAGAAAAATGCTTCTTTAAAGGTGGCATTGAGGCCCTTAAACATCGCTGGCAAAAGTGTATAGATACTGAAGAGAATTTTGTTGAAAAAATAATGCAATATGTCCGCCAAAATTCAAACCCTTATATAAGAGGCTCACAACATAGAAATCAACCCTTATATATAATACAGAATGTTATTTTATTGACTATGAATTTCAATATAAAACGCATTGGGATACTAACATGCCATTTCCTATCATTCCATATCCGTTAAATATGGTGCTCATAATTTGACGTGAATTCCTTGTTTTTGTTTAGAATTCCAGCTTTTGAATAAAGGGTTATATTGTTTGGTGGAAGTTTTCTGGAACATGCGTTACTTCAAATAAAATGCGACTTACACTGTTCAAAGTCTTTTGCAATATTTGTGCAGTGTGTGATTACCTAGGGAAGTTGAACAAAGCTCAACTCCCCAAAATACTGTTTACAGTAATTAGGAATTCCAGTCGTGCAAAACACGAAATTTATGTACGTGGTACCTTCATAAGTTGCATTCAATCCGCAGATCAGAGTAGTAAAAAATTCAATGCCTGCTCATTCAAGACACGGAATTTACTGACTTTCACAATATTAACAGAGACCTCTTCATGTTTGTTGTGTGTACAATTTACTTGTTTAATGACTAGGACTAAGGGAATTGCAAAGAAATAGCGCATTATCTCAATCCAAAAAACTCGCCCTTTCACTAAAGTCCTTGAGTCATGACCACTGATTTGATATTTTTGGTAGAGGTTATGCACTCAGTTTCGTTGTTTGATGTCTAGGAGTGGATTTTCACTGTATGCGCCACACTAGGACAATGACTTTCCCTCGATTACCCAAACTCTGTTACTTTGATTCTGCTCCCTCCATTACCCAAACTCTGTTACTTTGATCTGCTCCCTCCATTACCCAAACTCTGTTACTTTGATTCTGCTCCCTCGATTACCCAAACTCTGCATTTCAAAATGTGTTATCTGTATTACGTTATTTCTGGGCTGCTCTTATCGTAGGCCCATTTAAATTTACATCGGGATTGGAATACAATTATATTTGACGTCACTTCATTTGTTTACAAATGGCGACCAAGTAAATAGAAATAGAGAGAAACAGAGGTCTGGATAGATTGTGACTTTGTGTTGTTTTATGCATTAATTGATTTTGTATCCTTTTACAATTGTTCTTTTCATTTTTTTTTTTAATTTTGGTACATTTATTTTAGATTATTAAATTTTAAATCCTGCTGGTCGGGGTTTGTGTCAACAACTTCCCATTGAAAGATGGCATCCAACGTGAAGGAGAAAATAAAGAAAAAGTCACCAAAAGTAGTAAATCAAGGTAAATATATCTAATTTTTTTAATTTGTCACCAAAAGCAGTAAATCAAGGTAAATATATCTATTTTTTTTAATTTGTCAACAATTTTTATTTGATACAAAATTCAACATTCTATTTTCGATTACGTTTAACGGTATAATTATGTCTCGTGCTTTTCCATTATTGTGCTCTATTAGGTTTACGTGTCAGAAAAGCAGTGTACATCTTATTCGAACCATACAAACAGTTACATTGAAATACTTGACTGGATCACACATTCAAAATTTATAGACTATATCATTAATATCTTCTCCAGTGATCTGAAAAAGAGACCAACAATTATGGTCAAGAAAATAATTTTGTCAGTATCATATATATTAGTATAATATAATTAAATGTTTTTAAAAGCTAAGAACTAAATTTGTTGATAGGCAATGAAAAACACATTTTTTTTTTTATTTGTTTTTTTTTTGTTTTTTTTTTTGCATGAACATGATAACATGATAAAGGTACTTGTATATTTATAAACTTATTCAAACTTTATGCCTTCAATGCTGAATAAAGAGGTTTTGCTAGACCTGATGTGTCAAAAGTAAACACAACACATTGGCTTACTAATGAGATTCAATCAATGATAATAATTCATTTTGTACAAGTTTGTTTTGTTTTGTTCAGTTGCGGAGGAGAGACCTTCAAGTGCTCACAGTCAAATAAGTGTAAAGGAAGCAGCATCTGTCGTGGACAACACAGAGAAAGTATGCCACAATAAGCTAGTCTAAGCTGGAGGATATAAATCTTATATATGTAAACACACAATCTGGAGTTATAATTATTTATATGTAAATGTGCATAGAGATCTTTGAAGCAGTGAAGAAAAATACATAACTAAAATGAAAGAAAAAAAAACTTTTAAAAAAACAACGAAAATTACTAGCACATATATTTCTTATTCACAAAATATTCTCTTTCATTATTTTGACAATAAAGTTTACAGAGGATGAAAGCAAACAAGAAAAAGAAAATAAGAACAGCCAGGATAAAAAATCTGTAGAGATAGACAGCAAAGATGTCAAAAAGAAAGAAAAGAAAAAGGAAAAAGAAGACAAAAGAAAGGAAGGGAAAGATAAAAAGTCAAAAAGTGTAATTCCATCAAAAGTGGAGACGGCACCCAGTCCTGACCCAGTCCCAGACAGGAGAAGGCGATCACCCTCTCCATTTGGCAGAAATGTAGTGGAACCAACTTCAGGGTCAAACATGGGAAGTCTGGCCTCCCTCAAATCACAATCTACTGTCAGAGGTATATATATTTGTACAATCTACTGTCAGAGGTATATACATGTACAATCTACTGCCAGAGGTATATACACGTACAATCTACTATCAGAGGTATATACACGTACAATCTACTGTCAGAGGTATATGCATGTACAATCTACTGTCAGAGGTATATGTATGTACAATCTACTGTCAGAGGTATATAAATGTACAATCTACTGTCAGAGGTATATATATATGTACAATCTACTGTCAGAGGTATATATATATATGTACAATCTACTGTCAGAGGTTTATACACGTACAATCTACTGTCAGAGATATAGTTACAATCACATATATATGTGTAGGAAACATCTTCATGACTAATTCAGCAGCTCATGTAAAAGGCCAAACATTGAATGATAAGCACATGCAGTATTGATACGGTAATTTTAATTTATCTGTGGTTTGTTTTTTTGGGGTTTTTTTGTTTTTTTGTGGGGTTTTTTTTTTTTGTTGTTGTTGTAATTTCTGAACTTTAAATTACAGAGGCTTGGACAGATAGAAGTTCCATGTCTGAGCTTAATTCTGGTAAGATTTCTGTTTGGATATTACCAATACATAATTCAAAAATATCCACTAACATAGTATTAAGGGTTTAAATCTATGTGGATTGAAATAGCAATTTGTACTTTATAACTTTTTTTAAAACTAATTGCTGCTTAATTTTATTAGAAATTAGTTAGATAATATACTGGTACTAATCTCTAATCTGTCTTTGGGAAGACGGTCTCTGTAGTTTTAATGCTTTCCTGCTGTGATCTATCTCTGTATAGCTCCCCCTTCTGTGAGTAGTAGTATCATCAGTGTTAAGGAGGCCACGAGAGAAAACCGGGCTTACCTGGCTAATCAACGAGCAGAGGGTAAAAATTGCATTGGAACAAATTTGTTGTGAAATGCAAATTTTAAATGTGATTTTTTAAATGGAATAAGAGATTGTTTTGCTCATTTTCTTGCACTCAAAAATCTGCCTATATGTGGGACACTCATAAATTCTAAGTAAAATGTTAGCTTGTTTTTATGTAAATGAATTCCTCTATCTTTGTTGAAAATGAAAGTTATATTTGTACATACATATGTAAATACATTTATGAATAACTTGAAAGACTGCAAAAGTTGTAACACTTTAATATAATACATATATTGAGAGTTTGTGTTTTTTTAATTTTGAAAGTTATGTCTTTGACAATTCTATTGAGTAATTTTAAGTAACTCTTTGAATGAATGTAAACTATTGAATGTTCTCATTTCTCCAGTTTCCTCGGACAGCTCAGATGAAGAGATTGAGGAGACAGAAGAAATTAAGAATGCCTACATTCCTTACCTCTACGCAAAGAAGAGCATAACAAAAGTTATCAAGGATATGACGAAAATGAGGTCAAATCACATATGTATTGTTACTGACATACAGAGAGAGTACAAAAGCATTGAAGATGAAACTCAGGTCTGTTTTTTTATTCATATACATTCATTGATAAATGACAATAAAATGTTTTAAAGCAACTTATAAACATTTCATTTTGATTTTAGAAGATACAGTCAAACCTTGTTATCTCACACTCAGTGAGGCCAAGAGAAAACTTCAAGATGTCTGGGAGTTTGAGATATTAAGGTTAAATACATAATGAAAATTTAGTTGGGACTTCCAGTTCGTTTCGACATATTCATGGTATTTGAGATATCAATGTATGTCGTGCAAAAATGAGGTTCAGGAATTCAGTGTGAATTTTCTGTGACGTGTTGCATGTTGTTTATTCGGAAAATGATTGTTGGACTTTTTCCGACCAATTTTCAGCTTTTTCTGATCAAATATTTTCCTCTACAGAGACAATTCAATATATTTGTGATCAACCTTCGAGAGCAGTACAAAGGAAAAGTAGCCACATTTCGTCAAGTAATCGATGTTCACAGGAGTGAGCTACAGTCGAAAGAATCCTACTGGAATGAAATGCTTGAGGTAAAAATATACAAATATACTTGTCCTGTTGCATTGATATATCAAAGGGTAAAAATTCTCGCAGAGAATTTGCTAGTTTCAAACTATTGTCATGGTAAATACATGTACATGTGTATGAAATTTTATGATATTTTCAGAGCCTTGCAGAAAGGAACAGGCGTTTGTTGAAAGATAAGAAAGTCTTGCTGATACAAAACAAAGTTGAAATTGAAAGACTTGAGAAAGAAAAGGTACACAATGACAGTGAGGATTGATACTATAACAATACCTCAATATACTGTTAATTATTAAGTAGTATGAATCTCATCAACAATTTTGTCACTCAGATCCCTTAGTAACATGTCATATCATTGTACTTTAAAATTTGGGTAAACAAAGTGTCATTTAAGTTAGGATGAGAGAACATGTGTAGTATGTCTCTCTGTATAGGGGATTTTTTTAGTACTCATTTAAACATGGACATACCACAAAGTAACCGTAGCAAAGCGGTTTAAATTTCATCAAGTATTTTTGTCTCATCAGGTTGAGATACAAACAGAGCTATCCCATAAGTTGGATAAAGTAACAGTTGCCCTAGCAACAGGTGAGAAGACAAAAGTTTGTTATGGTAGATTATGTTAAAATGAAATTTTTTTTTTCAGTTCAACAGTAGAAATCATTTGAGTACTATGCAGCTGCGTAATTTTCTTTTTTTGTAGTTGAAAAAGAAAGAGAGGTGGAAAGGGGCAAAGAGGCAGATTTAGAGGATGATGTTACGGTAAAGTCAAGGACCTACGTTTGTTTCTCAGAATCATTATATTTCACATGTCAAACAAGTCACATGTTTTAGATTTACTACATCGTATTTGCATTTTGGGTTTTACACAGAAACTTAAGGAGAACTTAGAGAAGGAAAGGTCCATGGTTGTCCAACTAGAAAAAGACCTGGCAGAAGAAAAGAGACTTCGAGCAGCTGCAGAGGTTGTGGCGGCATCGTCTGCTGCCTCTGCAGTCAATAATTCAGAAACCAAGGTAATGTGATAAAATCAGTTCTTGACTGAAATGATCCAAAATTTGTTTTTAACTCAGTATGAATTATGAATAAAAGATTGATAGCTGCATATGATGAACATTTGTAAATTGTGAGTGGTATTTTCATGAAATGATCAAATTAAAAGGGGCAAGTTGCAAAAGAACCACCAGTGGCATCCTCGGTGGTGCCAGTCCCTGTGTCCTCAGCAGAGAAAGAGGAAATGTCTGTTGAGAGGAAAGAGCTGGAGGAGGAAAGACGGAGGATTAATGAGGAAAGAAAACAAATGGAAGAGGACAGGAGGAATTTTGGAGGAGACAGGAAGGAATGGATGGACCAAATCAACAGACTACAGCAAGATGTAGCAGTTCTCACCAAAGTAAGTAGCATTTTAACAATGTTTTAAGAAGGTGATAACACAGTATGACAGGTAGGGTTAAAGCTAATAGTATGACAAAAATGATTCCTGCAAGGATGTGAAAAGAGGAAGGTGAAGGAATACAGGTGACTCTTGATCATTCAAAGTTCGGGGTATCTTGATAAAACTTTGAGAGATCACAAGTTTGAGAGATCGAAGTTCAAGTCTAGTCTGGACTTTAAAGGTCCAATCATTATAGCTGAGATTTGACAGTAACATGATTGCATATCTACAACATCCTGCCATTGTTTTGAAACATTTTTCTTCATATTTTTAAGCAACTGACTTCATCTCAATAACACAGAACTTTATCTTGTATAAATAAAAAGATTTTTTAAAGTTTATATATTTATTTGTTCTTGTTGAGTGGCAATTACTGTTTTGGCAAACACTCCCCCCCCCCACACACACACAAACACACACACACACCACCACCATAGGGGTTAATGGGGTCCTTCACCAGATTGTTTAATATCACTATTCAGTTCTTGTGAGAGAAATTGCTGTGCAATAGTTACCATACTACAATACATAGTAATGAAACCTGCAAAATTCATGATTAATGAGTAATATACATGATTATATGTAACAAACACAAAGTACAGGTGTAGGATTAAAACTAATTAAATGATTGATTGATTGATTGTTTGTTTTACGAACAATCAGTCAATCATTTAAATAGTAACTAATTAAATAATTGACTGCCCCACCCCCAAAGAAACACAAGTGAAAATTTGTGAATGTAAACAGCTAACTAATACAACACTCACCATTATCCAGGTAAGGTCCAAGGAGAAATAATTAAATACCTTGATTGAAGGTGTGCATACACTGCCATCACTTTGAGAGATCAAGAGTGAAAAACAATGAAATATGTGACCCAAAAAGCAAGAAATTTAAGGGATTGAAAGTTTGAGAGATCAAAGTCAATTTTCTTAGTTATATAGAGGAAAAAACTTAGAACTGTAATTTTACTTTCAGCATGTTGAGAGATCAATAACTTTTGAGAAATCTAAGTTCAAGCCATTGAGAGTCACCCACATGCAATAAAGGAAATTTACAACCTACATTTCACTGCAACAAAGTATGTTCATTGTTCAGTTGACTGGAGAACTGAGTTTTTGTTCTGTCCTTCAGGAGAGCACTGAATGGAAAGTTAAATATGAGGCCATGATGCAGCAGGCCGAGAAGATGGCCACTGTCCAGGAGAAGTATGCCGCATTAGAGGCCCAGTATCAGGCTTTGGCAGCTGTTGTTGCAGCATCTGAGGGCACGGAAATCATTGCCAAGGTGATCACATGTTCTTATTTCCGATTGTCTTAAACAGAATTGTTCTATTTCCATTTATTTTTAACGTTTTTATTTTCAAAACTGCACGTGCATGTACTTATTTATTTGTCACTTTGTAAGACACAGTCAATGTGGCATATGTTTTTGTCCCCTGAATTGAATGTTAGACAACATATTGTGTTTGGGTTTGTCTTTTGGGGTGATTATCTGTTCACTAATATTACCTCAACCAGAATTTTGAACAACAATTTATGAGACATGGACTTCATATTTCAGAATTAGTGAAGATCTGTGATTTGTATCAGGTTAAGGTGAGGCTTTGGATTGAAAGTTTCACAAAAAAATTGTTTTTAATATTATTCTCAGGAAAACAAGAAAAAGGTTGAGGAAGATCGTGAGATGATGACCCAGGAGAAAGCAGGGCTGGACAAGGAGATTAAAAAATGGGAGACTCAGTTCAAAAAGAAAAATGGACGAGAACCAACAGCGGAGGACAAGTATATGATATTATCAAAATTCATTAGAAGTAGATATATATCATGACAGCCTTTGAAATAAATTTGAAATTGATTATATAAATGAATATTCATGATCTTGATACTTTAAGAATGTTAAGTTCAAATTCAAAATTCAAATACAAACAGGACTGACTCTGTCAAGGAGATGTATATACAGCAAGATGAGCTGAACACAATGGTGAATTCTCTCGACAAAAAGCTGGAAACCTATCAGAAATTGGAGAGTGGAAATGTTTTAGAGCCTCCAGAAGTTGTCCAGGTCTCCTTGAAAGAACCAGAGGTTCAGACAGTAGAGGTAAAACTCGATGAATAAATACAAACAACTCACACTTTCCTTGTCAACACTTTACAGTCCTTCACTTCAGTTACAACCACTTTATCAGATAGAACAGTAACAATGAAAAAGTATTAATTTTTCATAATTTATTTTAAATATTTCTATTCTAAATATTTCTATTCTAAATATTTTTATTCTAAATATTTCTATTCTAAATGTTTCTATTCTAAATATTTCTATTCTAAATGTTTCCATTCTAAATATTACTATTCTAAATGTTTCTATTCTAAATATTTCTATTCTTAAAAAGACATGCTGTACATTTATAGTATGCATGTAAAAAAGTCTGTGATCTGTCAATATTTGTAATCTGCATATAGTAAAACCTTTCTAATATGATAGTTCTTCACCCAAATATTGGATGCCTGTGCCATTACATACTGAGATATTTGTAGATATACACACTGTAACTGAAGTGTCTATCTCATGTAGGTGAAAGTTCCAGACCCCATGGTGATGGCCGAGTTAGAAAAGGAACAGGCAGAGGTGGAAAAACTCCGTGCTCTAATAGCTGAACTCCAGAGAGAGAACACTGAAAAAAGCAGCCACATTAGTGAACAGAATGAGGAACTCTCCAGACTTAGAGATAAAATAAGTCAGCTTGAGGCTGCCCTGAAAGCTGGTACTGTTTCTGCTGTGGTACCAACAACCAACACCGAGGTTAGTTAGTTAGAGCCATTGATTTCTTTCAATTTGCATTTTATATTCTGTACCAGAATTTAGAATATTCCACAAGGGATGATTTGTATTTTGTTCATTGATTGTTCAGGCTGTCTTTCAGTACTACATGTAGATATTCTTACAGACTTTTTTTTTTATTTTTTAGGAGGTTGATGCCTTGAAGAAAGAAAATAAGGAGATGAAAAAAGACTTGAAGAAACTGCTGAAAAAACTAGAGAAAGAGGAAGAAAAAGCTAAATCCATTAATGTTGGTAAGTTAGGGCACTGTGAAAAAGGAAAAATTTACAGGAAGTTGCTAAATTCTTGTAATGAGATAAATATCCATATCTTCTCAGATCCAGATACTCGAGTGCAAACTTTGGAAGAAAAGGTTAGCTCCCTTGACGAAAAGATTACTGACATGGAGAGTGAAAATGAGATTTTGAAGGAGGAGAAATTGAGAACAGAAACTGAAAAAGGGGTTCTCTTGCAGCAGATTCAGGTAATGTGAACTAAATGGTTGAAGTTTGCCTATTGTTGAAGATTTCTGTTCAGCTCTGCATAATCTTTCTGTGGTACATGTGTATGACCTTCACCTTCCATGTGTATGACCTTTCACCTTCCAGGCATTGCAGCAGACTGTTACACCTGGAGTCACAGCAGCAGTGGCTGTTACTTCTTCCACCCTAACAAAATCGGAGCCAGTTGATGTAATTGAATTCCAGAGGATCTTACTCCTAATACACACACATGAAGATTCATTTCCACCATTAGCTGTGTAGAGCAAATCCGATGTCAAATTCTTTATTATCCTTTTTTATTTAAATGATGTAAAGTAATTGCCCAGCTTCATCGCCATATAAAATTTAGAAAAAAAATAGATTCAGATTTATCTAGTATGTTTCTAATTATTAGGGATGCAATGTTCCTGAACATGGGGACTTAATTCAGCAGTTGGAGGACAAAAAGACAGAAATCAAGGAATTGGAGACCCAGCTTCATGAGAAGGAGGCACAGATTCAGGAGAAGATCCTCACCATTCAGGATCTAGAAAGGGTACGATGCAACAGGTTCTAGGACGAATACGTGGTGAAGTGTTCTTGATAAAGATTGTTAAAGTTTGTAAACTGAGATATTTTTCTAGCATTAAATATACATGTATATATTCAGATGGTTCTGAATACAGAGTAAATTATCGAAAAATGAGCATAATTTGTATTGTTTGCCAAACTGTTACTGGGATTATACAACACTGTATGTTGATACGAGTCAGAATAAACGCACGATAAACTTAGCACGAAATCAAACAATTCAAAGATTTAACAATTTATATACAATTATTGAAAGAAGTATAAGTGTATATATATATAAAATAATTATTAACTTACAACAGGTATACAAAATCAGTGTGCGATGCTGTTTTAATGCCGAGCTAAATTTCCACATGAGAATATAACTGTCACAAATTGGCTACTAAGTCCAATCAATCACCGTATAAAATTCTGTAGTCTTATAGAATGCCTAACGAGAACAAACTAGTGTTTTATACCACGAAATTTACCGTGTATTTATACTAAAATGAAGTTTTCAGGGCTTTCATTTGTAGAATATACAGTGTTATGGCAAAACAAATATTACATCATCTTTATATTGAACTGACAAACATTGTTCTAAAACTAGAACAAGTAGAAACTTGTCTAGGTCACAGGAATCAATCAAGTACAAATGTAGTATACAACAAAGTGTACATCGATTTCTAGGAATTGGACAAACTTCGAACAGAGAACAAAGAAATGAGAACTGATATGTTGAAAATGGCAAAGCAACACACAAAGCTGCAACACAAACTGAAAGATTTGGTGGATTTTGAGAAAACCAAGAAACTACTCGAAGCAGTGGCTTTCTATGTAAATACATAAGTTGTTGGTACTATGAATTTCTCATGATGCACAGACAGAATTTAGTACCTGTATCTCTTTGTAATTGCTGATTTTATATTTTATTTAGGTTCATGAGATACATGGGGAGGTTCCCTCTGCTGCTGAGGGTGTGGATAATCGCCTGGGAGTGGTCTCCACGGAGGCTCTCAAATTGAAGGAGAGTCAGGAAAAGAGTGTCAAGGCAGTGGAAGCGTGGGTGGCCAAGTTTACCAAGAAAAATGGCAGGGAGCCCACAGCCAAAGACAGGTCAGAATTTACAGCCAAAGACAGGTCAGAATTTACAGCCAAAGACAGGTCAGAATTTACAGTCAAAGACAGGTCAGAATTCACAGTCAAAGACAGGTCAGAATTTATAGTCAAAAGCAGGTCAGAATTTACAGTCAAAGACAGGTCAGAATTTGCAGCCAAAGACAGGTCAGAATTTACAGTCAAAGACAGATCAGAATTTACAGTCAAAGACAGGTCAGAATTTATAGTCAAAAGCAGTTCAGAAATTACAGTCAAAGACAGGTCAGAATTTACAGTCGAAGACAGGTCAGAATTTACAGTCGAAGACAGGTCAGAATTTATAGTCAAAAGCAGGTCAGAATTTACAGTCAAAGGCAGATCAGAATTTACAGTCAAAGGCAGATCAGAATTTACAGTCACAGACAGGTCAGAATTTACAGTCACAGACAGGTCAGAATTTACAGCCACAGACAGGTCAGAATTTATAGTCAAAAGTAGGTCAGAATTTACAGTCAAAGACAGGTCAGAATTTACAGTCGAAGACAGGTCAGAATTTACAGTCAAAGACAGGTCAGAATTTATAGTCAAAAGCAGGTCAGAATTTACAGTCAAAGGCAGATCAGAATTTACAGCCACAGACAGGTCAGAATTTACAGTCAAAGGCAGGTCAGAATTTACAGTCAAAGGCAGGTCAGAAGTCATAGAGGTTGGCTGGTTATTAGAATATATTTAGCCTACTTTACTCAGCACAAATAATGTTCAACACTTCAACAATGTGTGGAATGGCAAATTGAACTGTACATTATCTACAGATTCTGTTATTTGATAGCTTCATTAAAGTTGATGACATTTTGGGACCCCAAAAAAATCATCATTTCAAAAACACCAATATCACGAGGCATATGGAATTAGAGCACATTTTTCATTTTACAAGTTTCAAAAGTAATTTGTTGAATTACACTATTAGTGATCTTTTACTTACAAGGATTAGACAGAAACATCCATGTACTGTTGTATTTATTCCACAGAGATTCTGATGGAGAGAGGGCATACAAGGTGTTGGAGGAGAATGGTAACCTGCTAGAGGATAAAAAAATTATGGTGGAAGCTTTGCAGATCATGAAGACTGGAGACTACAAGGCACCAGAGTCCAGAATAAGCACTGAAGCTGTATCTGGTAGGGTTTGAACCCCACCCACCCCCCCCCCCCCACCCCCCTTTACTCCCAATAAAAAAGACAAAAATAAAAATATTGTTTCAGAAAGTTTGTATTTTACAAATCAAAGATATTGTGTAATGTACACTGTACCTGTAGATGTTGGTTATAGCGGTTGCCTTCAATTTGTAGAAGAGTCTCCCGTGGAGAAGATGGAACATCAGATGTCAGCTATGGATGACAAACTGACGGACCTCGAGTCAGATAATGACAACCTCAGAAGAGAAAGAAATGATGCTGTGGCTAAGCTCAAGGTAGTGATATACAAAGAGGGAAAATTATCCAACGTCAAGCTGAAAATTTGATAGAATTTGAGACTTTTTTACACAGCAATTTGCACTTCCTTTCTGTACATTGGTCACTGTTTGTTAGAAAAATAAAGGAACAGATCTAACAACAGTCATTTGCAGTTTGGGATTTTAAACTTTTTCTGATTTCTCTGACATTCTGTCCAATACTGCGAAACAAAACCGAAAATTTCTTTTCATATTATGATGGATTCCTATTTTCAAATGTTATGTCAAAAAGCTAATGTTAAATGTTTCCATAGAAAATTGTTTGAAATTGTCAATTCATGTGTTGACCAGAACTATTTTCGTACAGATCTATCATTTTGATGTGATGATTAACAAATCTTAATTTGATTGTGGTTGATGCATGAGTCCCATGCTTTCTGAACCAAACAGCTGAGAATAATGACAATCTTTTTGGGCTATCTGAAAGAAAATGATGGAAAAATTGGTTGAACATGTTTTTGTGGTGTTATAAATTCAGGATTCCTCGCTAAAATTGCACTTTGTTTTTATGCCTTACATCTTGAACACATTTATGTCAACACGTGATATTTATGTAGTTTAAAATTTTGGTCAGAATTCAGGCCAAAATAGACTATTTTGAACTTTGTTCTTTGACAATGTTTGAGAAAAGTGTTGATTGCTTGCCAGGACATACATTGTACAATGTGTATTAAAAGTACTATGTTTAAGATGATTTTATAGATAGTGAATCTAATTGAATGAACTCTATTGACAGGAACTAGAGTTACAGTTGGAACAGGCCAAGAATGACTTGCAGCTTCAAACAACATTGGCTTCTGGTCTTCAGGACTCTCAGGTACAGTATTTCACGACTCTCAGGTACAGTATTTCACGACTCTCAGGTACAATATTTCACGACTCTCAGGTACATTATTTCACGACTTTCAGGTACAGTATTTCACGACTCTCAGGTACAGTATTTCACGACTCTCAGGTACAGTATTTCACGACTCTCAGGTACAGTATTTCACGTCTCTGGTACAATATTTCACGACTCTCAGGTACAGTATTTCACGACTCAGATACAATATTTCACGACTCTCAGGTACAGTATTTCACGACTCTCAGGTACAATATTTTAGCTGATGTCGTCTTTAATGATACATTAGACTGTATAATGTACATTTCATTTGTAAAGGTTAATAAGCAAGAATATTTGTAAATGGATATTTTGCATTATCTTAGACAAAAATTATGATTTTCTTTAACTGTTACAATAAATTTGTAACAAAATAAATAAATAAATAAAAATAAAAAGATGAAATTATTTTAGAGTAGATGTGGTCAACATTTTACAAACTGCTCAGTCACTGAAATCTGTTTTCCTTTTCATGTAGGAGTTATCCAATCAAATCACTGACATCCAGAAACAACTGAATGCCTCAGAGTCTGCCCTACTACAGGAGAAGACGGCCCACAACAGCACACAGGAGGAACTGGAAAACCTCCGCAAACAGATGGTGGTCTTGAAGGAGGAAGTGGAGACCGAGAGGGCGGACCTCGAGGCCCAGAGAGAGAGTGATAAAAAGACAAAGGATGCTGAGAACAAGGCCAAATTGGAGGTAAAAAAAAAACTAATGTGGAAGGTCAGAGTTCAGTTAAAGAGTTGTTATGCAATTCATGCATATGTATGTAGATCTAATTTGAATACCAGGGGGTTTATTGGTCATTTGCATGCATGAATTCTTGCATTTCTTTAGAATTTCCTTGGCCAGAATAAACATTATGCATTAAATCTATATGTCTGATTACTTCCTATTCTCAGTAAAAATATTTTATGTAAAATGATGAAATACATGTACTTCGGGGTAAACCTGGCGCAATCTTTAAAATATACAACTTGTTCTACTGCTTCCTTTGTAGGAGATCAGTGCTTTGAAATCTCGGAATGAACAACTGGAGATGGAAAGACTTGCTAATGTTCCTGTGGACACCGCTAAAGAAATCAAAGAACTCCATGCCAGAATTGTAAGGAATCTGTTTTAAATTCATGACCATCAAAATTTGAAAAATTTTGATATGATATTTGGTGTGGTATTTTTGTTGTTTGTACAATAACACCTTTTCACTTTTAGGCTACATTGGAAAAAGAGAAATCTGGAGCTGGAACAGCTAATACGACACTTCAAGCTCAGATTAATGAGCTGAAAACTAAGCTAGAGGGAGCTCAGAAGAACACTGAAGCTCAAAGGGCTGCTAACAGAGAGCTAGAAGTAAGCGCACTTTCTTTATATATCCTACACACTTTATTGTACACATACTATACACTTTATTGTACACATACTATACACTTTATTGTACACATCCTACACACTTTATTGTACACATCCTATACACTTTATTGTACACATCCTATATACTTTATTGTACACATCCTATACACTTTATTGTATATTTACTACACACTTTATTGTACACATACTACACACTTTATTGTACACATACTATACACTTTATTGTACACATACTATACACTTTATTGTACACATCCTACACACTTTATTGTACACATCCTATACACGTTATTGTATATTTACTACACACTTTATTGTATATTTACTACACACTTTATTGTACACATCCTATACACTTTATTGTACACATCCTATACACTTTATTGTACACGTACTATACACTTTATTGTACACATCCTATACACTTTATTGTACACGTACTATACACTTTATTGTACACATACTATACACTTTATTGTACACGTACTATACACTTTATTGTACACATACTATACACTTTATTGTACACGTACTATACACTTTATTGTACACATACTATACACTTTATTGTACACATACTACACACTTTATTGTACACATACTATACACTTTATTGTACACATCCTACACACTTTATTGTATATGTACTGCTGACTTGATTGTACACATACCATATTATTTGTTGTACATCTATCACATTCATTATTGTTTTCTGTTGTGTAAAAGGCTAAAAACAAGACTGCCAAAGCAGACAAGGACAAAGCTATTAAAGAGGTGACCATGCAGATTGAGAAGAGAGAACAACAAAGAGCCACTGAGGACAAGAAGAGAATTGCCACTCTGGAGAAAAAGATCAGGGACCTAGAAGCAGGGGGAGTTAAGCCTGTTGCTGCTGCTGTTGTAGCGGTAATACACAGATTAATTTGTCTGAAATAAGACCAACCATCTATTTGCTCTATCTATCATTCATTGAAATATGCATAGAAAAAGTGCAATGGTACCCTTGAAGCATATCACTGTTTTTGATTATACTCTTTTATTGATCAGGGTAGGGCTGGGTCAGAGGCTGGAGACAAGGTCTTGAAAGAACAGTTAGCCAACATGAAACGTGAAAATAATGAACTGAACACCAGAATCAAACAGCTGGATGCCGAGATCAAGAGGGGGGCCAAGCAAGCTACTACCATGGGCAACGAAGAGGTGTGTGTTTTAATAAGAAATCTCATCACATTCATTACATGTGTAGTCAGCAAAAAGTATACAGAATTACATGTTTCATTGAATTGCTTTTTTTTGTGCAGAAAAATGACTTGAAGAGAAAGGAAAAGATTCTGAAAGAGCTTGAAAGGAAATATGAAATTGAGAAAAATAAGACTTCCAAGCTGGAGGAGAATATTAAAACCACCGAGGAGGACCTCAAAGTCACCAAAAAAGTATCACTTTTAAAATTTAGATGGCAATGTAATTTTACATTGATATTTGATTTCTTATGAATTTAAATTTGTCAAAGACAAGAAGGGGTCAAAGACAGATAGGTAAAATACCTGGTGTTGCTACATCGTTTCTCTCTCTCTCTCTCTCTCTCTCTCTCTCTCTCTCTCTCTCTCCACACACACACACACACACACACATATATATATATATATATATATATATATATATATATATATAATCCAGAAATAAGTATAGAAAATCTACACAGGTAGTATAATAAAAATATCCCAAAGCCAATGAGTGTATACTTAATCAGCTTTGTGATATTTTCATATTTTATATAATTTAAAAAACAAACAAAAAAAATCTAGTATTTGATACAGTAAATATATTAAATAATAAAAGTCAAGAAACACAAAACTTGAATTAATTACATTCCACTGTAAATGCTTTCGGCTTTAATGCCTCTTCAGACAGTTATAAAATTTTTGTTTAAAATGAAATATAACTGTCTGATGAAGCATTAAAGCCAGAAGCACTTACAGTGGACTGTAATTAATTCGAGTTTTGTGTTTCTTGGATTCTTGACTTTTATTATTGGATTATTTATATAGTGGTATTTGTACTGATATAAAAAAAAATTAAACAGGAAAGAGATGAGAAAGACAACGAGTTGAAGAAGGTCACTGCTGAGTTATCTGCCCTTGGCGTGGCAGCAAAACAAGGAATGGAAGCAGCCACGAAAGTCAAAACCCTGGAAACTGACAACAAAAAGTTAACAGACGAGAACAAAGTGCTGACAGAGAACTACAACTCAGAGAGGGTAAAGTCTCACACGGCCTCAGTCCATCTGTGATAATTATACAACTCAGAGAGGGTAAAGTCTCACACGGCCTCAGTCCATCTGTGATAATTATACAACTCAGAGAGGGTAAAGTCTCACACGGCCTCAGTCCATCTGTGATAATTATACAACTCAGAGAGGGTAAAGTCTCACACGGCCTCAGTCCATCTGTGATAATTATACAACTCAGAGAGGGTAAAGTCTCACACGGCCTCAGTCCATCTGTGATAATTATACAACTCAGAGAGGGTAAAGTCTCACACGGCCTCAGTCCATCTGTGATAATTATACAACTCAGAGAGATTAAATTCTCACACGGCCTCAGTCCATCTGTGATAATTATACAACTCAGAGAGATTAAATTCTCACATGGCCTCAGTCCATCTGTGATAATTATACAACTCAGAGAGATTAAATTCTCACACGGTCTCAGTCCATCTGTGATAATTATACAACTCAGAGAGATTAAATTCTCACACGGCCTCAGTCCATCTGTGATAATTACACGTGTATTTCCGTTTGTTTGTTTTATGTCCCGTCGAGAATTTTTCACTTATATTGTGTGTATTTCCATAGAATATTTAATCACATTTTCAAATTTATTGTTTTTAGTAAAAGTGTTTAATTTTTTTGGCCAGGTTTTGAGAAAGAAATATTACAACATGGTTGAAGATATGAAAGGAAAAATCCGAGTATACTGCAGAGCTCGTCCTCTGAGCTCCACAGAGACTGGAAGGGTAAAAACACTTTTATACTTAAAAGTCATCCTGACTCCTGGACAACAGAAAACTAAAGAGAGTGCAAAGTAATAATGAAATTACAGGCCTCTACCAAAATTGTGAACATTATTATTAATGTAAAGATTGTTTCTTATTGTCAATTAATAAAAATGTGTATTACATTTAAAATACTTCAAAGGTTTTTTTGACAATTTTGCTATGTTGTTTTCAGCTTTGAAATGATTCTCTAGAATTTGCAAACTGCATTTTTTTTTCTTTATCAAAGGGCAACTACTCAGTGATAAAGTCGCCAGATGAATACACCATTAATGTGGAGTCAAGCAGAGGCATGAAGGAGTTCCAGTTTGACGCAATTTTCATGGAAGATTCCACGCAGGAAAAGATTTTTGAGGACACGAATGTAAGTTGCTACCTGCTCACATGAGCTGAAACTTCATATGAGGTTTGTCTGTTGTCCGTCTGTCTGCCTGTTTTTAAGCTTTTCACATTTTCAACTTCTTCACAAGAATCACAAAGTCATTTTCATACTTGGCACCAGCATCCTTTGGTGTAGGGGAATTTATCAATTGTTTTTTGAAAAGAACGGTCAGGCAAAGGGAGATAAGTAAGATTGTTGTTTAAATGGGGTAGAAGGATTCCAAAAAAATCTTTTCCGGAATCATTGCAGCAGAAAAACCAACAGATTGCTTGAAAGGGTCTGTATATACATATACTCAGGACTCCTGTTTAAACTTTCATCCCCAAAGTAGGGCCACAATTAAGGTTTCAGTTTTTACATGGGTATACAGTAACTTTTTAATAATCATTTTGAGAACCACAAGGATACAATATGTCTAATTAACACACAATATATCTAATTAATGCCGTATGCAAGAATCCTTCAGGCTTCTTAGGGTTTGATCATATGACCACCCCACTTTATATTTCAGTGAAGTTAGTTATTATGCTTGCATTTGCGACAAATAGGAAATTCTAAAAGAAAATAAACCTTACGTTTTACACCGTAGTGACATGATGTAGCAGAAAAAAGGTTCTTGTGTTTTGCTGAACATAATTTGAATATAACTTAGGATTGTTGTTACATTTTGACTGAGAATTTCTGTTGTCATCAGTCTAAAAGAACATACTTAATGTTATTGCCTCAAAACCTGATTTATGTGTGAATGTCAAATTGATAAATTTTAATGTTATTGCCTCAAAACCTGATTTATATGTGTGAATGTCAAATTGATAAATTTTAATGTTATTGCCTCAAAACCTGATTTATATGTGTGAATGTCAAATTGATAAATTTTAATGTTATTGCCTCAAAAAACCTGATTTATATGTGTGTGAATGTCAAATTGATAAATTTTAATGTTATTGCCACAGAACCTGATTTGTATGTGTGTGAATGTCAAATTGATAAATATAAATGTTGTTGTCACAGAACCTGATTTATATGTGTGAATGTCAAATTGATAAATTTAATGTTATTGTCACAGAACCTGTGAATGTCAAATTGATAAATTTAATGTTATTGTCACAGAACCTGATTTATATGTGTGTGAATGTCAAATTGATAAATTTAATGTTATTGTCGCAGAACCTGTGAATGTCAAATTGATAATTTTAATGTTATTGTCACAGAACCTGATTTATGTGTGAATGTCAAATTGATAAATTTTAATGTTATTGTCACAGAACCAGATTTATATGTGTGAATGGAAACTTAATCAGTTTTACCATTCTTACCTCAGAACCTGATTTATATGTGTGAAAGGAAACTTAATAAGTTTTACCATTCTTACCTCAGAACCTGATTTATATGTGTGAATGGAAACTTAATCAGTTTTACCATTCTTACCTCAGAACCTGATTTATATGTGTGAAAGGAAACTTAATAAGTTTTACCGTTCTTACCTCAGAACCAGATTTATATGTGTGAATGGAAACTTAATCAGTTTTACCATTCTTACCTCAGAACCTGATTTATATGTGTGAATGGAAACTTAATAAGTTTTACCGTTCTTACCTCAGAACCTGATTTATATGTGTGAAAGGAAACTTAATAAGTTTTACCGTTCTTACCTCAGAACCTGATTTATATGTGTGAAAGGAAACTTAATAAGTTTTACCGTTCTTACCTCAGAACCTGATTTATATGTGTGAATGGAAACTTAATAAGTTTTACCGTTCTTACCTCAGAACCTGATTTATATGTGTGAATGGAAACTTAATAAGTTTTACCGTTCTTACCTCAGAACCTGATTCAGTCTGCCATGGATGGCTACAATGTCTGCATCTTTGCCTATGGACAAACAGGAAGTGGAAAGACTTTCACCATGATAGGTGACAAAGACCAAAAATTTCCAGGAATCACGCCCAGGGCTTTTGACAGAATATTTAATCTTGCACATGAAGTGAGGTAAAAAAAAAAATTGAAATTCCGAACATAAATTTCCTAAATGGTAAATGTATATATATGTACATACAGGATTCACCAAGATTTCCTAATCCTTTGTTCTACAGAGTACAAGGCATTTACAATGTGTATTTTGTTGAATTCCAGAACCAAATTTAGTGTGAAAGTTGCGTCCTACATGATGGAATTGTATAATGATAAACTGATAGACCTGTACGCCAAACCAGGGGCCTCAGATGATGTGAGCATATCTAAATACCTGTTACAAGTGGAACCAATTCACATTCCATTAGACTGCAATATCTCGTATAGATCTGGTTGACACTAAACGAAAAATACTGCACACTTTGAATTATTCAAGTATACTTCGGAGCGGAGGGGGGGGGGGGGGGGGGGGGGAGGGGGGGGGGAGGGGGGGATTTTTGAGGGATTGTTGAAAATTTACAGTTTTGTTGGTATGTCATTTCTGTTCATTGATACTATGTACAATGTGTTTTGTTGTGTATGTAAATTTGCGGGATAGGGGTATCCACAAAAAGTAAGTGCTCGAGAAATTTAATGATTCCACAGTAATTCAATAAATGTGGATGAAGGACAGAGCTTGACCAACTTAATGAATATCATTTCCTGTTTCACAATAGGATAAAATGGACATCAAGAAGGATAAGAAGGGGCTGGTGTTTGTACAAGGGGCCGTGGTCAAAGAGGCCACAAATGCCAAGGAGCTGTTCGCTTTGTTTGAGGAGGGAAGCCGGAACAGACACACAGCCTCCACAAGTAAGTACCAGAACAGCCAGAGATAGAGGTACAGGCATGTACAGTCCCTGAAATGTTCTACTTTGCCATTTTTTGGTTCATTGATCGTGCGTTTGTTCAGCATGTGTTCACTGTTTGTTCACCACTCAAGTGGGAAGTTACAATATTCAAGGAACTGTATATCTCATCACTACATGTAACTAAATGTAGATAACTTATATATCTCATCACTACATATAACTAAATGTAGATAACTTACATGTCTCATCTTTATATGTCAGTAACTAATTGTAGGCAACTTATACAGTCCCTGAAATGTTTTAGTTTACCATTTTTCCATTCATTTAGTGTGCACTCACCATTCATTCAGTGTGCACTCACCATTCATTCAGTGTGCACTTGCCGTTCATTCAGTGTGTACTCACCATTCATTCAGTGTGCACTCACCATTCATTCAGTGTGCACTCGCCGTTCATTCAGCATGTATTCACCGTTTCACAGTGCGTTCACCGTTCAAGTGGGAAAGTTGAACATTTCAGAGCCTGTACTCTTAATCTGCTTGTTTTTTAATTTATGTATATTATTAGGTGATTAGTATTAATTTTTTTTATTGTCTTTCACACCAGAAATGAATGCTGAAAGTTCCCGTTCCCATCTGATCATTGGTGTTACCATAGAAACTACCAACAAGACAACAGGACAAGTTCTAACAGGAAAAGTAAGGATTTTCTGGGTTATGTTGAGATAAAGAGTTTCTTGCATCATTTTCTGGAACTTTAAGTGTATAATTCAATGTTTTATTCCCACAAATAAGTTGCTGTGTGCTTGTAGATCCTACATATACATGTATATAAATTTTGATTTGCTGGTAATCTTAATTTGTTTTTATCGTTGCTAGTTAAGTCTGGTAGATTTGGCAGGAAGTGAAAGGGTTGCCAAGACGGGGGCCACAGCAGAGCAACTGAAGGTGAGATTTACTAAAAGCTACACTTAATCCTGTCACAGCAAGCAGCCTATTCAAACACCGCTGATTCACCTGTGTCTTTTTAAGTAAAATCCCAATTCTTATGCAACTGTTTTCGTAATCAGCATTTTGATTGGCTAATGCTCAAATATTTGAGGCAGTTAAGATTATATGATACCTGAGATTTTGTAGGCATCAAACGAAGTAGGATTTTTGCTGTGTTCACATGTGATTTTCTATTGTTTGATCAAACAACAATGCAAATCAGTCATAGCATATGAAATAAAAAGATCTATTTCTGAAGGATTTCAATTTTTTGGAAATATTTTTACACTGAATTTTGAAGTGAAGATTTGTAATGAGACAAAAAAAATAAAGGTGGTTTCATGGGAAAATTGTGATAAATATGGGTTTTTAAGCAAATTAAACATTTACGAATAGTTTTATGAAATTCTATAACAAATTAACGAGACAGAAAATCTTCCCATTTCAAAGTCAGCTTTCCGTTGTGATGTCATAATCGAATAACATAAGAACATATCATCAAGCTTAAACACCGTGCCATTTTTCATACACTTAAAACTCAATGAAATAAGATATAAACATGCATAGATTAAATGTAAATTATTATCTTTACATTTGTTTTTTTTCCATTAATGCTTATTTGACAGTTGCAAATATCTATTTCACTGGCTCAACTAATGCATTTCCAGTAAAACGCAGTTTGCAACCATTAAATCGGCATTAATGGTCGCAAAAATGATAAAAGATAGTTATCACCCAAGTGTAAGTATCTTATCAAAAGGTTTTGTTTTATAAAACATTGTCAAGGGATTCTGCTTCTCATTTGATGAAATTCGATCTTAAAGAAAATGTCTGTGTCGTTGAATTTTACCAGGAAGCGATGTCCATCAATAAGTCCCTGTCTGCCCTGGGTGATGTGATTTCAGCTCTCAGCAGTGACCAGCAGTTTATCCCTTACCGTAACCACAAACTGACCATGCTGATGCAGGACTCTCTAGGAGGAAACGCGAAAACCCTTATGTTTGTCAATATCTCACCAGCTGACTACAACCAGGATGAGACCATCATCTCACTCATGTAAGTTGTTGGATTTATCAAATGCTGGAATATGATCTATGAAAGTTCCATCCACGGATTTGGTCAAATGTTGGAGTGTGAGCCATGCAAGCTAGTTAATGTTTTGTGCATTGATTGATTGAGGAAATGACCTGGTATTTTAAGTTGGGAGTGGGGGGGGGGGGGGGGGGGTGTACATTGGTTTCACATCATCTGCCCACCTGTTTATAGATGCGATTAATTTGGAGATTATCTTGGAGAATGTCCATTTACCTTTTACTCAGTTTTGTGGAAATCATATATATCATTTAAACCTTTTCACCTTGTATTTTCAGATTGACTCATATTTAGAAAGTTGTGGCCCTTTGTAATCATTTTTTTTTTGGTGATATTTCTATACATTCTGCCAGTATCCTCACCCAAAAACAATTTTTGGGGTGCATTATTTTACCCCTGTCTGTCTTTTTGTTTCTCCATTTCTTACTGGGAGAATTAATTTGTTTCACTTAATTAAATGTAAATTTATGTTAATGACCAGAGAGTTATACTATGTTATGCAAATTTGCACTACTTCCTCGTTACATCATGAATATTCATAAAAACTGAGGTCAAAGGTATAGCTTGTAATTTGTACTCGGGGGAAACACAAACAATCATCCTTTTCCGGTCTTCAGTTGCACTGTATATTTCAAGTATCCCCAATATGGGTACACCCTGTGAGGGTATTAGTCCCATTAGGACGGGTTTAGTTTCTGCCTGTCACAAGGTAAAATATTTGCGGCATTGAAATGTACTGTGGTAACAGAAATATCGAAAGTTTAATAAGATTTTTTTTATATGTGTCAAGTTTAGCTGAAGATATTGATTTCTTTTACATCAATATTTGTACATTTATAGGAATTTCATAACTAAAAGTATTTTGCCATCTCTGGGTTATATTATTTTTGTTACATGGACTTGTTAATTTCTCAGGTGAGAGACTGAAACATATGTACATGTCACTATTTATGATTTATAGGTATGCATCCAGAGTGAAGCTGATTACAAATGATGCTTCCAAAAATGCTGAAAACAAGGAAATCAATCGACTCAAAAATGTAAGTTTTGTGTCAGGGTTTGTTTGAGTCATGAGAACAGAAATGTAAGTTTTGTGTCAGGGTTTGTTGGAGTCGTGAGAACAGAAATGTAAGTTTTGTGTCAGGGTTTGTTGGAGTCGTGAGAACAGAAATGTAAGTTTTGTGTCAGGGTTTGTTGGAGTCGTGAGAACAGAAATGTAAGTTTTGTGTCAGGGTTTGTTGGAGTCGTGAGAACAGAAATGTGAGTTTTGTGTCAGGGTTTGTTCAAGACATGAGAACAGAAATGTAAGTTTTGTGTCAGGGTTTGTTGGAGTCGTGAGAACAGAAATGTAAGTTTTGTGTCAGGGTTTGTTGGAGTCGTAAGAACAGAAATGTAAGTTTTGTGTCAGGGTTTGTTTGAGTCGTGAGAACAGAAATGTAAGTTTTGTGTCAGGGTTTGTTGGAGTCGTGAGAACAGAAATGTAAGTTTTGTGTCAGGGTTTGTTGGAGTCGTGAGAACAGAAATGTCAAAGTTGTGTGACTCTTTTGAAGTATGGTGATCTTTATTCTCAAATTTTCAACTTAAACTCTAATATTAACACCTGTCTATTAATAGATCATTGCTAAGATGAAGAAAGGAGAGACTGTCAATGAAGATGATGAATAAAGAAGAAGAAATCAGTTATGAGCTGTAGTATTTTATATAGATGTATTTTACCACAGTTTATTAATATTTAACATTTTACACTTTTATCACATCATAGACAAATCCAAGATCCATGGATATTCCAATGTTTGAAGAGATTATATATTAATTTTATGAGGCTGTTGAACTTTCCGTCCATTGTTTATTGAATAATGGCAGTTGGCAAATGAAGTTGACATTAATTTAGGACTCTGAAATATAAGTAACCAGTCTTACATGTGTTTATCCTTACAGACTGTGAAATTGTGATGAGCAGATTTCTTGATGGAGAAATAATTTGTACCGTAAAATACACTCCTTAACAAATTTTAGCATCACCCCATCTTATCATTGCGTAACTGTGATAAGAATGTTCATAAAGCTATTATTTACTATATCTTATTCAAATTATAGTATGCCCATAAACTGAAATGAAATTTTATATTTTATTTTGCATCATAAGTAACTGAAATTTTTGTTGATATTTTTACAAAAGTGTGTTTTATTTTCAATTGAATTAAATTATTGTGTACAGTATAGAATTTTATTGCTATCCATAACACCATTTTGTCTTCCACTTTGCTACTGTTTATCAGACTTGTTAAGCATCATGGTTTTAAGAAAGCAATTTTCAAATATGAATGGGGCAAGGATTTATCCAACAGCACCAATAGCATTAATTCCTCAACTAAATTCAAATCAATGCTCTTATAGAGCTCTGATGTTAATTATTTGGACTTTTGAATGAAAGATTTTAGAATTTATAATTTCAAAGCTTGTCATACAAAATACTTTTAAAGCCATTGTCAATTTCAACCACAAATTAAATAAATTAGCTTTTTAAGATAAAAAAAAATAAGTGGGTAAGTATATTAGGCACATTTGTAAAAAGTGGACAGCATTATCAGTCATTGTTTTAATCCGATTACTTATAAATAATGCTTACAAAACGTGACCTTTTTAATGATTGTAAAAATTGAAGGGCGATAATCCTTACTTGTACAGTGTATGTGAGGTGAAGACGATGTTGGCATTCAAGCAAGCAGGAATTTAATACATGTAGGACATCCCCAGGACATGGCATATTTTATTTTTAAAAAATACATACCTTTTACAAATCAAGGAAATCACATACACTAACAAAACAGGGTGGTGTTAAACTGGTATGAGGAGTGAATTTCTGAAATTGCTTTTGAATTTTACATATTTCATATTTTATATTTTTGCACGTTTTTTAATTAATTTTCCATTTTGATAACTTGTTTGTGTACTTGTTAATATTGTCACACATTCCACCCAGAAAAGGCTGGTCCTTTGATAGATTCTTTAATAATTTAACATTTTAACGATAATTTCAGTGTTATCATGTATTTTTACTCGTCTGTGATATCTCTTGATTTGATGACGATTCCCTCCACGTGTCACTTATTCTTAAGTGATTCATTTTCTTTTTTAATGAATATTTTTCCCAATCCTATCTAATGTGCAATGGTTTTACTTTTCCATTTCATGTATTAATTAATAAATATCAATATTCATGACATGATTTTGTCTTTTACACTCTTGAATCAATGACTGGTTTCCAGTACTGACCAGTAATTCTATTGACTGGCAATATACATGATGCAAAATTATATAATATATATAACTGGATTGTATGTGTTGATGTATCAACTAGATCACAGAACAGCTGTCCAAAGGGCAACCTTGTTAACAGAAAAACTACAAAAAGCAGTTCTAGTGCCCAAAAGTATGCAAGAGATTGCTACACTTTGTACATGTTCATTCAGGGTGAAACATCTGGCATTACACGTGTGTTTGACAAGCAAAAGACCAACGACACTGATATATCTTCACGAATTAGCACTGTAGAATTTCGAGTTTCTATCCAATGTCTTCAGCAACGCATGAATGAATTAGAAGAAACAATTAAATCCAAGGACAAAACTATCAATGGTCTGGTCTCTGATCTTCTAACACTTCGATCTGAGCATGAACAACTCAGGGCCGGTTATGAACAGTTAAAAGCTGAATCAACATCCAAATTCACAAAATATGACAGCTTTCAAAAACTTGCTAACATCAATATCAAACTGAGTAGTGAAGGCGAACAAGCAGAATTTCAAGCTTTCCAAACCCAAGCAATTGACGACCTTAAACGGATTACTAAAGTCACTCAGAACTTCCAACGGAATATCAATTCTCTTACTTCAAATAAAACATACGCCAGTGTTTTGTCGAAACCCCAAGAAGTCAGTAAGGCAAGGTAGCATGAACCCGATGAGCGCAAAAACTCCGATAAATCAAGTTCCCCTCGAGTTACTGCTAGCTACATTACTGAGAACATTGAGGCAATACGCAATGATATGAATGAAAAACCTGACACAAATTCAGACGACAGAATCCACAATAAAACAGATTTTGAAGCTTCAATAAATACAGATTGTGAGAACCCCTGACTATAACGGGTCTAAGGACACTGGTAGTAAACAATCGAAGGACGTATTCGACTCGCCGTCACGCCCTATAAACCACGATCAAGGAGATACTAGACGCGTACGATATAAGGACCAATCTTGTGTGATCACGATAGGCACGCAAAAGGACGTGTTTCGAGGAGTTACGCACAATAAATCCGCCCGATACTTCTTGTCTGGTATAGACAAGGAAACCACGTACGACGGGATTAAAAATGACCTTGAAAACAAAGGAGTTCACGTGACGCACCTAGCACTATTCAAACCGAAAGGTCGATTTTCTAGCAAAACGGCGAAAATTAATATTTCTCCATTTTGTGCAAGATCCGTTGAATCAAAGGGGTTCTGGCCTGAAGGGATTCGCTGTAGACGATGGTATAGCGAACGAGAATGGTTCAATATGTGTGAACAGCGGAAATCTCAAGAGGACTGGGATTCCGAATATTAACTATTTGGACTGTTGATTATTACATATGCTGTACATTCTCTCTGTTATGAACCTTGTATCAATCTATGTCCTTATGGTACAACTGACGCTAATGAATTGGAATGTAAGAGGGGTTATCTCCTCGACGATGTGTCTCACAAACTTATTACAGAAAATACCTTGTGATGTAGTAATTTTGACCGAGCACAAACTTGCTCCCAAATGCTCTAATTATTTAAGTAGTATAGATACTAATTATGTCGCATTCAGTAAATGTGAAAACCAAAATGCAAGTGAACTACATGGTAAATCTGGAGTTGCATTACTGGTTAGAAAATCACATTTATTTAATGTTAAAGAAATACAGGTTCACTCTTCCAGAATCATAGGTATTGAATGTGGAAATACCAATGTTGGCAAATTATACATTGTTGGTGTATATCTTCCTGCTGAAAATTCATTAGATTTTTACAAAGATGAATTATCTAAATTACAAGATATCTACAGTTATTACTCTAGGTATGGTCATGTTATTATTGGGGGTGATTTTAATGCCAGTTGTTTAGAAAGAGACAGTGGACACTGTAATTTCTACAAATCCAAAGAATTGTTGAATTTTATCGAGAAAAATAACCTCTATCACCCATATCTAAGTACTTCTGTTCCTACTACTGAATATTCTTTTATTACAAACCAAACAATGTTAGATTACGTTTTCACAGACGCATACATAGGAATGTCACCAAGATCTTACGATATTATCGAGGAAGGATCTATCTCGACTACGTCCGATCACTTGCCTATAATAGCGGTATTCGAAGGAAAACAAGTATCCGGATTTTTACAGGACATTTGGCAAATCTTGTTGAAATATGATTTACTAAATTATCTGCAAATATTCCTAAATGAGGCAAAATTTCCTGGTAAAATCCCCTGGAAAATATCATACGTCAGTCAATTTATAAATATCAATTCACTGCATGGAGACATAGAACTGAAACAGACAGTGACTTTGTGATGTTTAAGGATTTACATCACAATATCATCCCTGCTAGAATTTACAAATTCGACTTCTCCTTTGATGAAATCAGATTGATAAAATTTGTTGCAAAACTGTGGACTGTAACACCTCAACTCCCTCAACAAATATGTGTTCTCTGTAACACACCATACGAAGACCCCTTCCAGCACGCGGTGTTGAAGTGCCGCGGCACTGAGCATATCAGAAACGATTTTTTCAATTGTGTTGTAAATGAATTTGATGTTCATTTGTACCCAGAGTTGGCACATATGTGTGACTATGACCTGTACTTAACACTTCTAGGAGGCTTCCCACCAGTAGCACTAAACGACCAATGTGAGCAGAAAGAGTTCATTTGTCTCTGCGCCAAATTTATCAGTAAAGCCTCTGCCTTTTTTTTAGCAGGGCTACAACCTCTACTTAATTTTCTCCCACGTACAATACACCAGTATAATTATGTACTATACGGTATATGTTACCCGATTACTAAATATATACTTTCCCCCTGTCTCTATGTGTGTCATTGTCTTTTTCCTTTGTCCTTGTGTACATAATATGTATCATCTATGTCAGTTATTCATTGTTCATGTAATACCATACCTAATGTTTTCATAACCTTGTATTGAATGTATTTGTGTTTCTGTGTATCTACATGTATATGCATATATATATGCATGAATTTTGTCAATTGTTCATTTGTAATGTAATATTGTATGTAATGTTCTCGTAATTCTATATGTCACCATAATCTCAGAAATGAGGAAATAAAGATGGAATGAATGAGAGATTTAGTAATTCAACAATTTAGTAATATAATGATATATTCTGGTTTTGCATGGAGAGTAATTTAATTTGAAATATTATTGAAATATTTAATATCGTATTACAAGACATTAGTGATATATTTTCTGTGTGTTTATACTGTGGTATGTGAGTGTCCTATCACCATGGAATAAACACCCGTTCTAACAAAGGAAACAAAATGTAAACTAAGTATAGGTACAAGGAGTAGCTAATCTATATTATGGATATTTCAAAACAATGGAAATTATTGGATACTGTATTTAAACAGTGAATCTTAAATAGTGGGAAAGAAAAACTCAGATTTTAGATTTTTAATTTTTTATACAAGAGGTGTGGTGGAGTTGGACTTGTGCTCACACAAACCATATCCAGAGTCACCCATGTGCTGTGTTTCCACGGCAGCACCGTGAATGTTTGCATAAGCATCACAATACAAACCTGGAATAAGAGAGTGTTCTTTGTATTAATCTGAATGATTGTTTATACATATATAGTGCATGAATCATGCTACAAACTTGATGAATCATGGAAGATGGATGTTTTATTTTGATGATAAATAATATAATAATGTATCTAATTATTTTTTTTTTTAAACACTTTAGATAATATGTCAGCATGATTCATTCTCCTGAATACATTCCAGTATGTCAACATTCACAGTTACTAAGTAATCTTGTAGTATTATGAATAGAATATATCAATTTCCAAACTTGTCCTTTATACCTTGAATAAAAACAGATTTATCTCCAGATAAGGACCCACGATACACCGGTACAAATTATGGTTATAAAAAAAACGAAATCTAAATGTACTGGGATAAATAATATCCTGTAATTATTCACACACCACACCGGTGATTTCTGGTGTAGTGCAGAGTGTTGGACTTTAGGGGTGGAAAGTTGTACCACTCTTTTAATATACTTGTGAAGGACCAGCTGTTAAATGTGTGCGTGAACCTTGCTTATTTGCTTGAAGAACTGCACGGAATCTCTCTCTATATCAGGATTTTTTAATATTTTGTGTAATTTGAATTTTTTTTTCCCTAATCTTAAATTGTATTTAACCACCGTCAGATTCATTTAAACACAAACATGGCAGATAAAAACGAAACTGATGCGGTCCGTTGTAAGTGCCAAGAATATAGTGTGGAAAAAACAACAAAATAATATAAACAGAAAAACACCACTTCAAACAATGCATTCTATGGCCATAAGCTAGTCTTTATTCCATTTTTTTTTTCACTATTTATTTCCTCGAAAAAACTAATTTTATAAACTCTTATAGTGATGTCAATTTAGTTTAATTTGCATATTTAAAAAAGAAAAAAAGATCTAAGGAAATAACTGACATTTAAGACAGCTATTGATAGGTGGCAAAATTGTTCATATTTTCTTCCCCTAAGATGTTAAGGATATATTATAACGTACCATTGTAATGAAATACTGGATTCATTGATTATTGAGAATTATACTGATAAAATCATCAAGATTTCTAACCTCAGAATACTCTCAATTTCTTAACTTGCTGTAAAATTTGACGGGTGATATCGCTGCAACACCGACAGATAAAATTATTTTGAAATTGTGTGAAAAAAGCTGTACACAAAATATTCTGCAATTTGTAATATATATTTATTTTTCTAATGTTTTTGCCTTTAATATCTTCACAAATTGTAATGATAACCATTTCCGCATTTATGACTCTTGATAAATATAGTATGCCTAATTTTACGGTTGGGATTTCTTATTAATGATAAATTTAATTTTCTTTTAATTGTCTACTGGAATGAACTGCAACGCTTCACGGAGTATGCCGGCGGCGTGAAGCATCGCTTTGTTTGTTTGTTTTACGTCCCGTCGAGAATTTTTCACTCATATTGAGACGTCACCAGATGTAGGTGAAATACCACAAATTTAGACCTATTCTTAACGCTCCACGCCTGTCGCGACACGAGACCTCCGTTTTTAAGGTCATATCCGAAAGACCCTTCATTTTCACTTCTAAATTCGAAGAATCTATTTTAAGGTCTTAGGGTTGACGCGGTCATGACACGAGCGGGGCTCGAACTCACGAACTCCCAGGTACGAAGCGAACGCTCTAACCACTGAGCTCCGCCACCGGTATGAAGCATCATAATTCATACTGTCGTGTGTTTTCAAAAATGAAATTCATTTCTAGAATATCCATAAAGGTGAGCTACATATAGCATTGCAATAAGTTGTTTGTTTTTATTTTAAATGTATTTTTCAATGTAATATTTTAAAAATATATATATATATGATATAGAAAAAATGAGATGATGCCTCGCTGATGGCCATATGCTGTGTACTCTTTACCAATACTTGCATACAAAGGAAAGATAAAAACCAACCGTTCCCACAGCCACATGTATGTCGGTCCTGACCGTCCAGACGACATTCCTGGAGGTAATGAAGATATTTCTGCACACAGGATCTGTCGCCGAAAATGTCCGTCACACAACAGCCAGACCGGCAGTCGTCGTCCGACGTGCAACCGTTGGACCCGAACAAGTCATCGAACAGGAAAGCCTTATAACCAGAGTTACAACAGAGGATTACATTATTTCACAGAACACCACATTTGTATCTTATTGCAGTAATGTTGTATAATTTCGTTACATTTTTTTTTAAATATGTATCGGTTACTATAGCATACTTATGTTTACCTTTGAATAAGCAACAACGACCAAGAGGAGAAGAAACTTCATCATGGATAATTACCAAAGGCACAAAGTATTGAGAAAGAACAGGTGTCAAACGGAGACTAAAAACTAGTACATAATTTATCAGAAGTGCAAGTACTTTAAGCATGGAAAGAAGATAAGGCGACACTTCGAGATTGGGGGTGAGTGGGGCTTAGAATTAGATGGCACGAGATGGCAAAGAACTTCAAGTTAGCTACAGCACAGAACTCCCCGGTCGTTAAAATTGGAACGTCAGACCGGTGTTGTTTCATCTTAAGTGTTTTAATGGACACTACAAGAGATTGGGAAAATGATTTACAAAACCGAGCGCAGAAAAAGTTGCGCCGTGAATTCTGGGTTGTTTTTTGTTTTTTGTTTTGTTTTTGTTTTTTTAAGAAAGAGGGATTTTTTTAATCAGTACATGTATCTGTACTTTCAATGTGAACAAACGGGGAGCTTCAAAATTCAGAACAGCAGCTATTAATATATGTGACATTTATCTCAACGTAAGCGCAAAGCAAATTGCGATATTTTCTGAATATACCTGATGTACAATACAAATAGCACCTATTTACCTGTAGGTTAACACTCGTTAACATCAGTACCAAAGGATATAATTAGTAACTAATGTGACTTTTAGTTTTAATCTCAATTATTTCCTTTACAGCAAAAGCTTGGGATATCAGTTTGCGCATGTCCATCAATCCGTCTTAGATATTGTTTATTCGTTACATGTTGCATTAATCTTCATACGGAGAATCTCTAAAACTGGCTAAAGGATTTTCTTTGATCCTTTTTTTTTTTTTTTTTTTTTTTTTTTTTTTTTTTTTAGAAGTTCCTGTGTTAAATAGCTACATATTATGTCAAACGATTTCTAGATACTGTTTGAATTTCAGTAACAAAACTTCATATGAAGAATCTTTCTGAATGTTCCTTATAAGTCAAAGTTCAAGGTAACTGTTTCACATATAGTAATAAATGGCATTATGTCTTAAATACTGTTTGGGCTTTATCAATTAAAGTTCGCGAGCAAAGTTTTCTGACCCTTTATAGTTTAAAGTCAGAACGAATTGTGCGATATAGTTTGAGTGATATCTTGGGCACTCAAAAGTTGGTTAGTTGTTTTACGTCCCATCGAGAGTCTTTCACTTATACTGGGATTTAGCGAATACGGCCGTAGCCATGGGGGTTCTTTAACGTGCCAACGTCTGCCCTCCGTTTTTAAGGTCATTTCCGAAAGACCCGTGATTGCCGAGCGTTTGGCAAAGGAGCAATCTACCAATTGTTATGTCTTAGGTTTGACGCCGTGCGGCCATGGCACGAGCGGGGCTCGAACTTACGACCTCCCGCTGAGCTACCGCGACCGGCCCAAAAAAAACTTAGAGTTTCTATGACTTAAGAATGATCCCTATATTCTATTTATCTAATTAATTTTTTTAGTAGAACAGATGGTGCAAGGTCCAAGTTAGAGTTCACCATAGTCACATATGGTGAGAAATGTCCCACGGAATCCTTTTTCTTTTCTTTTGAGGGGGGGGGGGGGGGGGTCTATAACAATGACATTTCTGATGAATATGGCTTAATCAAGGATGAGGTCAAGGTCAGTACATTAAATATAGTAAGAAAACGCTTTTCTGATGTTTCAAATACTGTTTAAGCTTTAGCAATAAAATTTATAGGACGAATTTCCAAAACTTATGGGTGCTCCCTTTTATAATCTAGGTAGAGGATCATAGACGCACAGTACTCACATGGTAAACATTTGTTTCTTGGTAGTACCTCAGATACTAATTGAGCTTCAGTAATAATTAAAAACTAAATATAGAATTAGGGTGTTGATGTTTTGTATGTCAAAAGATTAAGATCACTGATTCCTATGGTAAGAAATCATTTGCATAAACTCAAAATAAGCGATGAAATTTCTCATGAAAGGTCAAAGGGTTCAAGGTCAATGTCACCAGCTCACAGGTGACAACTTACTTCCGGTTGCTGTCTCGGATATTGTGATTGACACTGAAACTCTTCGTATTCTCCCCATATAAAAAAAGCAGAAATTATTAATGTAACTTGAAACGGGGAGACATAGATTTACTCATCTGTGACATTCAGATTAATTCCACTTTTCACTGTGAACAGGTGCTTACTTGATTGCAAGATGTGGTATACATACTTCTTTTCTGGAGCGCACTTATGTTTTTCCTTTAATTTTAGGTAACAATATTCTTCGTAGAACAATACAGTAATAATAATTTTAAGAAAACAAAGAAGATACATGTATTCGGATGTAATTGTAAACGGCGGTATTAAGCGTAAATATCTCTCTCTCTCTCTCTCTCTCTCTCTCTCTCTCTCCAGTATATGTTCGCAGCGTTCAGTTTTGCTAACTTTGACAACATTGATAAGACGATTCAGTGACATCAAATATCAATTGAATAAGACCGGTTTTTAAATTTCAGTTTTCCCAGATGTAAACTACGTACCCGACAAATTGTTACCGTGCGAGACAATTTTGATTTTGGCAAAATGCTCTGCGATATGAATTAGCATCCATACAATACCGTTTACCTAGGTGCCCCATATTTTAGAATGGTTTATCTTCTCTTGCTTTAATTAAGAGTCATATGTTTGGCCAACTACAACTTAACAAGATAAAGGAAACAGCCCCCCTCTCAGAGAGTTTTCCACACTTCACTTTGTTTATCACGTACCGCTTCACTTTGTTTAGAGCACCGTAAATATTTTGAAAGAGGTGCATTGCATAAGAACACACACGGTTTTTGAGAGGGTGATTTACAAATGAAATTCGCAAGTTTAAAGTCTACCTCATGGTCAACCGCTCAACAGAGATCGCGAGAACACCTTCCACGGTGGTATCAGGTTTACTTATCAGTGCTTGACTCTGGAGACTGGATATATCTATTTTTCGTGAAGTTTAGATGTACATTTTTCGCAGGGTCGTTTATTAACACGGATCAAGTTTTTACTATCATTTGCAAGATTCTTCTTTTGTCCAACCTGGGTTTGTCGTATCTTTCAATTTAAAGGGCCGAGATTCCCGGAGGAGAATCAAATGTTCCGCATCGTTGAAAGTGGTAGCTGGGAGCCGAAAGTCGAGATGTGACGGAAAAAAAAAATAGGGATTTCACATTTTTAGAAATATGGATTCTTCGCCAGAATGAAGATTCTGTTTGTATATGCAGATGTACTTTTTCTCCTGTGTACAGTAAGTGCAATTTCTTCAGATGTATGTTTTATCATGTAAATAAAAAAAAAAATTATACCATTTCAGCGCCTATGTACACAGTGTATAAATTTGTTTTATATCATGGTAAGGGAATAGTGAAATTCCTTATTGTGAGATGTGTTTTATGTGAAAACTTAACTCTAATTTTCATTGTTATCCTTTCGACTTTATACATACATATATATCCTTGTTTTAATCTTTTAAAATAAGTACCAAGTTTTCCATTGAATTGAATTTACACGCGATGTAATTGATGAATAGAGCTGAACAAAAATATCCTTCGAAATAATTACGCTGCATGAAATCTTCAAGGTCTTTCTAGTTTTCAGTCTACTTATTCTTTTGACCTTCATAAAGTTTGACGAGTTATTGTATTATAAATAACTCGAAGACAGTAGAAGAGTGAGCGGATAAGCATCTAGCATATCTTTGTTCTAACTCCCTTCATATGGATCGTCAGTTCACCTCGCACACATTTCAGGTTTATTTCTTACACAACAATTGGTGCATGTCACTTTCTGTGCATGTATATTACAAAATGTAATTTCTCGCTCTCTGGTTGACGATGGGTGTCGGGGGGAGACGAATTCTTCTAACTAGAAAGTTTATTCAAGGCAAACTATGAATCTCTCTAAACAGAAGATAACACTGCTAGATACCAGTGACTGGCGTGAAGGAAAGTGAAAGGGCAATGTCTTCATAAATTATCAATTAAGAGCAAGTGTCCATGCAGATAATCCAAATTAATCCAATTTTTCACCGTGGTTCTTCTATTACAATGTATGTCATCTACTATTTTACATACGTGACCACGTTATAACTGTAACTAAATTAAACGAGTTATAATTGTTCATATATGAAATCCGTGATCGCTCAGCAACCAAATCTGATAAGAAACGTGTTAAAATTAGCGACTTGCAAGTTTACATTTTGAAGATTAAAATATCCCATTTTCGTTACCGACATCTAACCTTTCATGATATATTAAGCTATTATCTTAAAAATTGTTAAACATAGACTTTATCATCATCGATAAAAAGACCTTTTTTAAAAAAAAAAATGAACTGGGGGATAAAATCTGAACCATCCATTCCGTGAATATTGCTCAGGTGCTCTGGGCATTTACATTTTAGATGCATTAAGATGCAGTAAAGATAGATCTTCAAACAGATGTAGCTATATAATTCAATACTTGCGCAATAAAATTTATCTTCCTCTTTACTTAGAAAAATTGTAAACATGCCTTCAACCGAATGTTTTTTGTGGGTTGTAATTGTGTTACACACAATCCATGTTGATTCTTATATATATATATATATATATATATATATATATATATATACACACACAGAGAGAGAGAGATGTGTGTGTGTGTATAGATGTATATATAGAGAGGTGTGTGTGTGTGTGTGTGTGTGTGTGTGTGTGTGTGTGTGATTAAAATACTATTTGATTTGTATTTCCCCGTGACTATTATTTATATTTGATAATCTTTCGTTTCTTGGCTTATCTGGAGGCACGTGATCGTTTAAGACTTTTCCTTCCTCAGGTATCGGGCGATTACTGGAGTCCGTGGACACAATGGAGCGCATGTTCCAGAACATGTAATGGTGGCGCCACCTATCGGGTCAGACGATGTATTAAACATCTGAAAAGTGTTCGAGGTTGCCAGTCCGAAGACGTGCAGTATAAATCTTGTAATACCCAGGTAATTCGTGCATTTAGTGTTAATCACTAGCTAGGAGGAAGCGAATGTGTTCGAAATGGCTCACTTTTGATGTCATTTGTCTCGTAGAATTAAAAAAGGTTGGATTTTGTATATCTTTCGTGTCAGCTGACTTCGCACTTGATAAAAGGTGCTTTAAAGCTCATTGTGTAAATTCAGAACCAAAATTTTGTTTCACGAGGAAAATGTTTTTGTGAAGATGAAGAGGCGGTGGAAACGAATTGGAAATGTTAAATTGTATAGATCGAGGCCTATCATACTGTGCAAAATATGTTTCAAGATTATGATGTACACATACTACTCACGTAATGTCCTTGACATTTATAAAAAATGTATATTCCCCACTTTTTCGGAACATTTTTACAATAGACTAGTGATAATTGTGTGATGCAAGACACCACTCCGCAGCTCCCACGACATTTTTTTTTCACTACACAATGCTGGTTTTCATCTATCAAAAAACGTATTGAAAATGCATACTCTAAAACCGATTGTGGTTGTACGAAAACTCCGTGTTTTAAAACAGGAATGAGATAGACTTCTCAGGTCCGATCATTGTTAAATCCCAAAACATTTTTATTCGTTCAGAGTATGATGAATGGTGTTAAAGAACATTTTAATTCGATTCTTGTTTTGTATTTCGATTTCAATAGCCCAACTTTGTAAGTCTTGTAGTTGCACGTTTTCGAGTTTGAACAAACAGAGTTTAATCAAATATCTAGCATTGGTACGAACAACGTCTCTGCTATTTTCAGGTGTTCGTCTTAGATTTAACCACATCTCCCATTAATTTTGGAAGAAACAAAACTCCTAATTGGTGAAGGGCAACATATTCTACGAGACACAAATTGATAAAATGAAACCTTGAATACGTTTTGAAAGATGTTTTGCTTTTCACAAGAATGAACAGCATATTAACTACTGAAACATAGACATAAAAAACGTCTGTTTAGATTGTGGCGAAGAAGTTTGTTTACAGTTTGCGTTCTGTACGATAACTGCCAGGAAAGAATAATAGATTGTAAAATATCCCTCATTCTGAAGAATCGAGCTGTTATTTATGTTTCATTCATATACGCCCATTTTCATTAATATCTATTTAATAACAGAGGATGAACACGGGGAGGTCACATGAAAGAGCAATTAATTACCTTAAAATGACCGGTATGATAAATTACGATGCGTTGGATTTCAACGCCGCATACCATGGAACCATTCTGTCATTAATTTACTGAATAGTTTTTGTTAACACTTTCTCACACCCATGAAGAAAAGAACATGAAACGCTGTGATTATAAACAAGAGATGTGGAAGGGGTGAGAATTGCAGCTTAACTTTGGTTGTCTGGTATAATTTAGTCTTGGGAGTTAACTACGTGTTATATGTTGAAATGCCATGCATTGCGCCGGATCGTGATGACGATCGTGGTCGCTAAGTTCGAAAACTGGGTAGTAAGTTTAAAAAAAAAGAAATACACTAGATCTTGGAGTAAATATTATTTCAAAAGCTGTGAAAATTTGGTGTTTATAGTTAGATCATTTGTGAAAGCTGTTTTAACATTTATGACACAGCAATTTCACAAAACGTAATGAAACTTTTGCATTTGTAAAGTATATATAGGTTTATTAACTGTGTGGCATATTTTATGAAACACAAGCTGTACGTAAAGTTAACGACTTGTCAAATTGTCACACTGTACGTAAAGGTAATGACTTGTCAACTTGTCACACTGTACGTAAAGTTAATGACTTGTCAACTTGTCACACTGTACGTAAAGTTAATGGTTTGTCAACTTGTCACACTGTACATAAAGTTAATGACTTGTCAACTTGTCACACTGTACATAAAGTTAATGACTTGTCAACTTGTCACACTGTACGTAAAGTTAATGGTTTGTCAACTTGTCACACTGTACATAAAGTTAATGACTTGTCAACTTGTCACACTGTACATAAAGTTAATGACTTGTCAACTTGTCACACTGTACATAAAGTTAATGACTTGTCAACTTGTCACACTGTACGTAAAGTTAATGGTTTGTCAACTGTAATTTTCACCTGTAAGGCGTTAACTGTATGGTTTACAGTTACTAAACATGGTGAATAAATCATTGCGTGTAATTGCAAACTGCAAATTACGTTTCAAAAATCTACTTGCCGTAATTTACATTTTACAATTCGAAACGACCGTTAATGACAGCAATATTAACCCAGGCGATGTTTCTCATTAGATAACACCATCTCAATTTACACCGATCATTTTTCATTGATTTTGTTAATAATTTTGATTTTAAAAATTAAAGTCAAAATCATTAGCAACGTGTTCCAGCTGGGTCTTCGGTTCGAAGGTTTTCTTTAGCTATTTTTAAACATAAACTTAAAACACGTCTTTTTAAATTTATGTAAACAGTTGGTTTAAATTGTTTTTTTTAGTTTAGTCACTACGTTATCCTCAGTTTAGTATTATTTCTTGTCCTTATTACGCATCAATTTTCTTTGCTTTACCGTAAGTTCGTTTTACATGTAAAGCGCTTTAAGGTAATTATGTTATTAGATATGGGGCTATATAAATATAGTATAATAACATTTGCGCAGTGGATGTCAATAATAATTATTCACTTTTTTAAATTACTACGCTTTGAAATTTTGGTGCATACCAATAGGGTTCTATTTAGGCGCTAGGGTTAAAGCTTAGGATTTTGGAGGTAGGCGAATTGTTGTTTGGTTGTTTTTCCCCATGTCCATAGCTTCTCCCTATTTATATTTTTTAGGCAGGAATTGATGTTATCAACAAAAAAATGTCTTTAACTTACATTCATAGAGTGATAAATTCATAGCATTTGTAAACTATAGTGCACAAATGATCAAATACAACTTTCTTTCGCACTCTCATTTTAGTGAAATTGGCGTGTCATACATATTTATAAGATTCCCCCACAGGCATGGCTAAAAGCATTACGCACGCACCGACCACCAATATTATCCGATTTTCTTTTTAAATAAGAGAAAATGAGCGACGTTTATATTTATGAAATGTCTTTAAGTTTTGAAAGTATATGAGATGATATACCTCGAGAGCCTCTTAAATAGAGTGCGTGGTTTTTTGTTTGCTTGTTAGTTTCTTATTTTTATTTATTTATTTATCTATTTTATTATAATTGTTTCTTTCTTTCTTTTTTTTTTTCTTTTTTCTTTGTGTGTGTTTTTTTGTTTTTTGGGGGGTTTTTGGGGGGTTTTTTTTTGTTGTTTTTTTTTTTTTTTTTTGTTTGGGGGTGTTAGTTGTTGCTTGTTTGTTTGTTTTGGTTTTTTCTTTGTTTGTTTGTTTTGATTTTCCTTCTTTCTTTTTTTTTAACTGAAAACGTTACATTTAGTAATTTTCCTTCCAAAACACTGATTGCACTGGATGGTCTTTTAATCCACCCTGTAACAAGTTCAATAATCACGTTCTCCGATGTGTGCGATGCGTTCTAAATTTGAAAACGGAAAAATGCTACAGAAATAAGAAATGTTCATAATATCCTGACGAAGAAAACAAAGCAGGAGAAAATCGTATGCTTGTGATGTCATGTGTTATAATTATTCTATGAATAACAAACAGACCTCCAGATCTTCACTAATACGTGAGAGACTTTGTTCATATAATATATGAAAATCATTTTACATGGGCATAACGCCCACACGATACAGACACGTAGTTCCAAGACTTTTACTCTCTAATTTTTTACCAAGTATTTATAAATCTGACTTGATTATTTAGGAATGTTTTGGTGATGATGATTTTCGGTCCGTGCAGTGCTCGTCCTTTAAGAACCAGTCGTATTCTGGACAGCTGCTGAAATGGATTCCATACCACGACTCCATCAGTCCCTGCGCTCTCTACTGTCAGGCCGACGGAACTGACGTCATCCATCGGTTTGCTGACAGAGTGCTGGACGGAACGAAGTGTCGGAATGGTTCCAAGGACATGTGTATTGGCGGTGAATGCTGGGTATATTTAAATTTAAAATGCATTCATGTTCTTGTACGTAGGAAATATACAAGAACATGTATTTACAACATATCATTAAACTTTAAAAGGTACTTAACTTTATGTCTATCATTGGTCATGTGCTTGTAATTAATTAATTAATCATATATTGTTTAACGTCCCGCTTGAGAATTTTTCACTCACATGGAGACGTCACCATTACCGGTGAAGGGCTGCAAAATTTAGTCCTATGCACGGCGCTTATGACCTTTGAGCAGGGAGGGATCTTTATCGTGCCACACCTGCTGTGACACGGGGCCTCGGTTTTTGCGGTCTCATCCGAAGGATCGCCCCTTACGACAAGCTAAGGGTGCTGAGGACCTATTCTAACAACCCGGATCCCCACGGGCTCATGCGCTTGTATATGTAGCGCCAAATTAACATAAACTCAAATAATTAAAGATATCTTTAACCATTTAAAGATGACATCAATTCAATTGTTGCTTTCACCAAATGAATTAATGGGCTCTTCAATTCAATTATTGCTCTCATTAATTACTGCGAGCATCAATTGAAGCGAGTTTCAATTCAATTGGTGATATCATCAATTCATTTGAAGAGTTCAATAATTCAATTATATTCAACAGAATAATATATGCTATCATCAAATCAATAATTTAGAATTGAAGATACCGTTAATTATTTGAAGAGATTATTAACTGAATAATTGCGCACATCAAATGAATTGATGATATCTTTAAATAATCAAAATATATCTTCAATACTTTGAATTTATGTTAATTTGGCGCTCCATACTTTTAAGTGAAACTCCCAGCGACTGAAGTTCTTCATGTCGCAGGTCTTCTGCTTGAGATCAGTAATTAAAGATGCTCCGTTCTTCCATAAACAGACTAGCACTGTAATATATATATATATATATATATATATATATATATATATATATATATGTAGGTATGTATACCCGGATTTTTAAAACAAAATTATTTTTATTTTATTACTTTTTTTAAATTTATTTATTTTTATCATAATTTTGTAAATTGCGACCTCACTGACCACAGGTTATGATTATTTGCTTTCAGTACAAAAAGTAGAATATTTGATTTTGGATTTCATACTGTAGCACGTAGGGTGTGATAACATACTTGGATCAAAGACGGAAGTCGACAACTGTGGCATTTGCGGTGGAAACAACTCCTGTATTTCTCGACATCAGACAAAATTCCGATGGTTACAATCTGGCTTTGGTGAATGTTCATCGACTTGTGGTGTAGGTAACATACTTTTTCATCTTTTTTTTCGCTTCTTAATTCGTTGGATGTTAACGAAATACATCATTTACATGTTATTACGTTTATCTATTATTATCATTTAATTATTTGTTGTTAGTTTTTGCATTGACAAAAACATTTTCCTTTTAATCAAAGGTTTTTAGCAATGCATTCACTTCAGAAATTCCCTCATTCATTATCATTATTAAGAATTAACCAATATCAACCTAAATACAGTCACGATCGGATAATAACAGTAAATTCCCTTTCTGGCCTTTGAGATGATGGCTGCTGGCATGAGAAGTCTGTGATCTAGATCACTTCCGTTTTGAAAGCGAGGTCACAATGCATTTGTATTGATCTGCAGTCAAAGTTCCGAAACGATGTTTTCTATTAAGGATACAAAAGAACGAAGCTGACATGTGTGAACAGAGTATCGGGTGAACGAGTTAGCTCCAAAAGATGTCTATATCAGGACAAGCCGCGAGTTTACACTCAAACCTGCGAAGCACGTAAATGTGAAGGGAGGTGAGATTATTAGTTTGGAGTTCTATTAGACAGACTCTGCATTAAGGACGGTTTACTACTGAACAGATTAAGGGCTTCCATGATACGAGGGCGAGTCAATAAGTAACCGGCCTATCCCATTTCCGATTGACCGAGACAGTCCCGATTTTCATGACCTGTTTCAATACATGTTTTATGCCTGGGTAGCAAATTGCACGCGTATTGAGTCATTCTTTAATAGGATATTTAATGTCAAACATGGCTAGTGATATAAAGGCATGGCTAGTGATATAAAGGCATGGTTAGTGATATAAAGGAATGGCTAGTGATATAAAGGCATGGCTAATGATATAAAGGCATGGCTAGTGATATAAAGGCATGGCTAGTGATATAAAGGCATGGCTAGTGATATAAAGGCATGGCTAATGATATAAAGGCATGGCTAGTGATATAAAGGCATGGCTAGTGATATAAAGGCATGGCTAGTGATATAAAGGCATGGCTAATGATATAAAGGCATGGCTAGTGATATAAAGGCATGGCTAGTGATATAAAGGCAGGCTTTTGTAAACTACTACTGTGGAGTACTATGCTGTAGTTCGGTACTTGTATGGAAAAGGTAAAACAGGCAAGGAAATACACGATGAGTTAGCCGACGTTTATGAGTCTTCTACACCATCTTATGCTCAGGTTAAATTATGAGTAGGGGAATTCAAACGCGGTAGAACGTCTTTAGAACATGAAGCGAGGTCTGGATGCCACCGACGAAGAAATGTGTAACAAAGTTCGGGATCTGGTTTACTTTGATAGGCGAATTCATGTGGAAAAAATAACGCAAGCATTAGACATTTCACATGTTAGCGTTTCAACAATCTTACATGATCGTTTATGTATGCGGAAGCTAACAACCCGTTGGCTCCCCAAATACCCTAGCGATAAGCAAATGGCAAGCAGAGCATCAGTATGCAGCGCCTTGTTGAAGTCTATTAGGTCAAAAGATGATTTTCTTTTGCGTCTGGTGACTGTAGATGAGACTTGCGGTCATTATTATGAACCAGAGAATAAAGTTCAGAGTCGTCATTGGGTAGGGCCGGAGTCCCCGAGGCTAAAGAAGTTCAAGATGCTACCATCTGCTGGCAAGGTGATGGCCACAGTATTTTGGGACGCAAAGTGCGTTATCATGTTGGACTTTTTACCCAAGAGAAGTACAATAAATGGAGTGTACTATGCAAACTTGCTAGACTAGCTGAGAACAGCCGTCCGTGAAAAATGCCGAGGTAAACGCTCTAAGGTGTTTTGCTGTAAAAAGACAATGCGAGAGTCAACACTTGCAAAGTTGCAATGGATGCTGTAGAGCGAAACGAGTATGAATTAATACCACATACTGCCTATTCGCCTGACCTAGCTCCTTGCGACTTCTTCCTATTCCAAAACTTGAAAAAGGATCGTGGACGTCATTTCTGGTCTGACGAAAAAGTTGTGGCGGCAGTTGAGGAGTGGGTCAATGGAAAGGATCCTGATTTTTTTCAGTTCTGGGCCGATGGCACTCAAACCCCGCTGGTCTAAGTGTATCACACTAGAGGGCAGTTACATCGGAAAAAAAGAGGTGGATCGCAACCGGAAATAAGTTAGTCTGGTTACTTATTGATTAGCCCTGGTAATGAACCCTTTAATAATCCTTATTCTTATCCAAGGATTCCTTCCTAGTTATGCAGATATTATAATCACGAAGAGGGAACTACATGCATAAACCGGGCCGTTATATGACCAACGGACAACTTAACCGAAAAGTTAACCTTTTGAATTGAAAAAAAGATTTGATAAAGTATATTTAAAGGATCTTCCTCAAATTACGATAAGTACATTTTGTAAGAATCCATACCTGTTAATGCGCCCGGGTATTTTTTGAGATTCTTAAAAGAATTGAATACATCGTAATTCGAATGGTCTGATATCGAACTCATATTGTCAACATTGCTGGTCATGCTTGGTTGTTAAATGTCAACCCTTTATTGACAAGATGGCAGTATACACAGAGGGACGTTTACCTCTCCATTGTAGATATGACTGGATGTTTGGGCCGTGGAGTAACTGTTCATGTGCTGTGAAGTTCTCTTTTAGAGTCAGGCGATGTGTTTTATTCCATTCAAATTCTACCCAGACGTATGTCAACGAAGCGCTCTGTAATTCAATGACATCAGAAATCAGACGGCCATGTAACGTGCAATTCTGTCCTTTATGGCATGTTGGGCATTGGTCACCTGTAAGTAAAAATCTTTTTTAATTAAAAAAAAAAATCGGAAACATGTATTGTACGGACATATTTATATTCAGGATAATCAACATTTCTTTCAACGCGAAGAGCAAATTCGTGGTACATTTCATATAAAAAAAGATCACACGCATTTAGTATATATAAATGGTGCATATTAGGTAAATATGATTTCTGTATAAAACAGGTGGAAACTAATGAAAATGTTTCTAAATTATAATATTTGCATTTCCAATGTTTTTGCCTTTGCTATTGTCAAAAATTGTAATGATAGATATTTTTTCATGAATGCGCTGCATTTGTAAACAATGCACGTATGAATCTTGATAAATATAGTCCATCTATCTTAACGACTTGGAATTCCAATGTTAATGAAACTAGAATGTAAAAATAAATAAATGAATAAACTTCATTCTTAAAAATAAATGAGAGTATGAACTGAGATGCTTTACGCCACCATACTTATTATAAAACACTATCTCGCTTCTCGAAGTACCCCGGACCGGCGTGAAGCGTCGTAGTTCATACCTTCATGTGCGATTAAAAAATAACCTTTTCGTAGTTGAATTCAAGAAATTCGAAAAATATATTTGAATAAAGGCATCGTTCAGTGTGGAGTCTATTTAACGTCTTGTCCTATACACCACAATCTTTTTTAAAAACATTTCGATTATTTTCAAGATGTGTATTTATGACATTGGAAATGAACCAAATACATTACAATTAATCTTTAATACACAGTGTTCTGTAACTTGTGGGACCGGAGTTCAACGTAGAGGCGTCGTCTGTCAACATTTCGGAATGGAATTTTGTGATCTAAAATCTAAACCAATAACGGTCCAGTCCTGTAATACTGCAATATCGTGTTCAGTTCAGTATGGTATGGGTCAGTTCAAGTAATTTTGCTGAAATTATGTTATTTGCATGAAATGTCCTGCATATATTTATAAATATGGCTAACAAGGAAGGAAAATGAACCCTGCATTAAAATAGTTAATAATACGTTCTGGTGGGTTGTTGTATATGGAATAACTGGTTTTTTGCAATATTCGGTGTTCCATTATGGTGTTTTACATTTGGTATATCGACGCTATAATTCTATATCCATGCTTGCTAGACATTAGAGTAATGTTACTTGTTCTTTTAAAGATGCCAGCTATGCAGATTACATGCTTAAAGGTACAGTGATGATATGAAACAGCATGACAAGGCATTTTTTGTATACTTCTAACGTATCAAATTAACATAATATTGTATGTTAGATATTGCAGTCAAACAACGCAGCACTGCATTTTGAATAGTAAATCATAAAGATTGAATTATAATTTACATGAAATTAATCATATATTTTAAACTTGAATTAAAATAGACAATAGATTTTAATGAATTTTTACTTCAGAAGGATATATGTCACAAAATCTTATATTATTTACACAGATATTACAATACAGAGTTGTATCACACCCACTTCTTCTTTTACATATCCTTTGTGTGTTATCTAGATATACAAGAAGTGATGATCGGGGAGTCGGATAGCAGATCAATAAAACGAATACCCCCGCAAAATCGCACGGGAAGGAGGGAACACCGCCCAAGGTACTACACAATAGCGGCACCGCGCTGAGTAATGATAATACGATCAAAGAGTCAACATAGGCGGGATCGGACTCCCTGTAACCCGATACAACAGACAAATAAATCGGTTTTAAAACGCACAATGGTGCTGTAACAGCATACTGTTAACATTCCAAAATACACGGTTTAATTGTCTGGGGTGGGCTTAATAAGTGTGCAAGGTCATATATTAGATTTCAGATGATGAGGAATTAATTTCTAATGAGATATGGAGCATGACAGACATTTTATGATAATATCGGTAGAGGTTTTTAAGGTCTAACTTTCAACTTAAAGGCGTAACAACTCTATTAAGATTCGTTAGATAACATGCGATATGGGTTGGAAATGTAATTAGTAAAAAAATAAATTATCTTATGACTAAAAATATATTTCATCGCGATTAATATAATGAAAGAATATAATGGCGACTGAAGCTATTGCTGAAAGTTTGGTCTTAACATTTATAGCGACAATATCTGTAAGAATAAGATTTGTTATTACAATGTATGAGAAAATGAAAGCCATTTTGATTTAATATTAAGAATCTTATTAGATTCGTGGCAAGAGAATGGCAGCCATGTAGCGCAACGTGTGGAAAAGGTCGGAAGTGGCGTGTCGTCAGCTGTCAAGTTTTTGTCCCGCGCACAGACAAGATGTCGGAACTTCCGGACGAAGAATGCACTGGTATATAGATTGTTAGTTCGTCTTCACTTTATCTATTATACAAGGAACAAATCTGTATATCTATCTATCTATCTCTATCTATCTGTCTGTCTGTCTGTCTGTCTGTCTATCTATCTATCTATCTATCTATCTGTCTGTGTGTCTGTCTGTATTTCTGTCTATCTATCTGTCTGTCTATCTGTCTGTGTGTCTGTCTGTCTTTCTGTCTATCTACTGTCTGTGTGTCTGTGTGTCTATCTGTCTGTGTGTCTATCTGTCTGTGTGTCTATCTGTCTGTGTGTCTGTCTGTATGTGTTTTAGGTTCCTCTTTACTTACCGCAGAACAAATGAAATCTTGAATACCTCGATCATTTACCTTTGATATCTACGTGGGAAATATCCTTTTTTTATGATGTATTTATAGGTAAAAAGCCTGTGGAGTCTTCGCCTTGTATAATACAGGAGTGTGTAGAGCAGTTTGAGTACCGTATTGTAGGCATGACGCCATGCAGCAGAAGTTGTCTCGGGGGTAAGTGCTTCTGTCAATCTGTATAGAGATACTTACACAATACAAAAGGGAACTCTTTATTGCTTAATATCAAAACACTTGAAAACCAAACATCTTTCCATTTTCATTTTTATGTCTTGAGCAAACCTACAACATCATTTTCATCTTAAATTCTTTGAAACACTCTTGAATTCTACTTTTCTGTGAATTTTATTTTCCTAATGATCATAAACAACCATGTCATACACTATACATATCAAGTCCAGAATCATTATTCTTTAAAGTTACTACATAACAGTAAAGAAAAGGTTTTCTGTTCCAATCATTTCAGGTGTACAAGAAACAATCATTAGATGTATAAATATACATAATGGTTCTACAGTCGATGAAAGGTATTGCAGTAATGCACGACTTATCCCCATTGACAGAAGAGTTTGCAATGATATCAATTGTCCACAGAGGTAAAGACTGCATCATACATGTACCATTACTTGACAAATTCTCATACTTGTTCCAATTCTCAAATACCGGTTAGAGCGTTCGCTTCGTAACCGGGAGGTCGTGAGTTCGAGCCCCACCCGTGTCATGACCGCGTCAAACCTAAGACGAAAAGTAGTGTTTGCTCCTTCGCTAAACGCTCGGCATTTAGAAGTAAGAATCACGGGTCTTTCGGATATGACCTTAAAAACGGAGGTCCCGTATCACGGTAGGCGTTGGCACGTTAAAGAACCTTCACTGCTATGGCCCTGAGCGCTAAACATAGGTCTAAATTTGTGGTACTTCACCTACAGCTGGTGACGTCTCCATATGAGTAAAAAATTCTCGATGGGACGTAAAACAAACAAACAATCAAATGCCCCAAAAGTAAGACAATTGTGTATTATGATTTCCATTACGGGCTATGTGACACATCTGACAAGTTTACAGAAAAATATGTTTACTTTGACATGGAAAGATTTGTCGTTATCAAAATACTAGCAATTGTAAGTATCATGATTTCTTATAATATATATTTATCTTATTCTACTCAGATGGAAAATTGGTGATTTTGGGATGTGTTCTGTGAGCTGTGGTGGCGGAATCATGCACCGTGACGTAGAGTGCATCCAAGAGTTTGCAGCTGGATACAGAAACGTGATCCATCTTCCAGACTATATGTGTGAACAACCCATCCCAACGCGCAACAGGAAGTGCAATAACATAGACTGTAATTCCGAGTGGATGGCTGGTGCTTGGTCACAGGTAAATACAATTATTTGAACAATTAACTGGAAAAAGGGAGGTAAGCAAAACTGCAATAACTAAGATATGGTAGTTTTACATTCTTGTATATAAACAGATGAAATATGGACATTCAATACATGATATCAGTTGATTATATCTTATGTTTAAGAAACAGAATGGTTCTTATCTATTTTATGGACTTATTTTAGTGTTCCGTAACATGTGGTTCCGGATATCAGTGGCGTGATGTTTACTGTGCTAAAAAGAATGCAGGAGGAGAATACGTAAATCTTACCTCCAGCTTGTGTGATTTGAACAAACAACCTATAGATATCCAAAACTGTAATCAATCTGTGTGTCCAAAACCCAAACTCAGATCCCTGGATGTTCAGTTCTTTCAACTCGATAAACTCAAACGTGTAAAACTTACAATTGGCATGTCAGCAGCAATCTTGCCGGGGACAACAGTGCTGCTTAAGTGTCCCACACGGGGAATACTGTTAAAAGATATAAGTTGGTTAAAAAATGGAACAACTATTACTTATTCTAGAAGGATTAAGTTAACCCGAAAAAGGTTTTTGAAAATCAAACACTCCGTTCCCGAGTTGGATTCTGGAACATATTCTTGTAAGGCAGGATCTCTACAATCAAGTTCTACTTTAACGTTTAGCAGTGTGTATGACATATTTAAAGCGACAATGATGAGAGAGAAATACCTCTCAGGATTTCAACCATTAAATTTAGTGTCACGGAGTATATCCACAAAACAGATTGACCCAGTGTCCAGGAGGTATAGTCCTCTCTACCTCGTCCAGTCCGACTGGCGTCCGTGTTCCGCGTCATGTGGTGGAGGGTTACAATCGCGAAATGTGAGTTGTGAAATCATAACACGTGACTATTATGAAGTGTTTCCGGTGAGGTACTGCACTAAAGCTGGACACAGAGCACCGTTGTTAATTCAAAGTTGTAATACCTTTCCTTGTGTGAAATGGCATTTGGGAAACTGGTCTGAGGTATAAAATCATATTGTTTACTAGTCATGCGTTTTCAGCATTGCAAGAATGAAAAAGAGAACCATGACTTTAATATGTCAGTACTGGGGAATATTTCTCTTGTAGTGTTCATCGACAGAATGTGTGAGAGACAGAGTTGCTTTACGAAGACGAGAAGTTCATTGTTTGTCAAATGGTCAAATTATGAATGATACTTCACACTGTGACAAACTGGGCCACATTCCTCCAACTGAAAAGGAATGTTCAAATAGTGACTGCAAGGCGACCTGGACCACTTCTAAATGGACAGAGGTATGACTACTCTTGACGACATAGCAACATTGATATAATTCTTACCTTAAAGCATATTCTTATTAGCGTTTTTTATTGGTTCCATCTTTGAAGCCCCACGCGGACGTCAACTATCAAAGGGGAGTGTCATATGCACGTTTATTTAGGTGTTATTTTGGATGTTTAAAAAATCATTTTGTCTGAGTAAAGGAGAGAGAGAGAGAGAGAGTTGGGTTCAAAATTTACTTCACGGGGTTATCCATCATAACGATATCACAGTGTGACCTCTGGACAGGGTATGCTTACTCCTCCTAGACACCGGTTCCAACCTCCGGTATCTCCAAGGGTTCTCTGATTTGTATTTTCTTTAGGAATTACGAAATTTGATACTGTTCGTTGTCTTAACTTTTTTGTCATAATGAGTCTTTTACATCCTTAGTGTCTTGGTGAATGTGGAAACAATGGTTTCAAAACCAGAACTCTCAGCTGTGTATGGGATAAAACGAAAATCTCAGCAGGACGTCACTGTGCTTCAGTCCAGCGTCCGAAAACTGTCAAAGTCTGCAAAATAGGACGTTGTGTTGAGAGTTAGTATTTCTACGTAATTTAAAAAAGTGATGGTCAAATTTCATAATGCCATTGATAAGATGTGAAGTTGAATTTACTTAACGATGATTTTGTACAGCTTGCACGATTTACATTCATTTTAATTTTTGTTTTCATTTTCAGCATGCAAAGACAAATCAGAATACTGCAGTGTTGTTAAATTAATGAAGTTTTGTAAATTTGCGAACTTTCGTCGTAACTGTTGTTTATCTTGTAAAATGTAATGTGCACCACGTGTTTTCATGAGTGCCACGTGTTTTCATGAGTGTCACGTGTTTTTATGTCAGATAATGCTACCTCAGGTACTAATGATCAAGTTCATCATTTTGAATAAACATACCTATCTTAAAATTTTGTTCGTAGAAGTACGAAGTGTTACTCGATGTCTTAAACGTTTCTGGTATCAACTTTGAATTCATACTTTCATTTTTAAAAAAAAGTACTAGCATGAGGAATTTAAGATTATGAAATACGGATTTCATTAAAATCGGAAGCTGTATGTTCTTTTCTTCTTGTTTTTAAACAATTCTTTTCCGGAAGTTTTAGAATTCTTTCTTGCACCTTTTGTGAAATGCCATATTCCTTTCATTTCACATCGATGTTTTAACAGTCTAAAGTTTATGGAATTCTATAACTTTCCTGTGGCTGATTATTTTTGTCAATAATTGACAAATTCGAAGTAAAGTTTTGTTGTTCAAACAATATAAAGCAGGCTTGTTTATATTTTAAACTTACGTAATTTGTGTAGCAGTACCAGCGGTAAAATTGGTATAAAAATGGTACATAGTTAAAACCTTTGCTCGATGTTTTACAAACCAAACTTTATTTTTTTTTAAAAATTCAAATGTCATTTTAATTTCTTTTGAAGCACTGATTTGCTAAATCCATGACAATCCTTTACGTTTCGTCATTTTTATTCATTATTTTTATAGACCTCATCTTGAAATGTAAGTTTACAAAGTTTCACAGTTTTGAGTCTTTCTAAATTGAAGTGGAAATGGGGGCCACATGGGACCTTTAATCTACCTTGCTTTTGTCAAAAGGACATTTTATCAGATCGAAGTGCTTTACATTCTTATTTAAGGGTTTTCCTAAGACACAATTCATTTAGATTAATGTTCACTTCAAAATATATAGTCACTATGCGGTATTATATATCAAACTGTACAAATTAGGTCAAAATTAAAATCTGAAAACTTGGAAATATTCATTTCTTGTAATCAATCATCCTAAATATTACTTTGTTAAACAATGCTTTGGTTCTAGATATAAGTACCATGAAGTTGATATCAAAAAGATGCTGAAGTTCCTCGTTGAGAATATTAAGAAGGTCTTCTGTGATAAGAACTAGCTCTTCCAACATTCTGTTGGAATTACCATGTTTCATATTTGGGTTGTTTAACTGAACACAGATGCTAATGGCCAACTTTTGACGAACAGTTTCTCCACCATCTATGTCTTCCGACTGATTCGATACACAAGAGCATGTTCAGCATATGATCACGTTTAAAGCAAACCAAAGAATGCTACTGTCAAATTAGTTGATGTTACAGGAGTTTAAATAGTATAAACACAGTAGTATCTTGCAAATTCTATGGTCATTATAATGATCTCATTTGCAGATAAAACCTATCGAATGCAGATTGACGTGTTTTAGGTCATTCTTTTCACCCTTTACATATCGATTTTGAGTACGGATTACTCCATCTACCTGATCAGGATAGAAGGCTCAAGAGGATGTGACCTGACAATAGGGGATATTTACTCCTCCTAGATACCTAATCCAACTTGTTGTGTTTCTAAGGGGGTCCCTGTTTGCTTTGTGTTCACTTTTGTATTTTTCATAAGATCATTATACATTATCTCTACAGTTTTCATTGATATATATGTAAGATGTTTCACATTATTTTCAATAAAATTCTTCAGAGACAGTTATTGACTTTTTAACTATATTCATTGTGACCAATACGATGAGAATTATGATCAAAGATCGTTTAAGAAAATTTGAGCCTATGTTATTTGGTATTTTCATAATTATTGGGGATTAATTTTGATGATAGAAAAGATGGGAAAATTCGAAATATATCAGTACAAAGGCCTACAGATTTTCTACGAAAACAGTGACACTACCAGACTAAAGATAACGAACAGTGATTAATCTCATAACTCCTATAAGGAATACAAAATAAATCAATTGCCTAGGAGGAGTAAACATCCCCTGTCGACCAGTCGCACCCGCCGTGAGCCCTATATCTTGATCAGGCAAGCGGATTGATCTGCAGTCAGAATCAGCCTGTCAAGATCGACCTACATTAGACGATTAATTGATTGTTGTTTTCCGCCATGCTGAACAATTTTTCAGTTATCTGGTGGCGTCCAATTTTTATTGGTGGAAGAGAGAATCCAGGCACAATGTTCCCGGGAAGAGACCACCGAACTTCCGAAAGTAAATTAGCAAACTTTCTCACATATATCAGCGCGAGCGAGAATCGAAGTCACGCCTGCTAGAGGCCTTCTGATTTCGAAAAAAAACCTCTTGTTGTGGTCTTCGAATCGATATTTGGATATATCGACGACGTTTTGTCTATTAACAATGATCATTTTCATTCATATGTCGATTCGATATATCCCAGTGAGATTGAAATAAAAGACACCACTTCTGTTTTGTACTTGGATATTTTACTGACAATAGATGCCGGCGGCAAACTAACAACTCAACTTTATGACAAACGAGATGATTTCAATTTCTACTTCGTCAATTTCCTTTATTTATGTGGCAATATTCCATCATCACCTGATATGGTGTTTATATCTCCCAACTGATTCGATACGTAAGAGCTTGTTCTGCTTATGATCAGTTTTTAAATCGAGATGGGTTACTGACAAAGAAGTTTATGTTACTGGGGTTTGTACCGTCTCAAGTTAGCATTTCGCAAATTTTATGGTCGTTATAACGATCTAGTTTGCCAGTACAACTTACCATTAAGTCAAATGCTGTCTCGTGTGTTTCATACCAATTGTTAGGCCGCTCTTGGCACAGTGATTCTGACTACGGATTGCTCCGTTTATCTGATCGGCTTATAGGGCTCACGGCGGGTGTAATCGGTCGACAGGGGATGCTTACTCCTCCTAGGCTCCTGATCCCACCTCTGGTATGACAAGGGGTCCGTGTTTGCCCATCTCTCTGATTTGTATTTTCTATAGGAATTACGAGATTAAATATTGTTAGTTATCTTAGCCTTTTCATTTGATTTACAGTACTTCTGGCAACGGTCACGGTAGTTCAGTGGTTAAATCGTTCGCTTCGTAACCGGGAGGTCGTGCGTTCGAGCCCCACTCGTGTCATGGCCGCATCAAACCTAAGACGTAAACATAGGTAGTGATTGGTCCTTCGCCAAACGCTCGGCATTTAGAAGTGAGAATCCTGGTTCTTTCGAAGCCTCCTGGGCGAGTGGTTAGAGCATTGCGCTCAAAATCACAAGGCCTCTCAACTCTAGTCGGTGCGGGTTTCGATTTTTGTTCGCGCCGATATATGTGAAAGTTTGCCAGTTTACTTTCGGAAGGTCGGTTACATTGTATCGGGATTCTCTTCTTCACCTACAAAAACTGGACGCCACCGGATAACTGAAAAATTGTTGGGTGTGGCGGAAAGTGGCAATCAATCAATCAATCTTTCGGATAGGACCTTAAAAACGGAGGTCCCGTGTCGCGGCAGACGTTGGCACGTTAAAGAACCCTCACTGCTACGGCCCTGAGCGCTAAGCATAGGTCTAAATTTGTGGTACTTCATCTACAGCTGGTACGTCTCAATATGAGTGAAAAATTCTCGACGGGACGTAAAATAATCAATCAATCAATAGCATTTGTGGTATATGTAGTGGCGCAGTACGTTTGAAGTTTCTCCTTCACAGCAATAAATATATTCGTAAAGAGCAAAGTTAGACAATCTGATTCGTCGGTCATTTAGTGCTTTTATTCTGTTTGACCTTGTTTCCTCGTTGTAGATCCGACAGTGCAAGGCATTACGTGTTGTTGGACCTTAATGCTTATATATATATGAATGATATTTTATATATATATATATATATATATATATATATATATATATAGATGAATGATATTGTAATCTTCACTTCAATAATACTAATAATACCCATTCATACATTTGTATGCTCAAAGGTGCTTTACAGTACATAAAACAATTAAATAAAACATTGAAATTACGTATGCTAAATAAGTATAAAACATCAGTTTCAGGGCATTTTAAAGTAAAGATGATGAGATAATGTTGATGAGATTTTTTTTGTGGATGAATTAAAACTATATATAAAAAACGCTATCTCAACTTGATGGAGGCTAGTTACTGAAAACCTGATGGAAAAAATTATATTTTCAATGACTTCTTGAAGACGCAGAGTGATTTACAATCCCTCACATGTTCTGGAAGGGCATTCCACAGTTTCGGAGCTGTTGACATGAAGCACCGATCCCCGTACGTAACAGTTGGACTTTTAGGAACTACTAGAGTGCCCGATCGTTGTATAGACCCAAGATTTCGGGTAGGTCTATATACCTCTAGTAATCGTTTGATATAAATTGGGCACTCATCATGTAAGGCCTTGTAAGCATAAGTAAGTATCTTAAACTATGTACTGTGCTGCACAGGCAACCAGTGTAGTTCTCGTAGTTTTGGAGTGATGTGGTCGTAACGAGAAGTCCTTTACGCCGACTTTCACCGTTAACTTCATTTTACACCGACTTTCACCGTTATCTTCATTTTACACCGACTTTCACCGTTAACTTCATTTTACACCGACTTTCACCGTTATCTTCATTTTACACCGACTTTCACAGTTTTCTTCACTTTACGCCGACTTTCAAGAGTTATCAGCTTTAGTTTGCGTTTTCAATAAAGTTGTGATATACAATATTCATTTGTCATATACCTTGTCAATAGCTCTATGTGTTTTTTATTGGGGTATGGACATGATTTAAACTGAAAATGTTTAAATGTTATTTTTCTATTTTTAATGTTTGCAATGCTCTACCAAAATTTGAATGTTAGTTGTTGAGTTACAAGTAAGAAAGAGACAGTACTTACAATTCTTAGTCATGTAAACTTGTGTTATGTGTCTGCTTAAATATAGATTGCTTAATAGAAAACATTATTTTTAAAACAAAATGAGACAGATTGTGTTCAGAATTAACTTGTAAATTGAAAACTCTGCTTTAAATGAAACATATATATATATATATATATATATATATATATATATATATATATATATATAATATCACTGCAAGGGGACAAGCAATCAAAATGAAAGTTGGACTTTTAATGTATTTTTAGCTACTGGAATTTTTCGGTTTTATGTACTTTCTAATTGATTATAATGGCTGCGGGTGCGTTTAGCATTGTTGTGTCGGTTTTGTGGATTATTTCCTTATTCTACGACCACTATCACGTCTATTACGCAAAAGTGTATTTCAAACACTTTCCACTGGATGGTTTACTAAGAAAACCGTATGACGATGGACCTCGTGATGGGTATAACGTATTCAGAAACATCAATGTGTATCCGGTTTACGGGCAGAACCAAACAGATCATAGTCGTCTCTTCTTGAACGATTCAAACCAGGGTGATATTGTTTCCCCGCGTGAAGAACATGAAGAAAACAATAATCGACCAGTTAGTCGAATTGCACAATGTACGGATGCCTGTACACTGGATAGTCAGCATGTCGTGGTTTGCAATGGACAACATATACCCAGGCAGCTTTTAAATCTACCATCGAATGATGATATTCAAGAATCACAGGTACCTCAACCACAGGTATCTCAATCAATCAATCTATCTATCTATCTATCTACCTACCTACCTACCCACACACACACACACACACACAGATATATATATATATATATATATATATATATATATATATATATATACCTGACAATCTCCGTCTTTGCCAGAGTTTGAACGCTTTTAAATAACATTTAAAAACTCGTCGTTTCTATTTTGAATTCAGTTTAGTTTCATTGTGTCATTTCTACAGCATTTATTGTACTTTGTTTTATTGTCTTTAATGTAAAGCACTTAGGGAATTTTTTTATTAGATAAAGCGCTATATATAGAATAACAATAATAATCTCTGTCTCTCACACCCCCTCTCTCTCTCCCTCTCCCTCTCTCTCTCTCTCTGTGTAATCCCTCTCTCTGTGTATAATCTCTCTCTCTCTGTATAATCTCTCTGTGTGTGTATAATCTGTGTGTGTGTGTGTGTGTGTGTATGTGTGTGTGTGTGTTTAAAAAAGGAGAAAAACTGTATGTGTGTGTTTCTATTTATATCCATTTATTGGTGAAAATTCAGATACCTCTGCCTCGACTAAGCAGTCAAATTGAACACCTTCCAACCACAGAACCAGCAGAACACAGTAAGTATGAAACAAGTCTCTTTTCACTGGAATGCCTGTACTTGACTAAATCTGATAACATTGCCTATAAACAGTTTTCTGTTGTGTGTTACAGAGGGTTCGTGGAATTCTGTCCTCTATATCAAACCTAAGATCGACAAGTGTTTCCTAATGACAAAAACTTACATTGCGTCTTCCTTTTCTCTTTGAATGAAAGCTATTATATATATTGTTAGGTCTCCACTCTAATTCTTAAGATTACAGTGTTAGTTAATGTGATCATCAGTAGATTTCTGCTTTGACTTAACGTTATGTATTATTCATTCTTTACTTTTCCTTCTCGGAGGTTTGATTTTTAAAAAAAAAATTAAAACTAGCTGAGCAGTATATTTTTGTTTTTAAATTGCAAAATCTTTTAATTGTCTATCTTTCCTTTTGAATTTTCCAGCGATTTGATAGCGTGAAATGCATGTTTACAGATGTTTTAGTATCTGGTTAAGAGCTGTAGAACAATCATGAAAAGGTGAAGCTAACATAGTGAATATCTTACTCAGAGTTTAAGCCATTTTCTGTCTGATCAATTTAAAAGTAGCTGAAATTAGTGATGTTGAAGTGTTAATGCGGGAGATAAACCTCTGTCATTGTGATGAAGAGTTTCAAATTGGGATACATTTCTGTCGTCAATGGTGATATTTCCTGTATGGAGTGTACATTTCTGTCGTCATTGGCGATATTTCCTGTATGGAGTGTACATTTCTGTCGTCAATGGTGATATTTCCTGTATGGAGTGTACATTTCTGTCGTCAATGGTGATATTTCCTGTATGGAGTGTACATTTCTTTCGTCAATGGCGATATTTCCTGTATGGAGTGTACATTTCTGTCGTCAATGGTGATATTTCCTGTATGGAGTGTACATTTCTGTCGTCAATGGTGATATTTCCTGTATGGAGTGTACATTTCGGTCAACCGTGATGACATTTTCTGTTTGAAGCATGTATATATGATACAGAGGAGGCCCATTTTTGTCGATTAATTATGATGAATGGTACACACTTGTCCATCCCGCATCTATAAAGTTGGTCCTTTGTGTAACATCATAGTGCTTGTTTACAGCCGTATATTGAGCGAGATGAGGCTGTTGCTTAACGTGGACAGTTTGGGGAAATTACAATATGAATGGTACATGAGTCGCCATGTAATGTTTATTGCAGTACAATGTATTTCATATTTCGTAAACTGAAAGATCGAGGAGGTATCACATGTGTTATAGATACATATGAATTTTGGTGAACATATCAAATGAATGAAAGCTATTTGTGGTCGATTTGTCTATACTATATTGTATATCTTAGTGAAAAATACAAGTTTAACCTTCAGCCTAGAGTTTTACAATTTTCTCATTTTGACATCTTAGTGAGCGACGTTGAAATAGAAGGTTCTTATAGATGGTATTGATTTCCTCTCAGTATATTCAGATATGTTTAATAACAAATGCTGTAAAACATTCAATATAACGGATAGTTCAGTATAACAGATAGGTCAATATAACGGATAGTTCAGTATAACAGATAGGTCAATATAACGGATAGTTCAGTATAACAGATAGGTCAATATAACGGATAGTTCAGTATAACAGATAGTTCAATATAACGGATAGTTCAGTATAACAGATAGTTCAATATAACGGATAGTTCAGTATAACAGATAGTTCAGTATAACAGATAGTTCAGTATAACAGATAGTTCAGTATAACAGATAGTTCAGTGTAACAGATAGTTCAGTGTAACAGATAGTTCAGTATAACAGATAGTTCAATATAACGGATAGTTCAGTATAACAGATAGGTCAATATAACGGATAGTTCAGTATAACAGATAGTTCAATATAACGGATAGTTCAGTATAACAGATAGTTCAATATAACGGATAGTTCAGTATAACAGATAGTTCAATATAACGGATAGTTCAGTATAACAGATAGTTCAGTGTAACAGATAGTTCAGTGTAACAGATAGTTCAGTGTAACAGATAGTTCAGTATAACAGATAGTTCAGTATAACAGATAGTTCAGTGTAACAGATAGTTCAGTGTAACAGATAGATCAGTATAACAGATAGTTCAATATAACAGATAGTTCAGTATAACAGATAGTTCAGTGTAACAGATAGTTCAGTATAACAGATAGTTCAGTATAACAGATAGATCAGTATAACAGATAGTTCAGTATATGTTGAGTAGACCATACATATATTGGATACTTATTACTCTCAGTCACTTTATTGTTGGCCTGTGATATTTTAGGTTTCCCGCAGCCCTCGGGTAGAATAGTTGGTGAATTTCTCCCTATAATCGTTGAAGCTATGAAAGAAGACGGTTGCCTTCGGAGAATGTTGAAAACGTCAAGAAGGGCTGTCGATCAGGTATATTGCTCATCCATCTTTACAATATTCCTAGTCTCTACTAGTTCTCTATTGCTAAGCGATCTCAACAGATGGCAATGTTTCTCGATTGCAATTTAATGAATGCAACTTTATTGATGTCATATTATACAAAATATTGAGAATGTTTGTTAATTTTCTGTTTTGATTTGCTGCTAATAATGATAATTGTTCTACAGTGGATTTAAAAATTGATTGGTACTAGTGTGCTGAGCGATTAGAAATTATCACTGGTGTTATAGAATTGGGTCACACGTGGAATTCTTGGAAACACTGGAACTGATTTGTTCAAGAATAATATAAGCTTATCTAAAATTATGTGCATTAGTGCCCCCCCCCCCCCCCCCCCCCCCCCCGCGCGCTAGAGTATAAGTATTATCCGGGCAAGAATATTGTTTACGACGTATGATTCTGTTCAAGAAATTTACTGTGTCTGCCAACCGTTCGCGTGGTAGTTCGTGCACGATGCTAAGTTTGATCAAGAAATTTACCGTGTCTGCCAACCGTTCGTGTGGTTGTCTGTGCACGATGCTAAGTTTGATCAAAAAATTTACCGTGTCTGCCAACCGTTCGTGTGGTTGTTCGTGCACGATGCTACGTTTGATCAAGAAATTTACCGTGTCTGCCAACCGTTCGCGTGGTTTTTCGTGCACGATGCTAAGTTTGATCAAGAAATATACCGTGTCTCACAAACGTTCGCGTGGTTGTTCGTGGACGATGCTAAGTTTGATCAAGAAATTTACCGTGTCTGCCAACCGTTCGCGTGGTTGTTCGTGCACGATGCTAAGTTTGATCAAGAAATTTACCGTGTCTGCCAACCGTTCGCGTGGTTGTTCGTGCACGATGCTAAGTTTGATCAAGAAATTTACCGTGTCTGCCAACCGTTCGCGTGGTTGTTCGTGCACGATGCTAAGTTTGATCAAGAAATTTACCGTGTCTGCCAACCGTTCGCGTGGTTTTTCGTGCACGATGCTAAGTTTGATCAAGAAATTTACCGTGTCTGCCAACCGTTCGTGTGGTTGTTCGTGCACGATGCTAAGTTTGATCAAGAAATTTACCGTGTCTGCCAACCGTTCGTGTGGTTGTTCGTGCACGATGCTAAGTTTGATCAAGATACTGAAATCAGCACTATGTTTTTAATCTTGTTTTCATATTAAACCTTTCTGTGAATGAAAATATACAAGCATTTAGATATGTACACGTAATGGTCCACTTTAACCAAACACAGATTTTAATTTATCGATATACTACCAGCTTCTTCATCCGGGTTTTTCTTTTTTTACATTTCTTTTTGATTCACATTGGAGGATTCCATCACTTGTAAATTTGGCTACACTGGTGGTAAGATAGTGTTGATACTATCTACCTTTTACATTTAGGATTCTGATGGCACAACACAGTCGGAGAATTGTTGCTCTTTGAGGTTAAAATAGTGATTTCCCATTAGCTATGCTTTCATATCGTAAAGAGTATTTTGATTGAAGTAAGGAAAATCACCAGTCGCTTGGTTCAGTGGCTAGAGCGTTTGCGTCGTGACAAGGAAAACGTGACTTCGAGCCCCGCTCGTGCAGTAGCTGTGTAAAACGTGACACTTAAAAATGGATAGGGATTACTCCTTCTCCAAACTCTCGGCATTTAGAAGTGAGAATCACGGGTCTTTCGGACGATACCTCAAATGCCAAGGTCCCATCTTGCTACAGGCATTCGCCATTCGATATGTTAAACATAAAATTAACATATGAATATCCAATCATATGTTACACATATGTTGCAATTTTACCAGTGTATACCCCAAATTGAGATTTAAAGAGAATATTTGAAGCATTTTGTTAAACTTTATAGGAGTTATTTCCTATCAGTTTGAAATTTGTTGGAAAGTAGTTATCATTCTAGCATCGTGTATTTTTTCAGACATTTTTTCGGATTTATCAGCATTACTTGCGTGGTACTATCCAGGACGCTATCATCGAGTGGTTTAATCTGCTGGATAGTTTTGAAGAATCGGGGCTTCAACTGAACGAAGGAAGTGTAGTGCTGCCTGCTTTTAATACTTCAAGTGTTGTACATCGAATATGTGATAATCCAGAGTGTTCGTTCCGTGAGGAAAGGTGCAACTATGACCACGTGGTTCTTCAGAGGTGAGTAAGAATGTCGGGTTCATTAACGTATATATGAAATGTCTGTTTATTTTGACAGTGTACACGTACGTTATTTTTCATGATAGGAGAAGAACTAGAGAGTATGATAGACAACAAACACTTCAGAGTCTTATTGACCATTGGTTTCATACAAGTGAACAATGCAATGCATTATACCGATCCGATAGTCCTGAAAATTCCAGTGCAGCACATTCAGGGTTCGTACAAATTTTTGGGGGGGTAAAGCAATTTAAGAAGTTTTCAAATTAATCATAAATTTCATATACATCTGAGTGTATGGGAGCAGCTGGTGTAGTCGTTTTTACGGCCTGTTTACGTACACTGAGTTTTTGCAGCCTGTGAAAATGTTTTGTAGAACTGAAACATGTCCAGCTAACACATGTGATGGCACATGGTCACGAAACCGCCGTCTTTCTTCTAATGATCCGCCACTTGTGCTTCCAATCAATATACATGGAATGCAGTTTTCTGCAAGTGACGAAATGCCTATGTATGTTAATTTCGGTGGAATAAGGTATATTTTAAAACATATTTATACAAATTAAGTTCCTATTAGTGCTGCAGTATTGATTACTGACTAATTAATAATTCATGAAATATCACACTACAAAAGAATATCATTGAAAAAATAACATAACTGTTCGTTTGATATTGTGAAATAATAAATACCGGAATTTCCAATGCAGATATCGTTTAGTTGGTGTTACATTTCTTACTCAAGAGGGGGGTATTCAACAAGCAACCAGCAGAATATATGGTGCTAGAGGATCATATTACTACCGTGCCAACTCCGAGATTTCTCAGGGAGATCCTTTAAATGGCATTTTATCCTTTGTATATTATGTTAGAGATACGGGTGCCTTTAATCATTTTCAATCTTGAATTTTACTACATTTTACTATTCGGAATATTCACTAGGATTTTTTCAAAACATTTTTATTGTGGTTCGTTCTACGTCAAACCGTTTTAATTTGTTGTGAGATTGAATACTGTTAGTTATCTTAGCCTTTTCATACTGATAGTTTGGAGCAAGTACCTTAATTCAGGAAGAGCAGGCAGCACTAAAATATTTTCTTAAACTTTGTCAATGATTTTAAAAATACCACATGGTTTGTATTCATTAACTCATTAAGCCTCTTTTTAAAAAATATTTTGTTAAGATATATTTTTCTGGGTTTTTTCTTAATGGACATTCCATTACATGAAATTCTTCACCAATTCTGTTGCAATGCTCTTGCATCAGTGAAGAGACATTATTTGTTGAAATGCACGTATGGCGCATCATAATCGGTACATGTTACTTTTACATTGTACATGTCCTTAAATGTCTTTCAATATAGCCCGTGAGGATCCGGGTTGTTAGAATAGATCCTCAGTACCCCTTGCTTGTCGTAAGAGGCGACTAAATGGGGCGGTTCGTCGGTTGAGACCGTAAAAAACGAGGCCCCGTGTCACAGCAGGTGTGGCACAAAAAAGATCCCTCCCTGCTCAAAGGCCGTAAGCGCCGAGCATAGGCCTAAATTTTGCAGTTCTTCACCTGCAATGGTCTCCGTTGAGAGAAACGCTAAACAATATACAATCAATCTATCTTTCAATATCATTCCATCAAACAGTTTCTGCATGAAGACGATGATTTCAAGTTCTCTAGGCAAATTCAACAGATGAATTTCTAGACAAAGAATTATTTTGAAAATTCTATAATTAATACTTGAGATGAGTCATTAATAACACAATCCATTTTTGTACAAATTATTTTTAGAATTTCTTTATCACAAGGCTTTGGCCACTTAAGGCTTTGAAATTATATATATATATATATGTGTGTGTGTGTGTGTGTGTGTGTGTGTGTGTGTGTGTGTGTGACAATTCACAACCATTAAGTAAGTATATCTTGTGTACGTATTATGAACTTTTGTCCAAGAGTGCAAGGGCCTCTGTGGCCGAGTGGTTAGAGCATCATGCTCAAAATCACAAGGCCTCTCACCTCTAGTCGGCGCGGGTTCGAATCTTGCTCGCGCAGATATATGTGAAAAGAATTGCACTGTTTGCCAGTTTACTTTCGGAAGGTCGGTGGTCTCTTCCCGGGTACATTGTATCAGGGTTCTCTCCTCCCACTAATAAAACCTGAACACCACCAGATAACTGACCCGTACACATAGCAATAGATTACATGTGTAAGTTTATTTCGATGCGCTGTCATAATTTTTGCCTGTAGTTAAACATTGATATTTTAACATTAACTGATGACAGGAACCAATCCTTTCTACATATACCATACAAGTTGAGGTACTTGACGTTAGACTCGGTTTAAATCTTAAATATCTAAGGTGTATTTTTCAATAATGCGTATTCTCAAAAATAATCTAAACTTGGGTTTTTGTTTGTCATATTATGGTTTTCAGTAAATTATTTAAAGCGTAGAATCGTGTATATGTATATTAAAAAATATCATCCAATTTGTAAATGTAGTGGTATTGATAATCTGGCTGGGTGGTTGTATATTGTTTAGCAATCATCTACACACTACATTATTATTTGGGGGGGGGGGGATACGTCTCACTAATCACATGGTATTTAATGAGTTTAACTTTTTTAAATTATTTAAATGTGAAACCAGTGATAAAAGAATGTGCCATAACGATACATTATACCTTATCTGTCACTCCCGTGTTCTCTCTGTAGCTCCACTATTGTGAGATTATGCATGTAGATTTCGCCATCACGAAATCATGTTTTTCGTCACAGTGTCTTTTCCACTTGGAAATTTTTATGTCAAATTATGGATGAACAAGAGTGAAACCATAAAGTGATATATTTATATTCATCACATACATATATTGTGATGTTGATATCATATTTTACATTTCTTGCCACTGTAATAAATATTCATATTATTATATTTACATATATTCATATTTATATTTAAAAAAAAAAAAACCATTGTCTTTGGTGGATCAAGATTTTGATTTTCTTGCAAATTCTTCTGTATGCAATCTTTTTTCCATAAATGTGAATCCAAAATAATAATGCCAGCGCTAGTATTAAATAAGGTCATGTGATTTGTCTTGATGTATGGTTGTAAATCGTTGGTATATCAATTTAAAAAATATTGGAGAATTTGACCAAGACTAAATTACCACTATTTTATAAAGAAATATTATGTTGCTTTAATGAATGTAAAAATGAACTTAACTACGCTAAAAGATCCCCTGATGATATTTTACAACAACCTATATGGAACAACATAAATCTGAAATACAAAGGGAAACCCATTTTATTCGAAAATTGGGCAAAATCTGAAATTATATACGTTAGAGACTTATTCAATGATGGAATTTTTAAAACATTAGATGAGTATTCATATATCATCGATAAATCTAATTGGCTATGTGAATACAAAATTATTTTGGCAATCACGAAAAAAATTCGTAGCCTGCACAACTTTTCAAATTCAAACTATACAAATATACAAAATGTTACTAGTTTTAACTTTCTTCTTGGATATACTGATATATGTAAACAACCCAGTAATTTTTTCTATAGAAATTTGATTGAAAAAAAGTTTTGCCAACCAAATTATCAGATAATATTATCTGAAGAATTTGGAATACACAATGAGTCAGTCTGGGCAAGTATTTACAAACATAAGATTAAAGATTTGAAAGATAAACAAATAGCAGAATTCAGTTATAAATTACTAAATAATATATTGTGTAATAATGCATACATGAGCAAATGGAAAAAAGATGTAAAAAAATAAGTGTACATATTGTAACCAAGTTGAAAATATAAAACATTTGATATACGAGTGTAATAATGTTTCGAATATATGGAATAGAGTCAGCAGTTATCTGTCTTTTGAAGTTCAGTGGAAGCATATTGTGTTGGGGTTTTTTCAGGAGCAAAATGATAAGACAAGATCCTTAAATTTACTCATTACATACATAGTCTATAGAATATACAAACATAAAATGCTATGCAGACTAGAGTCTTTAAATGAAACTGCTTATAATATCTATAATCATGTCAAAAAATCAATCTATATTTACTCATCAGTTCTGAACTATTTGAATGCAAGACCGGAACATATGTATTTTGAAAGCCTTTCTAAACTGATGTAATTTATATTAATTTGTTCTCTCCTATTTTTCTTCATGACGCATATAGTTTGTATAGGTAGTGGTATCTATTTATATATATATGTGTGTGTTTTTAAGTTTACATATATATACATATATGTATGTGTATAAGAGTCGGTGAGAAGGAAGACAGTTCCTTCTCTCATTGTTTACCCGAGGGCGGTGATGGACTGCGAGATGAGTATGCCCTGCGGGTAGACAAGGGTATCTTCCTTGATTTATTATGTAAAAATTTATTTGTATATCTTCGCTATGAAATTTTCATCTCATAAATTGAACAATAACCCAATTTCATGAATATTATTCCTTTTCTTCTTCAAATTATTTGTATATATTTTTAAAAAAATGACAACCAAAATATTATTTTGTCTGATTTGATTGTTATGAATGCATTACATTTGTACATATATTGTATATGATATAACTGATAATGTATAAATTATGTAATAAATGATAAAAAAAAAAAAAAAAGAAAAAAAAAAAGAATCCCAAATAATAATGCCAGCGCTAGTATTAAATAAGGTCATGTGATTTGTCTTGATGTATGGTTGTAAATCGTTGGTATATCAATTTAAAAAATATTCAATTTTTATCTGTACGAGTCATGTAAGTGACTTGTGTGTAATATTTTCTACATTGTAAATTTCCTCTTATATTTGATATAAAGAAAATCGAAAACAAAATTCCGTTGAAAATAGATTTATAGATGAATTTATTAATGATACTGAAGACGAAAAGGGAAGGAATCCTCTAGTGCAGTCCTTTACGGTGGCTAACTTACTGTGATATCTTACACAATGTGCCAAAGTATAATTTTGTCCACAAATGCATTCCTAGGGTATTGATAGATTTACATGATCTCAAACATTTCTCTAAATGTAATATATGCACAGGTATGTTCAGGTGATCCAGTTATATATTCCTATCAGGAAATTAGTCAATTTATAATTCTTGAAATAAGCGAAGTTACTACATGATCGAAAAATCCAAGAAAGAAACTACACCTCTTCTGTTATATTCAACGCAGTCATTTTCAGGGAATTGAATTATTTTAAATCTAAGCAAGTCTCTAATTATTGTTCTAATGCAAATGTTGTAAAGTTTCAACAACTTTTAGTGTGTCAAATAAGAAATGAATTATGAAACCATTATTTAGCGACAGATCTTGTTGTTGAATTATAGATTTATGTACCTATCTTTCTCACATTTGTACCAATAATGAAAATTGTAATTTTCCTTTTTCTCTGTACAACAATACCTGAGAATAAATCAGTGCCATTGCTTTGTTGTTTGTATTTGAGTCATTTGCGCAAAAATGTGACTTCCCATTTCATTATGTATATGCTATTGAATCTTCCTTCCTAGCGCCGAGTTGAATCCATAGAAAGAGATTGTTTCTTCTCCTGAAGGAACTTTTCAATAAACTCTACCTCGTAAGAATATAAAAACAAGTCTGTTAATAAAGGTTCACAGTCGTGCCCATGGGAATTCCACCAGACTGTTTCAAAGACCACACAGATGTTGTCAATGAAGAACTCGGGGATCTTTTGGATATCAACTGCAAAGTAGTTGTACGTTGAATCCGAGTGGCGTTTAGCAAAGCAATTTTTGAATGACTGATCACAAGATACGAATATTTCCGAATTGTTTTTTTTTTTATTATTATTTGAAGAAGCAGTAGTCCATGATGTCAAAAATCCTGGTTTTCTTTTATCGTGAGGAATGGTGGCGTGAAGTATATCACAAGGCCTCTCACTACTCGTCGACACGGGTTCGAATCTCGCAAGCGCTGATATATGTTGAGTTTGCCAGTTTATTCCCGGAAGGTTGGTGGTCTCTTCCCGGGTACATTGTATCTAGGTTCCCTCTTCCACCAATAAAAACTGGACGCCATCAGATAACTGAAAAGTTGTCTTGTGTCAAAAACAACAAACAATCAACCAGTAAAATCTTTTGTCTCAGAATGAAAACTCGTGTCACCAGTAAATATCAACTTGTTCTTGTCCTATAACTCTAAAGAATGGTGACTTCATTCACGAGTTAGAGCAACAGTTGTGATTCAGAACAATTATATACTCAACAACATAAAAAACGCACCGCTAAAAATTATTGCGAATAATTTCAATTGCCATCACAGTACCATTGTCCGTTTTGATCAACGTTTTCTTGCCATAAATTATGTATACAACAGGCAGAGACCAGGTGCACCAAGAGTTACCACCCCGCAGCAGGACCGCTTTATTAGACTTCAGCGTCTTCCACAAACTGCTATTGTAAACCCTGGACGCAACAGACAAAGAATCAGTAGCCAGAAGGCTCCGTGAAAATGGCCTTATTACTCGTCGCCTGAAAAAGATTCCTGTACTTACGCAGCGTCATAAACGTCAACGGCTGGAATGGGCAAGGCGTCATCTTCATTGGACACGTCATCCCATTTGTCAGAAAGTAGAGTTGTTAGTTTGCCGTTAAATGTTCAATGAAATATCTTCGTATCAAACTCTGTGGTGTCTTTTATTTCGAGTTCACTGGGATCGACATATATTGTCAATAGAATATTGCAGAATCCGATCTAAAGATAACATAAATAATGCATATTCAGACTACGATTTGCTCCGTTTACCTGATTGGGATGTAGGGCTCACGGCGAGTAGATAGGGGATGCTAGTATGATCAGAGGTCCGTATTTGCATTTTCTATGAAAATTGCGAGATTGAATACTCTTAGTTATCTTACCCTTTTCAGTAGAAACCTCCGCCAAATTTCTGTAAATAGCTGATGACAGAGATGCAGTGCACTTAGCGTACGAAATTCTGGATAGAGAATGCGACAAAGTATGCTCTAGCAGCCAAACACTCGTATAACAAAACAACTTTTGATATTTTCATGGTCAATAGAATGCTTAAGTACCTTGAAAGTACAATATTCACCTCCTGGGTACATTGTATCTGGGTTCTCTCCCCCACCAATAAAAACTGGTGTAGATACAATGTACCCAGGAAGAGGCCACCGACCTTCCGAAAGTAAACTGACAAATTTTCTCACATATATGGGCGCGAGCGAGAATAGAACCCGCACCAATTAGAGCAGTGAGGCCTTGTGACTTTGAGCGCAGTGCTCTAACCACTCGCCCACGGAGGCTCCCTATCAAACAATAATATTCAATCATTAATATTTTAATAGGGACTCAATGAATATTGTACTTTCAAGGTACTTAAGAATCATGAATATATGGGCCAATTAATCTGAACTCTAACTCTCTCTCTCTCTCTCTCTCTCTCTCTCTCTCTCTCTCTCTCTCTCGCCACAATCCAATATCATGAACATAGGGGCTAATTAATCTGAACTCTCTCTCTCTCTCTCTCTCTCTCTCTCTCTCTCTCTCTCTCTCTCTCTCTCTCTCTCTCCAATCCAATATCATGGACATAGAGGCTAATTTAAAATCTCAGTGTCTCAAACCCTCTATAAAAACCAAGTGAACAGCAGATGAAAATCGTGATTGAAAAAGCATAGTAGCTTTGACAAATTTACTACAAGTGGGTTTTGAAGTACAGTATAAATATAATATGAAATTATCCAGTCACCCAATACATTCTCACAAGAAATTGTGAAGTTATCGGAAAATTGAAGAATCTGGCAACTTGATGATATGTTACCGGAAATCTTATTTTTACCGGAAATCGGAAATCGTATTATAGACTCTGTTACTGATATACTCTAACTTTAAAATTTGTCATTTCTGTTTTCAATACTAAAAAGGAAATTAATAATTTGTCAGAATATTTTAAAAAGTGACAAATGCGTACTAGATTACTATTTGGTGGTGCACACGACCCAGTCGTAACTACTCAACCATTTCTGCAAGCGACGTGTCGCATGCGGAAACGATGGCCACATGCACGAGCAATATGGTGGAGGTTCCGAGTATTCCTGGTTACTGCCCAGATTATATTGTTGTGCTTTTTTTAGAATTTGTGATAAAATTTTGTGTGAAAATATGAAAGGTAAAACTCGGCGAGAATAAATAATCACCCCTCCTTATCCTAATTTGGAATTCATAGCGCCCTCTACCGGAGCTGAATCAATAAAACAAAAGGTGGTTATCAAAAAATGTTGGAATACATCATTTGAAAAATTTGTAAAGCCAGGAAACTTTATGTAATCCTCAGCTACAAGAGCTACCGCCTTGCCGCTCCCATTTTAATACCTCCTCACTTCCTTAAAAATCCTTAACGCATTTTTTGTATTTTAATTTGCATTGGGTTTTTATGCACATAATTCTTTTCTTCAAACTGTTCAAATGTCTTATGGCACATTCAAACTTATTGTCAGCTTTGTGTATAACGTTTAGATTTATTTCTAGATGATTCCTACAAACGATTGACGTCTGTTCAGTTGTGTCTATTTTCCTGACCAAATTGGTTTCAACTCAACAATTTATGAAAAAATATACACAAAGTAACACCCTTAGAGAGTTCCCCATTCTGTGAAAGTCCATCATTGATTTTCTCAAAACTTGTTTATTTCTATTTTTATCTAACGCATTCAAGAGATTTCACTTGAACATCAGTGCTCTATGGGTGTCCCGCCAAATGTCACACTTTGAAATTGTGATCCTTAAAGAAACGGAACTAGGCGAACAACATCTGTTTCATTTTCAAGTTTTTATAGTGTTTGAAAATCCACCATCAAATAAATACAATATTCATACATATAGTATATACGTAAATGTTCATAAACTTTTGGCAATTGCCCCGATCTTTGTGTATTCAGCTAAAACAACATTCAAATTAACACGTTTTCGAGCCCAGACCGGCTTATCTGATCTGTCTGTATTGCTCTCTATATCCTAAATTTTAAATACCTAATCAAATTATCTGAACCGATGAAAAACAACTGATATTTCATATTAATCTTTATATTAGAATTATTCATTAATTATTGATATATTATCGAAATTATCCTATAATATGTTTGAAAACCTGTAACTACATGTTTTATAAAGTACATGAAAATAAAATTATTCGATACTGGCAAATATTCGGTATGGTAAAACGACTGTATATTGTAAAATAATTAGAACGAATTTTACAAGTATATGTTTTTTGTTTGTTTGTTTGTTTATAGCCGCCTGAGCAATTTTTCAGCTATCCGGCGGCTGTCACCATTACCGGTGACAGGGCTGCAAATTTAGGCCTATGCTCGGCACTCAGGGCCTTTGAGCAGGGAGGGATCTTTATCGTGCCACACCTACTGCGACACGGGACCTCGGTTTATACGGTCTCATCCGAAAGACCTACAAGTATATGTGACTAATGCTATAACACCTCATCTGCAAATAGTCTCGATTTTAGATTACAATAAATAAGAGTGCGTCAAGATCAGGCATTTCATTACAATGCCGTCAAACATTGGAAGGATTTGCCAATTAACGTCAAACAGCTGCGAAATGAGGACTCTTTTAAACACTCTGTCTAATAGAGGACTATTATATATCACCGTGTGTTGTACATAAATTTTTAACCTGAACACACACACACAGATATATATATATAGAGAGAGAGAGAGAGACGTACACACAACACACACACACACACACACACACACACACACACACACACACACACATATATATATATATATATATATATATATATATGTATATATATATATATATATATATATATATATATATATATATATATATATATTGAGTAAATGAATAAGACTGGACGTAGCTGTGCTTGCTCTAACGACTGTCAAAATATTAACTCCGATATGAAATTATTTAATTTTGTAATGAGTATCAAAAGTAGAACCCTTAAAAAACTAGGGAAAAAACACCATTCAATATATACCTGCATGATAGGAGTGACAAAGAAACATTGTACTATATTTAAGTGATCTACTTTCGTTTTGAGCATTTGTTGTGAGGGGGATTTCCTGTAAGAACGTTTCTTCACAAAATGGAGGTAGCCCTACTTTAACGAAGTCTTTGTATCCAGCATTACATGATAAAGGTACGTGTTTGTAAATGATTTAAGGCTGACATTAATTAATGTCATGTTCTGTGTTGTCAATAAATACTGAACTGAGTAGGCCTTTTATTAAATCATTAGCCCATTAAGCATGACAGAGTCTTTCATATAAAAAGAATTAATTCTTGATAGCTCAAACTACATTGAAATTTTATTATTTCATTTCTTCAAGCATTATGTTTCAGATTCATTAAATAGATACGAATAACTAAATAATCGTTTTTAATATAACATATCGTCGTGTACAAACGGATGATTTAATCAAGTTCATGTATACTATAAGTTTAAGTGTAAGGTACTTATTGTAAGATTCTACAACTGTTAGTCTATCAACTCGTCATTGGATGTAAGGCTATTACTGGAGTGAAACATCTATGGTGCAAACGTTAGAGAATGGCTGATAGACAAACTATAACACGCGCGCGCGGGCGTTGTACAATTCAGACTTGAGGGTAGAGCAAATTTCAAACAATATACAAAGTACATATTTTGAATTGCTGGAAAGCGTAGTTATAGTGGCGAAAAAATAAGTTTCGACTATATGTGATCTACCGCCCGCCTCCATCTAAGACTAATCATTTACGAAACACTGTTTTTCAATGAATACTCAGTCCATATGAGATCAAGTTCCCGTCATTCCCGATGAAATTGTCATAGGTGGAGATTTAAATTTTCATTTAGACGACCCAAATGATAGTGATGCTACAAAAGTTTTACAATCACTCGATGATCATGGACTTAGACAGCATGTAACTAGTCCGACACACCAACGTACGTGGCTATACACTTGATGTTCTGATTACGAGATACAATGACTCAGTTTTACATAGAAAACCTATCACATATGATCCAAATCTGTTCGATCAAAAAGGAAATTCAACATGTGATCACTTAGCAATTTCAGCAAAACTTCGGTTGAAAAAGAATACGAAAAAGAAAGAAACAACTGAATTTAGTAAATTTAGTGAAATATCGAGAGCTGAATTTATCCAGGATGTGAACAAGTCTCTCTTGTTTCAAAACCCTAATGGTACCGTCGTGGAACTTGTTACTCAATATGTGTCCGATCTATCGCACATAATCAACACCCACGCTCCTTTACAAACAAAAGTAATGACAGTCCGATCAAACACAAAATGAGACACTGAGGATCAACGAGTAGCAAAACAAGGACGCCGTAGGGCAGAAAACATGATGCCGAGAACTCAACTGACAATCCACAAACATAAAAAGATCGATGCAGAACTGCAAATCAACTACTGCTCACAAGTAAGAAAGACTATTTCTCGAACAAGATAGCAGAAGTTGGTAGTGATCAACAATTTCATAGACTCACCAACGTTCTAATGGGCACCAAACGTGAAGTAATATTACCATCAAATTATAGCGGTGAACAACTAGCTAATACTTTTGGTAATTTTTTCTTGGGAAAATTGAGACCATTCGAACTAATCTATGCGCATCCAGGGAAAAAGACAGTACCTATGCATTGAGGGCTGATGTCAAGTTTGAAGGTTGTCAACTCACTAGTTTTTCCCCAGATCATCCAAAAGGCTAAATGGAAATCATGCGAATTGGATCCAATTCCGTCTTACTTTATGGAAATTTGTTTAGACAGTGTTGGGAATGTCATAACTGAAATTGTCAACAAATCTTTCAGCGAAGAATGTGTTCCTTTGACATTCAAAGAGGCCATTGTAAGACCGCTTTTGAAAAAAATCCGGATTGGATAAAGATGCGTTAAAAAGTTACCACCCGGTGCCAAATATGTCTTTCATATCAAAGATTCTTGAAAAAGTGGTAGTAGCACGTCTTGAATGTCATCTTCAATCGAATTCGCTTCTATACAATTTGCAATCAACATACCGCACCGGACATTCTACCGCAACAGCTCTAATACGAGTTCATCATGACATTACATCGGCATTAGACAAAAACTTGTTTGCCGTTTTAGTTATGTTGGATCTATCAGTAGCATTCGACGTTATAGATCACAAGATACTCTTCCACCGTTTATTCCTATGGCATAAGTGAGTCTGTTTTAGCGTGGATAAGATTATATTTGAAAAATCGTCCACAACGTGTCGCAATCGGAACCATCCATTCAAATGAAATGTATCTCAAATACGGAGTGCCCCAAGGATCTGTGTTGTGTCCCAAGACTTTATTGTCTATTTTCAAAACCGATTGGTGAAATTTGTCGACAACACGGTATGGAATATCACTGCTACGCAGACGATACTCAAGTATATCTTGTGATTGAACCACTAGATAGATGGTTGGACGGACATATCAAGTCGCATCGAAACATGTTTGGAAAATATCAGTGGCTGGATGCGATCAAATCCTTTAAAACTGAATTAGAATAAAACCGAATTGATCGTTTTCGCCCCTAAACACCAGGTGAAAGACTTTTCGAATTGTCATCTTTATTTCGATGGTACTGTTATCAGCGATGTTTTCTGTGCCATAAACCTTGGTGTTCTTTTCGATAAGACACTCACTATGGAGAAGCAAATAAGTACCACAGCTAAATCTTGCTTCTTCCACATTCGAAATATTGGACGAATACGCATATATAACGAGCGATGCCTGCAAAACTTTAATCAGTTCACAAGTCTCTTCAAGATTACGGAAAAGCGATGTTGTATGGACTGCCAGCCAACACAACAAACAAATGACAACGTGTTCAGAACACGGCAGCTCGTGTTATATCTAGAACTAAGAAACATGATCAGATCACTCTCACGCTTGTTACACTTCATTGGCTACCTGTGCACTACCGATGCCAGTATAAAATTCTGATATATGTTTTTAAATGTCTCCATGGCAGCGCACCAACTTATTTACAAGACTTGATTCATGTATACCAACCAACACGCTCGCTGCGATCAGAGGACTGTGCGTTACTAGTGCAACCTCGCATTCGCACCAAGACGTACGACGAGAGGTTTTTTTACAAATCAGCTGCCACACTCTGGAACAACTTGCCTAGTCATTTGAGAAATGAACAATATATCTGTGCTTTTAATAAATCTCTCAAAACACATCTTTTTAGATTGGCATATCAAGATTCTTAACTGTCTTTTATCGTGTATGAGTTACTATTAAAACTCGTCTTAATGATTGTGATATTAAGTTATGAGTATATTTTACATGTATCAGGCTTTTGTTTTATAAAAGCATGAGAAAAAATGTATATGTAATGTAAAAATTTGAAGAATGTTGAAATGAACCATGTTAGTCTTCTTATTTATTTTTGTGATATTAAATTTAGAATTTGTTTAAAATACCCCCTTTAGCATTTTATGTGTAACTTTGCTTTGTTTTATTTCATATATTATGTTTTATGCATGTTGTAAAGTGCTTAAAGTAATAGTTGTAATGTTCGATAATGCGCTATATAAATACTTTGTAATAATAATAATGTTATAAGTGTAGAATTATATATATATATATATATATATATATATATATATATATATATAAAGGGTGTTAAGAAAGTTCGTTCCATGATTTACAGCATGCCTAAAATTATTTATAAACAACTCATATACAAGTTTATATGTTTTTAATAACCAGACAGTCCACCTTTGTTTTTCAATACATTTATAATTCTATTTGGTATTGAATGAATCAAAGAAATCAAATGTTTCTGAGGTATCTCCCTCCATGCACGGTGAAGTCGGCGTCGTAATTGGCACATTGTCGTTGGGCGCGGATCCTTGTAGGCCTCACTGTCCAGAATACTCCATAGATTTTCGATGCAATTTAGGTCTGGGGAATTGCCTGTCCATTCTACTTTGGTAATAAAGTTTGATAGATTATTTTCACACCAATTCTGTGTTAGCAGGGCAGTGTGAGGGGTCGCTCCATCTTGAACAAATGTGGCGTGTCCTGGATATTGAAGTAACTATCGTTCGTCGATCCTACCACTATTTTTCTGTCGATTTAGAGCAGGTTTTAGTTCTTTTTGAAGGATATTGTTCACATAATAATCAGCATTAATAGTTTTGCCGGCTGGAACAATGTGAAGTTTGGATAATCCCTGTACTCCCATCGCACCCCATACCATGACTTTAGCGCTCGACTTGATGCAGCTTACATCTGGAACCTCATCTGACTGGGACCCCCATACAACATAGTCCTGTCGGTTCGGAACATGAAACAAATGTTTCGTAGATTCATCACTAAAGATGTAGTTTTCCCAGTCTTCAGCCGTCAAATGCTTGTGATCACGAGTAAATTTCAATCTCTTTTGCCACTGTGTTTTCGTCAATAGTTGATTTCTCGGTCTTTTAAATGCCTTCCATTTTTTAACTTTTCGCAAATAATTAAAAACAGTTACATGACTCACATTAAAGCCTGAGTTCTTAAGTTCCTTACTGCATTTCCTTGTTGATTTTCCTCGTTTGTATTTTATGTTTTCCACTTTTCTCTTCACTACCCCCACTATCTTCGAAGGCCGGCCGGATCTCGGTTGATCGGATAGTTGTTTATTTTGCTCTCGCCTTCGCCTCCACTTTGTTACCCATCGCTCACTTTTACATAGCTGCTTAGCCACATCCTTCACACTTAATCCTGCATCTAATAAAACCAAAGCTTGAGCTCGTTCATTAATTGTATCAACACTTGTACAGGACGTCTGCTTTTTCACTGAACTCGGCATATTTATTTCATGACGTAATAGACACTTTGTTTACATCACACTATAGTAACACAAGAGAGTGCACATAGGGAAGGATAACTGCTGATATAATGAAAAAAAAGTCTATAGAGTTACCAGTAAAAATTTGAAACAAAAACATGTCGTTTTTCTATTTAATTTTTCAAATTTACAAACGGTACGAACGGTACGAACTTTTTCTTAACACCCTTTATATATATATATAGATAATCGTACTTGTGCTTCAATGTGAATTCACCGATCACGGTGGCTCAGTGGTAGAGCTCTCGCCTCGTGAACGGAAGGTCGTGAGTTCGAGCCCCGCTCGGGCCGGCCGCGTCAAACCTAAGACGTTAAAATAGGTAGTGATTGCTCCTTCGCCAAGAGCTCGGCATTACGAAGTGAGAGTCACGGGTCTTTCGGATGGGACCTTATAAATGGAGGTCCCGTGTCGCAGCAGGTGTGGCACGTAAAAGAACCCTCACTGCTAAAAGCCATTAGTGCTAAGCATAGGTCTAAATTTGCAGCCCCGTCACCGGTAATAGTGACAGTCGCCGGATAGCTGAAAAATTGCTCAGGCGACTATAAATAAAACAAACAAACAAAAAAAATCAATGTGAATTCTTCAAAACCATTCTTTAATACATTGATATCCCAGTCTATGGGACGGATTAACCGAACCTATACCGGATTCCTAAACTTCACAAAAACTCTTACAAACAAAGATGCATAGTTAGAATGAATACTGTTAGTTATCGTAGTCTTTTCATAGCTGCTTTGTTAGCTGAGAGAGAATTTATTGAAACCTTCTACTTTTGAAGGAAAAGTATGTAAACAGATGTGGGAGTTCCTCATTGACAATATCTTTGTAGTCCTTGGTAATTAGGTCTTACAACAATCTGTTGGAATATCTATGGACACGAATTATGCTCCTTTGTTAGCTGAGACAGAATTTATTCAAACCTTCTACATGAGAAGAAAAATTTGTTGCTGTGGTCACAGCTCGACATTTACACACACACACACACACACACACACACACACACATCAATTAATCAATCAATCAATCAATCGACAACGTTTTATCTATGAACAATAATTATTTATATTCACTTGTCGATTCGATATATCCCAGTGAACTCGAATTAAACGACACCACATACTATTTCACAACTGCTCTTTATTGAATTTTGATGTTAACGACAAACTAAAAACTCAACTTTATGACAAACAGGGTGATTTCAGCTTCTCCATTATCAACTCCCTACATTTGTGTAGCAATATTCCATCACCACCTACATATGTTGTTTATGTCTATCAACTGATTCGGTACGCAAAAGCTTTTTCTGTGTATGATCAGTTTTTAAACCGAGGCAGGCTACCGATAAACAAGTTAATGTTGCAGGGGTTTCAACGGTCTCGTTCAAAGTCAACATTTGCTAATTTTATGGCCGTTATAACGATCTAGTTTGTCAATACCACCTGTTATTGGGCCCGACGTGTTTCATTCCAAATGTTAGGCTGTTCTTTACATACTGATTTTGACTAGGCTAGGGTCACACCGTTCATCTGATCATGATATATGAATAGTGATTGATAGACTTGCTTTGTTTTTAAATTGGTTACATAATGTCTTTGTTTCCTATATTTTCTCCCAGTCTTTCCCTGGTACAAGGGCTCACGGTGTGAAAAAAATATTAATCTTTGTAATACTAGTATAAGCTATTAAGGAAGCTGTCATACAAGTCTTGACTTTTCTGTTGATTGATTGGTTGTATATTGCTTAACGTCCCTCTTGAGAATTTTTTACTCATATAAAGACGTCGAAATTGTCAGTGAAGGGCTGCAAAATTTAGGCCTATGCTCGGCGCTTACGGAAGTGGTACTAAAGATATATTCTAAACCGGATCCCTACGAGACCTTGACTATCCTAATTCAGTAGTTCTTTAAAATTTTTATTTATTTTTTAATAAAAAGCACTCCTTATTTTTACTATTTCTTGATTATATCCCCTTGAAGGAGGACAAGGCGCTTATTTCAATTAATTTGAATTCGATTTACCCAAGAATGCTTTGAGAAAAGGTTGGACTATATCGAGTCTGTGGTTCTTAAAAAAATCGAAAATTTGCACAGTTGAGAACGGCGGCGACGCATTCGCTACTTAAGTTAAATCTTTGAAGCATTTCACATTCTTGAGTAAAAACATAACTATTATTTTTATTAAGAGAAAGAACAACTCTGTTAAGTGCTGATATAAACCTGGGTTTTTTTTGTAGGTCTAGAGAATGGACAGTACACAACGTAAACAATCCAAGTCTCAACGGGCAAATCAAAACACGCTGCATAGATTCCGTTACCTTTTTCATCTCATATTATAAATGTCAGCGTACTATTTTAACTTCTGGGGGACTTCGCAGGACTTTTAAATTATAATTTAACAGAATTTGCATTGTTTACTAAATATCCCAAATATGTCGGATGGTTCTAAAATACCAAATATTTCAACAAACGGTGAAAATAATCAAAATATGATACAAAATAGTTCTGGTCAACAAAACGTGCGCAGAGAACCCAATACAGCATCCCCCACCGCATTTAATCTAATGTATCAAAATTCCAATACGACAGAAACTCGCCTAGACTCCAACGGAAGACCAGTTTTAAATAGGGAGGCCGAACATGTAAATATCAACTTGGATACGTCGAGTATGTTTGGCGAATTATCTGTGAATGATATTTTAGGTCAGGGCAATGCTCAAAGCGACTTCTCATCGCTTCTAGAAACAGGTAGGAAAATTTCGTCTTTTTTCTTCAGTTTTCATTTTGTATCAGTTTTACATGTGTGTCATCTCTCCTTCAGGGCAAGGACAGGATGGCGCAAATGTTACGAAATTTTTTGAAAGTGCTGGAATATCAGCTTCCGATATGGATACCACCCAACAAGAAGAAAGTATGAAACAATTTTTATAACTGTTGTTAATTTGTATTGTATAATTCTAAAATAGTTTTGTGAAGCAATTCTTTATAATATCAGGTAACCCTTTGGGTATGGGAGGTCCTTTTGGAATGAGAGGAGGCATGGGACCCATACGTGGCGAAAGTAGAGGCCTGGGTGTCCCATTCAGCAATAGACGAAACGGATTAGATTTTCAGTCCCTAATGAGTGGAGGACACCGTGTTTCCTCAGCCATTCCACCAAATACGCAAGGGGGTCAAATGTTGATGCCTGCGACACCAAATGCTGTGGGACGGGGTGGCGGCAGTGGAAGAGGAACAGGGCATGACGCATCACGTCAAATTGCTATGATGAGCAGAGGAAGTGGTGGTATGTTTTCAAAATACAAATAATGTACTTTCAATAGCCTGAAATATGATAGTTTCTGGTTGATAGATGTCCTTGCTTTAAAACCTATAATGGTGTTAATGTGTTGACGTATCCTGCCAGGTATGTCCAACAGTGGAGGTCTTCAAGAATTGATGAATGGATCACTGGCAATGGTCGGTGGGGGCAATAACGAGGATGTCATGAGTCAGATTGTAGAAAAAGAAAAAAGAAGAGGTAAATTTAGCTCTGTTGAATATCACTTGAGTGAACTGTCGTTTAATTGTGTTTCCCACGTCGCGTGTAACAATAACGTCTTTTCGAACACATATCATAATAAAGAATAAATCATTGTGAAATTACCGTTTAGTTATTGTAGCAATGTAACTTAAAATTATATTACCATCGTTTTCAGTTCACTTCTACATTATAAAGTAAATTCATATATGAAATTCGATGTCGTAATGTGTTATATTCCCACTCCAACGTTGATATTCTTAATATTTGTGGAGAAATTTAATTGGTGTTTGTGCAGCTCAAGCATGCGAAGACTCCATAGGACAAGGTTTCAACACTTTCATACTCATTGATAATTCCATCACCATGCGTGGAACAACAACTGATCAAGCAAAGAACTTCATAGAAAAATTTCTGCAAGGTACATGTAAAGTTTCCTTTACTTTGTGAAGTTGTGTCATTTCGCCCTACTTCTAAAACAGAAAGGAAACATCGTTAATTAAATGTGTTCAAATTTACTTTTGAAATAGAAATAGAAGGCAACTCCATGGACTATGGAGTGGAAGAAAATGTGGCTTTGATCACGTGTGGAGGCGCAACACCGAAGGTTGTTCAACACCTGACAAACGAATATCAGTGTTTAAGGACAAAACTGGGTGAGTTTGTCTCAGATTTATTTTGCCTATCACTGCTTGGAATGGGTCTAAATGCATCTCTTGGATTTGGTGATGTAATTGATCGTGGTCCACTGGGAATTTATTACCCTACCTGCAATACTCGTTAATCAATTCACCAGAGTGGCAGTTAACTTCAGTTTTTTTAAAACAAATTTTACTGAAAGAAAGAGAGACATGATCAAAATGGCGGATGTGACCGATCAACAAGGAACACTCACTCCTTCTAGGCGCCTGATACCCCCTCTGGAGGTTTTGAGTTTGCCGTGCTTCTGATGCTGTGTTCTAGGCGCCTGATACCCCCTCTGGAGGTTTTGAGTTTGCCGTGCTTCTGATGCTGTGTTCTAGGTGCCTGATACCCCCTCTGGAGGTTTTGAGTTTGCCGTGCTTCTGATGCTGTGTTCTAGGCGCCTGATACCCCCTCTGGAGGTTTTGAGTTTGCCGTGCTTCTGATGCTGTGTTCTTTGGAGAATGCCTGAGATTGTTCACTGTTCGTTACCTTCACTTCATCATGTATTTAGCTTTAAATTTTATTTTCACAGAATCAATTCAAACCCATGGAACAACCCAATTAATTATGTCGCTTTTGCTGGTCATTGGGGCAATGGAAAGAGGTTAGGATCTTCACAACCAGTATGACTACTTGTAAATCTCTAAATCATAAACACGTTTGAAACATATGACCAAACCAATTTTGAAAGAAGACGTCCAATGTATATATGATAAATCTCTGTACAGAAATATTTTCTTTCAGCTTTTGAAATGAAAATTGGCCATCACTCTATTATGCCGCGCATCATTTTGGTGTCTAATGGCAACTTTTCAAAAACTAGCACGTCTGGTACACCAGTAATGGCGGGAATGCTGACTGAAGGAGGCGGATTACAGGTCTTCACTTACAACTGAAATAGACCCTAAATGTTAATAGGATATGTATTCATCCATATTCTTCAAATAATGTCAGTTGAAAGTTCACATACGTCACCTGTGAAAGTTTCTATGCTATGCATCCCAGCATACAAGAGATATAAGCAAAAGATAGGTTGCATCAGCCATTGTTTATACACACAAAATTTATTATTTCTGTTTTCATTCAGGACCTATCGCACACAATAGAGATGTTGCAAAGCATTTTAAAGAAACATCATATGAAGCTGTTCTTTATTCCTGTTGGAGATGCTAGTCAGGTTAATTGTTTTAATGAATTTAACATGATACGTTCATTACTCGTGGATTTTAGCAGGTAAACAGGTTTCTGCATAAATTCAATATTAATACTTGTAATTATCTCAATGCCATAAGTAAAATCTAGGAAAAGTAGATAATACGAAATGAAAACATTTTCTTCTTAAAATTAAATTACTTCCATAAAAACTTGTTTAATAATTTATATATTTGTTTAATCATTTATATATTTGTTTAATCAATTATATATTTGTTTAATCATTTATATATTTCTTTTAGGAGTTCAAATCTCTAATGCATAACTTACCAGGAGCAAAAGTAATTGAAGCGTTCGACTTGAAGGGTGTAACGAGAACCCACATACACCACGTGAGTTTGATAAAAACAACACCTTTAGTTAGGAGTTCGATTTCCAACGTCAATCGGATTCTTGCAGACTGTACATTTATATACCAATGTCTTTTGTCTCATTCTTCTTGGTATTTTCTGTTTGGATGTATAATGAACATTGTAAATGATGGCTTTTCATTAACCATTTGCTGGGACTGTAACACTACCTGTCAGATTAGAGAGCATCTATATGAAGAAATATAGAAGACAAGATTGATGTATGTTTCAAGGTGTATTTCCACATCTGACTACTTTTCAGCTTATCACAGGAACCGTGAAGGAACAGACTCCCGGGGATAGCATCACGAGAGATGTAGTGAAGAATGTGGCTTCTACCAATTATCCAAACATGGAAGAAAGGGATATTGTAAGACGATATTACGTCCCCTTTCTATATTTCGGTGTTGTCTTTTGAACTTGATGATGAAATAAATTTGTATATAAAATATTTCTTACAATCTTCCCTACTTAGATATATAAAGGGTTTTTTTTTGTACTTCGTACAGACTGTGAAGCGTATTACTACAACAATAGAACGCTGAACGGTTTGGGAATGAGCAGTTTTCTATGGAGAATGAAAGCTGATTGGTTTGAACGAAACAGTTGTCAGCGAGAACGGAACTGTTCTTACGGAACGAAGATGGAGAACGAACGGTTTGGGTCGGGATCGGAACGCTTTGAGCCAAGCTGTTTGTCCTCTATTTAAAATTCTGATTTCGGCATCTTTCGACATTTTTTAATATACAGAGATATTGTGATAAAAGAGAAAGATAAACGGGATTAAAGTTTTACCAAATAATTTATTTGAAATTTTACCATTTTAAAGTGAGGGCTTTGGATTGGAAATGGAACATTCAAAAAACATTTTAAAAACGGTTGGGTGAGGAAACGGAACGATGCGATTTTAGTCGAGAACGGTAACGGAACGATTCATTTGGTGTAGTAGTACACTTCAGGTTTGCATCTCAGATAAATCCATTTGACCATAAAGATATCTGACATTCACTGTGATAGTATTTTACCAGGACGAAGTAATGGAGCTATTGAGAGAAGACCAGCAACACGAAACTCAGGAGAGGTATCTTCATCAGAGACAGTTTGGGATACCAAGTATGGGACGTGGGATGGGACCAAGGATGATGAGAGGAGAAAGTGGTATTACACAAGATATGTCACGTGATATTTCCCCTGGTTCTCAAGGAGTGCAGCCACTAAGAATGCTAGGAGGAGTTGAAGGCAGAGGTACCCATAATAACACCAATCTACAGTCCCTGGCTGAGCTTGGAATATCTCCAGAAAGGAATCACGTCTCTCGTCGTTGAACTTTTCCCTCAAGATTCTGATTTACATGACATACCTCAAGCTCATCACATCGGCGTATATGTCACAGAGAGAGAGAGAGAGAGAGAGAGAGAGAGAGAGAGAGAGAGAGAGAGATTTATATATATGCAGCTGGTTACGTCTCAATATGAGTGAAAAATTCTCGACGGGACTTAAAAAAAAAACATGTATCTGTTGTACTATTACATTTCAATTATTTGGATTTTTTTATGAATTTCATTGCGTTTTGTTTCCTATATATATAATGACTCTGGAATTTATACGAACAACGCATTGCAAATAGTGATTGATCAACTTTTATTATAAAAAAGATAAGATAAAAGCTTAAAATAGTGTGTAGGACTATATATGGTAAGCTTACTTGTGGATCTCCTTCCTAGCTAAAATTTAATCCTTAAAGAGGCATTACAGCTCGTTTTGCACATTTTAATCGAGTGCTTTTTAAAACACTTATCGATAAAATAATAAAACTCATAACACTACTGACAATTTTGAACGCTAGGAATGCATTAATTTGCTCTCAACTGCGCTTTAAAGATCATCTGGAATTCAGTGGTTTCTTCATTCTGACTCGGACATTTTACGTCACGTGATTCAGTATGACAACACACGTGTTGTGTACAAACTTATTTAAATACTCCTTAAACGGGTCCACACTCGTTTCTCGAGTATGGGATTATTTCCTGCTTCTTATAATTAAGTAATTATAAATCATTGTTATGCAGAAAACCTTCCATGTCCCTATAACCAAGTAACGATTTTTTAAAGCACGACACGTGCTTTGATAAAAATAGCACTCACATTTAAAACCCTGTGTGTGTGGCTCGTTGTTAGAGGGTCAAGTGATATCCCCACGTATATTCTAGTTACCGTATGTGCTGTATCTCGTTTTATTTTAACCTTTATCTAGTCTGTCAAAATTCTGGGTTTAGCCATGGTACGCTTTCTCTCACTGGATTGTTTATCCTCCGTACGCATGCGTCCGAAGACCGAAAGAGGAAATCTCAATGTTGTTAAAGAAGGGCCTTCAAAAACTGTTAATTTTTTAATTTAAATGAGAATTTTCAACTTTAGAAATGTGTTATTTTGCAAAGTTTATACATTTAACTATGCAACAAAATTAGAGAAATCTATGGGAATATTGCCATTTTACGATTTGTGAGCAAAATGAGCTGCAGTGCCTTTTTAATAAAGGTTGATGAAATGTATGATTTCAGTATCACATTTTTCATTTGATTTGTTTTAAACAATAAACAATCATGGAAATATTTAAAAATGTTTTGTATAAGATTAAGATGCTGGTTATTGTCAACAGAGACATTTATGTCTGCTGTCAATGCAAAGATTTCTTGTGGTCGATTACTTGGCGCAGATCAATTTGATAAGCCTATTACTGTTGAAATTACATTTACGTCGACATATCGATGATTGAATAGAAAATATTTAGGAATACATTAAAGTGATAATGTATATACATTTTTTAAAGCTGTTCGTGACCACCGTGTTCATGTACAAACGTTTATGTTGTATCACAGTTTGTACGACCTACTACGTATGTTGTACTCACTAACTTCCTTGTGAAATTTGTTTGCATACACCATTGCAGTATACAATTACATCTTTCAAAACATAGCAATTCGTTACTTATATTTAATTTTTAAGGCCTTTTTTTTTTATTTTGTGCATTTTCATCTATATTTTAAATTTCCCGCCTAGTCAGTCCTCTAGGTAAGTAGCAATTAGCGGAACAGCCACTGGAGCAGCACACGTCATATCACATCGGAACCGTTCATGTCTTATATTTCAATCAAATATTAAAAACATAATTTTTTTAAAACAAATTGTACAATCTACGTTTTAAATTCAATAGTCAAGTTTATCTAATTGTAGACAGTCAGTCATGTTGTTACTTCGGGAAATTGAAACTGAATGACGAATTGTTGAAAAAATCCGCATTTGGATTAATTTCTTGTGTTTGGTTGGTGACATTAACTACGTTAGCTTTGTTTGTATGGGGCCGAGATGCAGACGTCATGCTAGATAGTGTTCACACCTAATAGACCTCCGTGATGCGCTCGTTATAGTTACAAGAAGATATCATTAAGACTTTGCAATGCTTTTTATTAAAGGATAGAATGGTAAATATAACAATTTGTACAAACTGTCAAAGTCTCTCAAAGTTATGCGACATCCATTGTCGATTATAAACAAAAGCACTAGTCTAATATGGAACACCGTAACTCTGGTAAATAGATTTGATATCATAGTTGTCATAGCTGCTATTCATTTAATTATTTTGTAAGCTTAGATATAATGATCAGTAAAATTGTAATTAATTACGGAACATTGGACAACATTATCAATATTTTATTTATGTCTTCTTTTATGTCTTTTGGCGTCATAGAAAGTTGTTTCTTCAATAAAAGTGGAAAAAGGAAATAGTCATATCTTGTGATCAATTATTCAAAACAATTACTGATGCTAATGTGTCTATAGTGTGTCTGTATGTGTCTGTAGTGTATTTAAATGTGTCTATGTATTCTCAAGTTGCTATTAAAAAGATGCTGGAGTTCTTCATTGACAGTATCTTTGTAGTCTTTGGTAATCAGGTCTTCAAAAATTGTTTGGAATTCCCATGGGCACGACTTTTGCTCCATTTTTGCAGACTTGCTTTATATTCCTAAGTTGCAAAATTTTATTTAAACTATCAATATAAGAAGGAAAAACCTCTTGCTGGGGTCTTCAATTCGATATTTAGATATATCGACGACATTTTATCTATTAAAAATAATTATTTTCATCCTTATCTCCATTCAATATACTCTAGTGACCTCGATATAAACGACACCACAGAGCAAACTAACAACTCAACTTTATGACAAACCGGATGACTTCAGCTTCTTCATCGTCAACCGGTCGAGGTAGCTCAGTGGTTAGAGCGTTCGCTTCGTAACCGGGAGATCGTGAGTTCGAGTCCCGCTCGTGCCATGGTCGCGTCAAACCCAAGACGTAAAAATAGGCAGTGATTGCTCCTTCGCCAAACGCTCGGCATTTAGATGTGAGAATCACGGGTCTTTCCGATATGACATTTAAAATGTAGGTCCCGTGTCGCGGTAGGCGTTGGCACGTTAAAGAACCCTCACTGCTACGGCCCTGAGCGCTAAGCATTGGTCTAAATTTGTGGTACTTCACCTACAGTTGGTAACGTCTCAATATGAGTGAAAAAAAATCTCCAGCAGCTTGACAGATCTCCTGCAAGAAGTTGGAAAATGTCCTTTGTGAATGGTTTAGGGGTTTAGGGGAGAACCATACATCGGGATCAAGGAATGTGTCTCGTCTATACTGTTGAACAAGTGGGTCGTAGCTTTGTCTGTTTTGGGGGGTTTTTTTCAATAAGGCAACTTTACCGGACAGCAAATGATATCAACAGCATACATTCGCTTATCCGTATGACTGTCTGCTTGTGCAAGCCCTCCCTGGTGATTTTCTGTATTGTTTCGTGTTTCAGGGCAGCGTAGGCAGTTTAAAATTCAAAACTGTTGATTTAAGCCTCTTGAAACAAAGTGGATGGACAAGAAATGCCACACTGCATGCCTGAGAATTACAGCGGAATTTATGGCCCCCTGCAGGTAAGCATAGATTTTTTTCTATATCATGCCGCTCTATGGTTTTCTTGTGTTTCGTTGGCACTGACAGCCCCGGTTTTGTACGCTCCTTAAACAAGCCATCTAATATGCCATTTGCTGTCCTAAACCCCGTGTCCTTGACAATACTTATGTTTCTCTTTAGATCAGCAAGGTGACGGCTGCCCTGATATTCAAAAGTGTGTTCTTGTGATACAAGTGTTCCTGAGAATTTGAGCCTTTATCTTTAGGCCGAGCGTCACAGTAAATCCACGCAAGTCTGGTGGACAGGCTCACAACATCAACTGTTTCCATGTTAGTCCAGTCAATTTACGATTTCGCATGCAACTAATTGCAAAAGAAATAAAAAATTTTGCAAAGTATTCCTTAGTATCAGTAAAACAACATATAAAAAATCTAATTTTATCTAACGCGCAGAAATAATATGTTTTGATGCATCAAATTTGCTGATAGCTCCCTTTGTTTTATGTCACCGCCGCGCTATCATAGCGTGCTTTCACCGAAATCGTGACGTAGACATTATCATTACGTAGACATTGATCAAAGTCTTTGCTCGAATTTTATGACATATGTTCATACAAGCGTGTAAGCACTTGAATCAATATAGCCTAGGTGTAATACTATAAATTTATTTACAAACGAGACGTTCTAAAGCTTCTCAAAAGTTTAGGAAAAAAACAGGTTGGTAAAGTCACAACACGTGTCGTCATGTAGACGTATAGGCCTACTGGGTTCATTCAAAATTTGGGAAAGGTGCCGTAATGTAACGGAAAATAAATTTTTTTTAAACTAAATAGCCGCAGAGCATCATTTCTTCAAGGTAAAATTAATAAGTAAGAAAGTGAAAAGGCTTTTTTCTATACTGCACTGATTATTTCTATTTTCTATGTAAGGACACCCATTCGCGTTACAAAGCCATCTTTCTCGTTATTGATTGGGGTACACGGGGCGCCTTTGAACGTCCCATCCGACGGAGTAAATCTTTCTCCTGAAGTGACGCTATTAGTTGCAACTTGAATGCGGTTTCTGTAATATGCAAAACTAATACGATACCAATTTAATTTAACCTTTTATGTTGTGTTAGTAGAAAATTTCTTCCATTTTAATTATATCTGTTCTAACCTTGTGTTGAATATGGAAAGATTACAAGACTGTGTAATTTGTGAATCGGGGGACAAGAATGGTCTAGTTTGTCTTCGTGGGAAGGGTAGCACAGGTATCAATACTGCTGCTGAGAAAAGGGCAATATGTGCACACCGAATGTAGGCGTCTATTTACAAATGCGATTGAAATTAGCAAATATCTGAGGGAAAAAGAACAAAGCAAGCCAATTCCTCCTGCTGATAGTACACCAATTCTTAGATCAAAACAGACCTTTTCATTCCGTGACCACTGCCTTTTTTGTGGACAAACTGCCAAACTTAATCAAAGTAAAAGAGGGCATGATGTTTTTCCTGTGCGAACTCATGATTTTCAGGCTTGTGTAAAATCCGTCTGTTCTACAAGACAAGACGCTTGGGCAAACCAAATTTATGGTAGACTAGAAGCTGTAAATGATTTGCATGCTGCTGATGCCATCTATCATCAAACTTGTAACGTAAATTTTCGCACAGGCAAACACATACCTAAAATATTCTCACCCTCTTCGACGAAAGCCAAGAGAGGCAGACCTGTTGACAGTGATATTACTGACGCATTTCTTAAAGTGGTGAATTATCTGCAGGAGAATGATGACAAACAACATCAACTGTTAGATCTTGTTGCTAAAATGAAGGACCACTGTGGTGATGATGCATACTCACCTGTTTACTTGAAAAAGAAATTGTATGAGCGTTTTGGGGATGAAATCATCATGACAGAAGAACAAGGAAAATCAACTGTAATAACGGTACGAAAAACGGCAAGATCAATTCTTCAGAGCTTCTACAATCGGCCTAAAACAGTGGACCAGACATTGGAGAAGCTCAACATCATTACAACTGCTGCTAAGTTGATAAAATCTGATATCCTGTCCCTTCATCTAGCTTCTGATCTGTACCCTTTGTCGTCAGATATTGAATCACTTGAAAAGAATCTTCAGTACGTTCCTGAAAGTCTTCAAACTTTTTTGAAAATTCTCGTCCGAGAAAAGGACCCTGACTTGAAAATTGCATCGATTGGACAGATAATTATGCAGATGGCTAAGCCACGTATGCATATTGCACCACTACAAATAGGTTTAGGAGTGCAGCTTCATCACCATTTTTCATCAAAATTTCTTATTGATACGTTGAATTCCTTAGGATTTTGTTCCTCATATTCGGAGATACAACGTTTTGAAACAAGTGCAGCCATTTCACAAGGAACAGATATTCCAAGCTATGAAAATGGACAATTTCTGCAATTCGTTGCTGACAACGTGGATCACAATGTGTGCACACTTGATGGGTATGGTACATTCCATGGCATGGGCATTATTGTAGGCTCTACACCTGGTAAAAAGGTTAGCAAACCGGTCCCTAAACTGAACGTTTCATCGGCTGACCTGGTCACTGCTGGGAAAATTAATATACATTTCTACAAGCAACCACCTAAATCGTCACTGCAGATGAAATTCGCCAAAATTAATAAAGAACAGAAAGTACCAGATCCATCTTTGAGTTTAGATCTTCTTTCAAAGGCTGTATGGCCTCTTCGATCTCCAACTCCAAGTTGGTCAGGACTGATGCAGTGTACTCAAAATGGAGATTACCCTGGGAAGTCCACCATCACCTTTCTGCCGATGATAGATATGGACGCAAGCGATATGTCATGTATCTACTCTACACTGAAGTTTGTGTCTCGCCAAGCTAGAAAATATGGTACAACTCCAATTCTGACATTTGACCAGCCTCTCTACATGAAAGCAGTTACAATTGTCACTCATGAGTCACAGTGTGAAGACTTAAGCTCCATTATACTCAGGTTAGGTGGGTTTCACACACAAATGAGCTTTTTAGGATGTATCGGGCGCATTATGAGAGAATCGGGATTGCAGGAAGTTTTAGAGACTGTATATGCGTCAAATGCAGTTGGTCATATTCTTAGTGGAAAAGCAGTAGCTCGAGCAACCCGTGCCCATTTTCTAGTTGATACAGCCCTTCATGCCTTGCTCGTGGCTAAAACCTTTGGTGCCGAATTGCCTGATAATGATGTGCCCCAAAATATATCTTCAGTTTATCTTGTAACACCCATTGACACAGAGGCCCCTGATCACGTCCTTACTCAATCTGCAGACGTTTCCACAGCCCAACTGGAAGAAGATCATCTGCTGAAGAAAGCTGCTGCCTTGTATGACCAGTTGCTAGAGGGAGATGCTACTGCACAAGACGTGTGCAATAATTCTACCATTACACAAGTACTGGGGAAACTTGCGGACACAAAATCCTCTCTCAAGTGCTTCAGAACAGCAGCCCTTTGGCTTCAGTACTTAGAAATGATAAGTCTCTTAAAAGCTTTTATCACAGCTGAAAGAACAGGCAATTGGTTACTCCATATACAAACTCTACACGCAATGCTTCCCTATTTTGCTGCAGCTGGGCATAATATGTATGCAAAGTCAGCATACATCTATGTCATGTCAATGATCAATCTTCAAAAAGCTCATCCCGATGTACACAGCAAGTTCATGGAAGGTTATCATGTACTGAGAAGAAGTGAGAGGTATTGGGCGGGTCTGTCGTGTGATCTTGTCATTGAGCAGGCATTAATGAGAAGTGTGAAAACATCAGGTGGTTTAACGAGAGGTCGAGGAATGACAGAGGTACAGCGGTCGCAGTGGCTTTTGTCTATGCCTTCTTGTGCAGCAGTAAATGAGGCAATGCAGAATCTGACAGATGTTGGCTACCACACAAGTGAGCAGCACAAGGAATCTTCAACCTCTCGCCAAGAAAGGGACAAACAAGATATAATTAAAGTTATATCATACCTACGAGACCGTGACCCTTTTACTGAGAGCATCCCTCTTCGAAATATTGACACCGGTCTGAATGCAGACAATAATATCAACGCTCATAATGCATTAGCATGTGGACAAAAGATCATTGACTAACCCACTTGAATGGGGATGGACAGTCACTGATGATAGCAAATGCATGCCGCTTAAAAACACTTTGCCGCCTGCTCCCAATCGTCTTCTGAATATTATCCACTGTAATTGCAAGGTAAATTGTGACACAAAGAAGTGTACGTGCCGAAAACATGGCCTAGAATGTACTATTGGATGTGGCCATTGTAGAGGAACAAGTTGTTCCAATTCAACAAGGAACACGGAGGAAGAAGAAGAAACAAACTGATTTCCATGGTCTGTTCACTGAAATTACCCCCCCCCCCCTTTTCCAAAAAAGCCTCTTAAAGGTGAAATTATTACATGGAAATTTTACAATTTCTATTTTTTACAAAAATTTATAAATGCCAATCAAGAAACTGCATTCTTATTTGATAGGTAATGATGGAAAGCTAATTTCCAGTTTTTGTCGTTTTTTTTCTCTTTTTCTCTGTTTTTGACCCCCAAAAAATGGTATTTCCACTTCAACTGAAACATTAGATTTTTTATATGTTTTAGTACACATATTAGCGAGGTCAAAATCATTGAAAACAATTCTTTTGCAATTAGTTGCAAGTTTGACCCTTTTTTGGGCTAATTTGACTGGATTATGTCTACAGGATCCCCATACACTTCACAGTTCCAATCTACAACACATTGTGTGCGTAATGTTAGTTGTTTGGTGTGTGTTTTTCTTTTCAGAAAGGGCATTGTGTAACATGAAGGGTCATTAGTTTGTGTGTTTGTAAATTGCAGCAAGCATTGGCTCTTTCTGCTTTTACACATATGTCACTATCAGAGCATCTTAATCTTAATATGAGTTTTTTGTTTTAAATATATATACACTCTGAAATATCCTTAATCCCCACATTGTGTTTCTACTTGTGGATGAAGCTTGTCTTGACTGGATCAGTCGTTCCATATCATCAGTGGAAACTTTCTTAAATCTTTTCTTTTCAGGACTACATGGATTCAGAAATGATGAATTTACTTTATAATGGCTGATTAAATCTATTGGATTTCACAGTTATATTAGCAGAATTTAATTTGTTTTATTCTTCAGAGTATTGTTTTGTTTTCCACAGGATAGTTTATGGTTAGACAAACCTTTTCAATTGAAAGTTCTCCAGGTTTACCCTCATTAAGATCATGACAATTAACCTCCACACCCTGTTGAGAAACTCCCATGTTCAGGAATTGAGTAAACAGCTCATCATCTGAGTCAGATATGGACAAAATATCCATGTCCCCAAAATTTAAATCAAAATTGCCTGGTATTTCTCTAGCAGAAGACAAATCTTTATTTGGAAACCCTCTATTATTTATATTGCACAATATGTAAACAATAGAGGAATTCCCTGTGGAAAACAAAACAACAAACGTATTCTTGCGCCATCTGGATCTGGTGATGCGGCTCTCGTCTGCGTTATTAGATATTTAATACAACATGGGAAAATACATAGTATATGTAAATATTAAGCATTGAATTAAATTTTTGGATATGCATCGTGTCATAACGCGCGTTATTCAAATTGTTAGAACATCCCGTCCGTGTTATGACACGATGCATATCCAAAAATATTAATTCAATGCTTAATTAATGCGTGCAGTAATTGAATTATTGCTCTTACATTGAATTATTCTTTAGGGAGAACAACTCTCCATTAATGATCTCTTTAACTGAATTGTTGCTCTCTTTAAAAGAATTGATGCGCGCATTAATTCTTTATACAAAAGTATTGTAAATTAATTAAAGATATCTTCAATTGAAGTTAATATCAAATAATTTATACCGAGCCCTAAATTATTTTTTGCGAGCAATATTTCCACCAAATTGATGCTTTCATCGATTGAATTGATGAGACCATTAATTGAACTGATGCACGCATTAAATCAATTATTGTTCTCATCATTTCAATATGATGCGTGCATTTACACAATTAATGCATGAGAACAATAACTGAACTGAAGCACGCAATAATTCAACTGAGGAGAGCAACATTACTTTAATTATTTGAATTTTTGATAATTTGACCTGAAGTTGTCCCATGGCAATAACAGAAATGCGCTTAAGGTGGCTTATTACGCCAAAATTTTATTTAAAGCACCTTATATGAAATATGTTTTCACCATCGAATAAGTGATACAAACTCTCAGTTATGATTTTTTTCCGGATTGATAAAAAGAGACTTTCAAAATCCAAACTACAGACTTATAATATATATATATATATATATGTGTGTGTGTGTGTGTGTGTGTGTGTGTGTGTGTGTGTGTGTGTGTGTGTTATATACTACTCAAAGTTTGATAAGGATCATATAGTTCTTACATTATAAAATCAATATATGAATTGATAAGACACGCAAATTTCATCATAGTGTTGGACTGACCCCTCTTGAGCCTCAAAACACAGGTTAGGTAGGGAAATGCATGCTGCAGTGATCATGAGTAGCACGTGAAGCATGGTACCCACATTATTCACATTTCTGAGTGCTTGTCGTTGATTTGAATTTGGCCATTGTCTTTACATCTGACCTCGTTTAAGTCACTGTTACTCTATGAAAATGCCTCCACAACGTCAAAGACGTCGTTTGACTATTGAAGAATTGGCCAGATGCATAGGAATGCTCGAAAATGGTGCAAGACAACGTCACGTTGCAGAACTATTGGGTGTCAGTCAGAGCGTTGTTTGCAGAGCTTGGAACCGGTATCAAGCTCATGGTTCAGCTTCTCATCGACATGGAGGCGGCAGAGAAAGGTCCACCACGCAGCAAGATGACCGTTTTCTCTTGATTTCAGCACGACGTCATCGGTTTGCAACGGCGACTGCGCTTAGAAATGATCTTCTGAATGCAACTGGAGTTAACATTTCCACGCAAATTGTGCGTAATCGTCTTCATGAAGGTGGTCTTCGTTCCCGGAGAGCCTGTATTCGCATCCCTCTTACTCAGCGATACAGACAAGATCGTTTGAATTGGGCCAGGGCTCATGTGAATTGGAGGGTTGCTGATTGGGCCCCTGTACTTTTCACAGGCGAGTCGAGGTTTTGTGTTGACTTCACAGATCGTCGTGCACGAGTGTGGAGAAGGGCAGGAGAACGATATCAGGACGCTAATGTTGCTGAACATGACAGATATGGTGGTGGGTCGTTGATGATTTGGGGAGGAATCAGTCGAGCTGGACAAACTGATCTCCATGTCCTAAGGCGAGGCACGATGACCGGAGTGCGCTACAGGGATGAAGTCCTGGATGTGTACGTGAGACCATATGCTGGTGCTGTTGGTCCTGACTTCATCCTCATGGACGATAATGCACGTCCACATCGTGCTAGGGTGGTGGACGAGTACCTGGAACGTGAGACAATTGTTCGTATGGACTGGCCAGCTCGTTCTCCAGACCTCAACTTTATCGAGCATGTCTGGAATATGCTTCAGGTAGCGATTTCACGTCGTCCTGTACAACCAGCCACCCTCCAGGAACTTGAAAATGTTCTGATCCAAGAATGGAACAATATCTCTCTTGCGTCCATTCAAAACCTCGTTGGAAGCATGAGACGACGTTGCCAAGCTGTCATTGGAGCTAACGGAGGCCATACCCGCTATTGACACTTGTTTGTGCAGTGTGAAATGGAATGTGCAGAGTTTAAACAATTCCGTGATCATGAAATTACCATGCTTTTCAGGGTACTCTCCCTTTACCTTAGGAGTATGCGATGAAATGTCATGTTTGCCAAATTTTTCTGTCACAATTTCTTGAAGTAAACATTTCTGAACATAAATCACTCTGTGCTGGTTGTCATTCACCTTTGTTGAAAGTTTTACAAGTGCTGAAAAATATGATCCTTATCAAACTTTGAGTAGTATATGTCTCTGTCCAAACTTATCATTCTGAAAAATAATAATAATAAAATAAACAATATTTATACACAAATGTATCTCTCTTTGAATGGTGAAATTACATAAATTACTCACTCATTACGCCATTAATTGTTAAAACACGTAATATATAGTAAGATTTCACCTTCGGAAGATTGATACAAGCTCTCAATTATTTTGTATGATTTTTTCCCCCGGAGTGATGAAAAGGTGTTTTATTTGCAAATAAGAGGTTTAAAATCCAAACTTCACTTTGCTTTGATGCAATATATATATATATATATAACACCTGCCAATTTTATTTTAATTTCTGAAGATTTTAGTCATGGATTAAAAATTATTAACAAATAACGTTTCTAATTTTCATACATATTTTTGTATTTAATTTAAAAACAAAAACAAAAAAACAAAACCAAACCCCCCCCCCCCCCCCCCAAAAAACCCAAAAAAAACAAAAAAACAAATAAAACAAATAAAACAACAACAACAACAACGACAACGTCTGATTCTTGTGCATCTGCATCAGATATTCAAATCATACCCATATTTGTTTCCGAAAAAAAGACCAAAAATGATATAAAATAATTGAGAACTTGTACCTCTCTTTCGATGGTGAAATCACACTTTTATAGAGATCCTTTGAATTTTTTTGTAAGGTTATGAGCCACCCTTAAGCGATCGGGATCGAAAATCAATTTCTGGTTCCCTTCAGAGAGTGGTAACCAGTTTAACGTAAACCGGATGTAGTATTAAAAGACAGTCATGGAAGAGAATTTTTATGTCAAATTACGATTAGCTTCGTAGAAAATAATAAGTACCAGATGGCCCACAATCCGCCGTTAGATTCGGGTATTCTAAGAAGAAACCCTCAAGAAGACTTTGAATTGATTCAGCGAGTTGGGAGTGGCACCTATGGTGATGTTTATAAGGTAAATTAAACTGTCAAATGTCTGACATCAGTATCTCATTAATTTTATTGTGTGATAACTGATTACAGAAAATTTTATTCCGAATTAAAAGTGTGTTATAATATCCAGGAGACTTGAAGATATTTATTTATCTCCCAGTTACAATGTTGTGATGTTTGCTCTTCACCAAGGGGGTAGGGCGAATTACCGAGAACCAGAGAAACTACCGAAAACTACCAAAAAACACATAACTACAGGGCTCGAATGCAATTTGTTTGTATATATATTGTTTAAGTTTATTGTTTAAAGTAATCACTAATACAATTTTGCTTAAAGCTGTATAAATATGTGAAATATTTTTGCAAAAAAAATATTGTATTTTGTATAAAGAAAAGAATTTATAAAATTGGATTACTCAAAACTTTCTTACTCCGCTTTCTCTAAATATATGCATCTCAAACTACTTTATACTATGTAAATAATTTCTGATGCGATATAACATAAAATTTATTAGCAGTAATTTTGTACATAGAAAAGCATTTACAACTTGAAAGGCAAATTGCTGAAAACAACTGTTATTCCACTTTTATCTCTAGATATGCATATCTTGTGTTATTTTCTGGATTTTTTTAAAATGAGGTAGAAATTTGTAATAATAAGAATTAATAATAATAGGATGAATAAGGTGTTTGTGTCCCTCAACTGCTTTCCAGTCCCCCTTTTGCTACCTACGTGCCTGTGTAATATAGTTCACATTTTATTTTTAGTGTTGAGAAATCAAAGTCTTCTTTTCGAAATAATTTTATGTCTTTAAAAGGGCCTTTGTTATTCTGCGTCTTGTAATTTATAGCAGAAGGCTGTCTTGATTGTGGATAAGTAATGCAGCAAGCCGCTCTGATTCAGATGTATTGTGTCAGTACCATACTGTCTTGGGTAATCAAGCCTGAATTTCACGAAGTCGTCTTTAAAATGACATTGCAGGGTTTTGTTGTTGACTTTCGCCTTCTTCTGGAACATGTTATGGGAAAGACAATGACTCTTTGGTGACTCGCCTCGTTGAACACCAGACGTATACGTTTAACTGTTGTTGAAGCAGTGATGTTGTTCTGCCAACATGCTGGAAGACTGTTGTAGGGCATAATTGAAATTGTTCTGATATCTGAGTAAAAACATCAGGATGTAAACAAGGAAAATAAATTGTACTGGTTTTCAGATGACAAGTTATTAGAAATGAAGGTTTGGGTTAAGATAATCTATTCGTTACGGAAAATACATGTTTCTAGTATGAAATGTCAATTTAATTGTGTGTGTATGTATATGTGTGTGTGTGTGTGTGTGGAATAACAGGAATAGTAAAATAACAGAGAAATAATTCAAACAAATTTATCAACAAATAGAAAAAAATGATAAAATTTGAGAATTGACTAACGATTTTAAAATGATGATATTAATAGTTTTAACTTTATACACATGTACATGCATAATTACTTGCTCTGAAGTCTCTACAAATGTGACTTGACTAGTGCTTTAACACACACAGAAGTGTTGGAACACATGCCGAATGTTATGGAAACGTTCATATCATTGTTAACTTTGCTCGAATCTGTTACACTTTTATACTGAAACTTGATTTGAGGTACTTTTTCATTTTTACACCTTTATTATATGACATCTGAAAAATTAAGAATTTAATAAAAAATCCTTTTTTTTTTCTTTTCTTTTTTTCTTTTTTTTTTTATTTATTTTCATTTTTTTGATCAAAACAGAAAATATTACTGCAAATCTACAGAATAGCTATGTTCAAGGAGTACAATATGATGTGATGTATCTAAAAACATGTATCTGTCAGAACAGGTTACCGTTGACTGTTGCGTTTATAGAAACAGTGTCTTAATCGAGACTTTTGCAGATTTTGACGTTTTCTTTAAAATGCGACCATAATTTCTGACAGAGATGCAAAATTCAAGTAACATTTTGTCAAGAATATGTATTCAGAAGATAGCATGACAGTACATAGAATAAAACAAAATTGTGTGCATAGTTTTGCATGATCATGTGAAATAAAAACATGTTACAGAATCATAGCATCTTTAAGCGACAAGCCAATTGTTTTACTATAAATTCAAGATCCTAACAGGGAGCTGGATTTCATAGTAAAGTAATTGAAGAAAACATAAATTAAGTACTATTGGAAAACGGTCATTTTACAGCTGTAGACAAGCTAGATTGAAAACAGTGTAATCATTATTTAAGCAAAATCGGCGGCATTGTATTTTTTAAATTTATAATGTTTTGACAGGTGTTCTTTTAGAGATAACTGACAAATCATGCCCGGAAATTAATATTTTTAAATTTTATTTTCATTTCACATTAAGGTACATAGTTGATACAATGACTTTGTACTGTATTCTAACACTTAAAAAATTCATTATTTTTGAGATAATTTTTTTATTGTTTTTTTTTTTGTTTTTGTTTTGTTTTTTTTTGAAAATAGAAAGTTAACATCAATAGCTATTGATTTTTTTTTTTCACTAACTATATTGTGTTTAATAATGATAAATGTAAATTTGGAAAATATCTGAAAGTTCATATCTATTTTAAGAAAAGGGATCTTAGATTTAAGAGTTGTTTTCGGTAATTCGCCCTTGACCTATTAAAATGACCTATTCATGTCATATTTCCAAATATTTTATACGACTTTTTCCCTCTGAAGAGTCAGGTTATGTTTGAAATTTTGAAATTAAAGAACAACTGTGTATAATTTCAGTTGAATATCTTCATCCATTGCAAAGAAAAGTCTGGAAAACCTCAAACATTCATCAAGGGGAATAATTTTTAAACAAGGAAATATAAACACAATTGATGTAAACAGTACATTGTGACATTTTATTTAGTTTCACAACTTTCACTGTTATCAACAACAACAAAACGTATGAGGTGTCAAACAATATGTTAAAGAACCCTCACTGCTACGGCCCTGAGCGCTAAGCATAGATCTAAATTTGTGGTACTTCACCTACAGCTGGTGACATCTCAATATGAGTGAAAAATTCTCGACGGGACGTAAAACAAACATTCAATCAAACAATACCTATCTCAAGCTCATTGTGTTCAGTATGACCAATTATGAACTGAATAAGATTAAGGAATGTAGTTATTACAGTTAAGCTGTCTCATTTTAATATGAATAATTGAAGAGTTTTGGTTTTTCCAAATGTATTAGACCAATACTATTGGTTGAAAATAGCCGTATCATGCAGGATTGAAAGAAAAGTATTGACATCGTTGCCACACATACAAATGTATAGTCAATATATATTAGGCCCCTGCCGGCCTTTCCAGACTTTTCTTTGGATGAAGATATTCAACTGAAATTATATACAGTCATTTCTTGGATAGTTACAGGTCAAGTTTGAGTTTTGTTATTCTTGACATACTTTTGACAGAATTATCCTACCAGTTGGGGACTTTGTATTGCCTGCAATACACTCAGAATGCTTGTTTATTACTGAATTCTTAAAAGACTGGTATATGTTTTTCATTGTTGTTTTTATTCAGGAATTAGAAAGTTATATTGGTACTGAAATATTTTGCTTTTATTATTTATTTGAATTGATTTGATATTGTGAAACCCTCTTATGTTATCTGCACATTGGAAAAGCCTAACTGCCCTGTTCTTGAATGCCAGCCAATGGAAAAATATTTGTATGAGTTTTCATGATGTTCTATGGTGACATCTTGCATAAGTCATGTGACTCGAATGGAAGAAAATGAGGGTAAACAAATGTAGTCCAAACTTTGGATTTCGAACGAATTGTTACCATTAGAACTCGCTGTGCTTGCTGTTATTATGTTTATCAGGAATAAAAGTAAGGGTTGTTTTTTTTTTGGTTTTTTGTGGGTTTTTTTTTCTCCAGCTAGAGTAGATAAGTTGTATGCTTTATGCAAATATTTCAATTATTATTACTACTATTATTTAAAATTATTTTTTCATCTCCTCAATATTAAGAGTTCTGGAATGGTTTCTGAAGTAGGTTTAAGTAATATTACTATGCTTTGTTTATAGCATGGGTAGCTCAGTGGTAAGATCATCCAACTAGTTATGCAAGGACCTCGGATTCAATATCCGATTGTTCTAAAAAAAAAAATTCTCTCTCCATAATGTTCATTTATACAACCTACAGTTTTCATATCAACAATCAGGAACTATGAAAATATGCCAGCTCTAAGACAGAGCTGGTAATATACTCCAGATTTTTTGTAGAAATGAGATAGGATGCAAGTCCATTGTATATGAAAATGTCACAAAAAATTATATATTATTGACATTCATTGAATATGTCCTTAAATTTCATGTTTAACACAAAAATATTTTAAATCATGTAAATGCAATCATATATTGCAAACAAATCCTCTTCATCTGGCGTGGTTTTCATAGTACTTTTCCTTTGCACTATGCCAGTTTACTTTCGGAAGGTCGGTTCCTGGGTACAATGTATATGGGTTCTCTCCTCCACCTACAAAAAACTGGACGCCACCAGATAGCTGAAAAATTGTTGAGTGTGGCATAAAACAACAATCAATCAATCAATCCTTTGCACTAACACACATCCACATCCTTTATAAATATGGATTAGAAAAATGTTGTTTTTCCCTTTCATTGATTAAACCAGTTCTTCATTAATGCCAATTAATAATTTGTTGAATTTGTCAGAAATTCCCCTTTTGTGTAGTTTATCATATATACCTTTAACTCTAGTGTATGATTTGAAGCATCAACAAAAGATCTGAATGATGACTGGGTAGAGATTGTAGCTGACCCAGGAAAGAATAGTTATTGCACTGAAAGATATTTTTTTAACTAATAAGTGTTTTACTTACTGAAAATGAAAATTTTCTAGAAACTTTAAATTTTCAAATTGACTCATAATTTAGTGTGTACTATAATATGATTTCTTATTTGCATTTTGAATCTTCGTTGAGATTAGAAGAATTCATAAGAAATATCCATATGGGATTAGGAAAATTTAACAGAGTGTTTAAATATTTTAGACAGGGATAGTGTTATGTTCAAGCTGAATTTTTGATTGAAATATTTTATCCCAAGGATGAAATTTACCTATCCCAGACTTCTTAACTCTACCACGTTAGGCAGAAGCCTATCAACCTTTAATCAAATCTTTCATCTATTGATTTGTCCAAACTGCAGTAGAAAAATCATAATTCTGTCAAAATTAGTGCTTAAGGAAACCATAATTTTTAATGTGGGGATTGAAATCTCATGTACTATGTTTCCAATTTGTCTTTATGTATAGAACACAGAGTGCTTTACCATGTTCACATATAGTCATTTAACAGGTCTGTATTCCACCTCAATCAGCTTACTTGTGTGATGAATTACTTTTAATCTATATAGATTGGTTGGATTTATTGTCGATGAAACAGAATTAACCAATGACAAATCAAACATTCAGACCCAACAATTTCAAAGATTGATAAAAGTAACATGAAGATTGTATGTACTGTCAGACTGCGTGGTGTCATGTTGCCTAAACTTCTCTTGCAAACTATGAGATAGTGAAAAAGCAATGTGGCCTTCACTTCTCTTCAATGAAATTCTATTATACCACATTTATCCTATTGAGTGTCATGAGTGCTTAAAAAATTGGAAATAAGGTGTGGTTGTTTAAGACTTTTGAGTTGAAGTGTTTCCAAAGAAATTTTGACTCTGAGAAATGTTTAAATAAATATCCAATGCTGTTATTGTTTCCTGTAAAATGATATAATCCACATGGGCCCTATTTATTGATGTAATAGTTAGTACTGGAGTAAGGTAAGTTGTACTGTATTTAAATGGGGCTCTTAATTTTTGAGAGTTTAAAAAAGTCTCAGGAGGCACTCATTAGGATGAATGTGATACTGTGATGTCAAAAGGTCAAAAATTACAAAAGCTTAAGGGTAACCCTGGACCACCAAGGCCAGGATTCATAAAGATTCTAAGAAATGTTCTTAAATTTCATACTTGAATATTAAAAACTTTCTTTTTAACATGTTTTACATCACATCTGTCAAATTTCATTGACGAAAGAAAGCAACAAACTCAAAACAAAGCTGAATTGGAGTCGTGAGGAGTCCCTGGCCTCCACTACTCTTGTTGAAGAGTACAAGGGCATAGTGAGAGGGAAACTGAGTCCCCCATTTAACCTCACAAATGAGGTCGATTTTCCGTTGGCGACCATCATGATTCTTGACATAAGTTTTTCTCAACATTTAAAACTGCTATAGACTACACTTAAAGTTAAGAACTGAATGATTGATTGATTAGATATTGTTTTATGTCCCGCTCGAGAATCTTTCACTCATATGGAGACGTCATCATTGCCGGTGAAGGGCTGCAAAATTAAGGCCTATGCTCGGCGCTTATGACCTTTGAGCAGGGAGGGATCTTTTATGTGCCACACCTGCTGTGACACATGACCTCGGTTTTTGCGGTCTCATCCGATTAGTCGCCTCTTACGACAAGCAAGGAGTACTGAGGATCTATTTTAACAACCCGGGTCCCCACGGGATGTTAAGAATTGTTTAAGAATTTTCTTACGCTTAAGATGTGTTATGAATAAAACTGAATATATTTTTTAACTTCAAGAACTGAAGATATAGGTAGGAACCAAGTTAATTGTCAAAAAACAAATTTCCTAATTTTTTGTAGTTTTTTTTTTTTTTGGTGTTTGTTTTATGCTTTTCGTATTGTAAATTTTTCTTATTATTACATTGCAACCTATCGAAATGTCATACTTATATTAGGGACAGGCCTTCAGAGAGAGTGAATGAAAGCAATCACCAAAAATAACAGAGATAAAATAGTGAAACACAATTGTTTAATGTCAGCCTTGATAATAATTTCAGCATCACAAATAATACATTTTAGATTCAAATTGTTAAGTTTCAAAAATTCAAACATATATACTGCAAATAATTGATCCTAATTCTATTTTGTCATTTTGATTGATTGAATTTTCTCCATCAGCATGTTATAGTAAACATATTGAATTTCCTGTCAGTGATACAGTAAACATAATGAATTTCCTCTGTCAGTGGTACAGTAAACATATTGAATTTCCTCTGTCAGTGTTACAGTAAACATATTGAATTTCCTCTGTCAGTGTTACAGTAAACATATTGAATTTCCTCTGTCAGTGTTACAGTAAACATATTGAATTTCCTCTGTCAGTGTTACAATAAACACATTTAATTTCCTCTTTCAGAGTTACAATAAACATATTGAATTTCCTCTGTCAGTGTTACAATAAACATATTGAATTTCCTCTGTCAGTGTTACAGTAAACATATTGAATTTCCTCTGTCAGTGTTACAGTAAACATATTGAATTTCCTCTGTCAGTGTTACAGTAAACATATTGAATTTCCTCTGTCAGTGTTACAGTAAACATATTGAATTTCCTCTGTCAGTGTTACAGTAAACATAATGAATTTCCTCTGTCAGTGTTACAGTAAACATATTGAATTTCCTCTGTCAGTGTTACAGTAAACATATTGAATTTCCTCTGTCAGTGTTACAGTAAACACATTGAATTTCCTCTTTCAGTGGTACAGTAAACATATTCAATTTCCTCTGTCAGTGTTACAGTAAACATATTGAATTTCCTCTGTCAGTGTTACAGTAAACATATTGAATTTCCTCTGTCAGTGTTACAGTAAACATATTGAATTTCCTCTGTCAGTGTTACAGTAAACATATTGAATTTCCTCTGTCAGTGTTACAGTAAACATAATGAATTTCCTCTGTCAGTGTTACAGTAAACATATTGAATTTCCTCTGTCAGTGTTACAGTAAACATATTGAATTTCCTCTGTCAGTGTTACAGTAAACACATTGAATTTCCTCTTTCAGTGGTACAGTAAACATATTCAATTTCCTCTGTCAGTGTTACAGTAAACAGATTGAATTTCCTCTGTCAGTGTTACAATAAACATATTCAATTTCCTCTGTCAGTGTTACAGTAAACATATTGAATTTCCTCTTTCAGTGGTACAGTAAACATATTGAATTTCCTCTGTCAGTGTTACAGTAAACATAATGAATTTCCTCTGTCAGTGTTACAATAAACATATTGAATTTCCTGTCAGTGATACAATAAACATATTGAATTTCCTCTGTCAGTGTTACAATAAACATATTGAATTTCCTGTCAGTGTTACAATAAACATATTGAATTTCCTCTGTCAGCATATTACAGTAAATGCATTGAATTTCCTCTTTCAGTGTTACAATAAACATATTGAATTTCCTCTGTCAGCATATTACAGTAAATGCATTGAATTTCCTCTTTCAGTGTTACAGTAAACATATTGAATTTCCTCTGTCAGTGTTACAATAAACATATTGAATTTCCTCTGTCAGCATGTTACAGTAAACACATTGAATTTCCTCTGTCAGTGTTACAGTAAACATATTCAATTTCCTCTGTCAGTGGTACAGTAAACATATTGAATTTCCTCTGTCAGTGTTACAGTAAACACATTGAATTTCCTCTGTCAGTGTTACAGTAAACACATTGAATTTCCTCTGTCAGTGTTACAATAAACATATTGAATTTCCTGTCAGTGTTACAATAAACATATTGAATTTCCTCTGTCAGCATATTACAGTAAATGCATTGAATTTCCTCTGTCAGTGTTACAGTAAACATATTGAATTTCCTCTGTCAGTGGTACAGTAAACATATTGAATTTCCTCTGTCAGTGTTACAGTAAACACATTGAATTTCCTCTGTCAGTGTTACAATAAACATATTGAATTTCCTGTCAGTGTTACAATAAACATATTGAATTTCCTGTCAGTGTTACAATAAACATATTGAATTTCCTCTGTCAGCATATTACAGTAAATGCATTGAATTTCCTCTGTCAGTGTTACAGTAAACACATTGAATTTCCTCTGTCAGTGTTACAGTAAACATATTGAATTTCCTCTGTCAGTGTTACAATAAACACATTGAATTTCCTCTGTCAGTGTTACAATAAACATATTGAATTTCCTCTGTCAGAGTTACAATAAACATATTGAATTTCCTCTGTCAGTGTTACAGTAAACATATTGAATTTCCTCTGTCAGAGTTACAATAAACACATTGAATTTCCTCTGTCAGTGTTACAGTAAACACATTGAATTTCCTCTGTCAGAGTTACAGTAAACATATTGAATTTCCTCTGTCAGTGTTACAATAAACACATTGAATTTCCTCTGTCAGTGTTACAATAAACATATTGAATTTCCTCTGTCAGTGTTACAGTAAACATATTGAATTTCCTCTGTCAGAGTTACAGTAAACATATTGAATTTCCTCTGTCAGTGTTACAGTAAACACATTGAATTTCCTCTGTCAGTGTTACAATAAACATATTGAATTTCCTGTCAGTGTTACAGTAAACATATTGAATTTCCTGTCAGTGTTACAGTAAACATATTGAATTTCCTCTGTCAGTGTTACAGTAAACATAATGAATTTCCTCTGTCAGTGTTACAGTAAACATATTGAATTTCCTTTGTCAGCATATTACAGTAAATGCATTGAATTTCCTCTGTCAGTGTTACAGTAAACATATTGAATTTCCTGTCAGTGTTACAGTAAACATATTGAATTTCCTCTGTCAGTGTTACAGTAAACATATTGAATTTCCTGTCACTGTTACAGTAAACATATTGAATTTCCTCTGTCAGTGTTACAGTAAACATAATGAATTTCCTCTGTCAGTGTTACAATAAACATATTGAATTTCCTGTCAGTGTTACAGTAAACATATTGAATTTCCTGTCAGTGTTACAATAAACATAATGAATTTCCTCTGTCAGTGTTACAGTAAACATAATGAATTTCCTCTGTCAGAGTTACAGTAAACATATTGAATTTCCTCTGTGAGAGTTACAGTAAACATACTGAATTTCCTCTGTCAGAGTTACAGTAAACATATTGAATTTCCTCTGTCAGTGTTACAGTAAACATATTGAATTTCCTCTGTCAGAGTTACAGTAAACATATTGAATTTCCTCTGTCAGTGTTACAGTAAACACATTGAATTTCCTCTGTCAGAGTTACAGTAAACATATTGAATTTCCTCTGTCAGTGTTACAGTAAACATATTGAATTTCCTCTGTCAGTGTTACAGTAAACATATTGAATTTCCTCTGTCAGTGTTACAGTAAACATATTGAATTTCCTCTGTCAGAGTTACAGTAAACATACTGAATTTCCTCTGTCAGAGTTACAGTAAACATATTGAATTTCCTCTGTCAGTGTTACAGTAAACATATTGAATTTCCTCTGTCAGAGTTACAATAAACATATTGAATTTCCTCTGTCAGAGTTACAATAAACATATTGAATTTCCTGTCAGTGTTACAATAAACACATTGAATTTCCTGTCAGTGTTACAATAAACATATTGAATTTCCTCTGTCAGTGTTACAGTAAACATATTGAATTTCCTCTGTCAGAGTTACAATAAACATATTGAATTTCCTCTGTCAGAGTTACAATAAACATATTGAATTTCCTGTCAGTGTTACAATAAACATATTGAATTTCCTGTCAGTGTTACAGTAAACATATTGAATTTCATGTCAGTGTTACAGTAAACATATTGAATTTCCTCTGTCAGAGTTACAATAAACATATTGAATTTCCTCTGTCAGAGTTACAATAAACATATTGAATTTCCTCTGTCAGTGTTACAGTAAACATATTGAATTTCCTGTCAGTGTTACAGTAAACATATTGAATTTCCTGTCAGTGTTACAGTAAACATATTGAATTTCCTCTGTCAGAGTTACAATAAACATATTGAATTTCCTCTGTCAGAGTTACAATAAACATATTGAATTTCCTGTCAGTGTTACAGTAAACATATTGAATTTCCTGTCAGTGTTACAGTAAACATATTGAATTTCCTCTGTCAGTGTTACAATAAACATATTGAATTTCCTCTGTCAGAGTTACAATAAACATATTGAATTTCCTCTGTCAGAGTTACAATAAACATATTGAATTTCCTGTCAGTGTTACAGTAAACATATTGAATTTCCTCTGTCAGTGTTACAGTAAACATATTGAATTTCCTCTGTCAGAGTTACAGTAAACATAATGAATTTCCTCTGTCAGTGTTACAATAAACATATTGAATTTCCTCTGTCAGTGTTACAGTAAACATATTGAATTTCCTCTGTCAGAGTTACAGTAAACATATTGAATTTCCTCTGTCAGTGTTACAATAAACATATTGAATTTCCTCTGTCAGAGTTACAGTAAACATATTGAATTTCCTCTGTCAGTGTTACAGTAAACACATTGAATTTCCTCTGTCAGAGTTACAGTAAACATATTGAATTTCCTCTGTCAGTGTTACAGTAAACATATTGAATTTCCTCTGTCAGTGTTACAGTAAACATATTGAATTTCCTCTGTCAGTGTTACAGTAAACATATTGAATTTCCTCTGTCAGAGTTACAGTAAACATACTGAATTTCCTCTGTCAGAGTTACAGTAAACATATTGAATTTCCTCTGTCAGTGTTACAGTAAACATATTGAATTTCCTCTGTCAGAGTTACAATAAACATATTGAATTTCCTCTGTCAGAGTTACAATAAACATATTGAATTTCCTGTCAGTGTTACAATAAACACATTGAATTTCCTGTCAGTGTTACAATAAACATATTGAATTTCCTCTGTCAGTGTTACAGTAAACATATTGAATTTCCTCTGTCAGAGTTACAATAAACATATTGAATTTCCTCTGTCAGAGTTACAATAAACATATTGAATTTCCTGTCAGTGTTACAATAAACATATTGAATTTCCTGTCAGTGTTACAGTAAACATATTGAATTTCCTCTGTCAGTGTTACAGTAAACATATTGAATTTCCTCTGTCAGAGTTACAATAAACATATTGAATTTCCTCTGTCAGAGTTACAATAAACATACTGAATTTCCTCTGTCAGAGTTACAGTAAACATATTGAATTTCCTCTGTCAGTGTTACAGTAAACATATTGAATTTCCTCTGTCAGAGTTACAATAAACATATTGAATTTCCTCTGTCAGTGTTACAGTAAACACATTGAATTTCCTCTGTCAGTGTTACAGTAAACACATTGAATTTCCTCTGTCAGAGTTACAATAAACATAGGAGCTTGCAGTGATTGCAGCTTTTATACTATATATAGAAAGACATGATAACTAAGGTTTCATTTTTGCCCTTTAAATTCTCACAATTCTTATCTCATTTATTTCCGTGTCAGTGATTAATACTTGTAGCTTAAGCTGGAAATCAAATGGTTATTGTTGTTTGTTTTGTTTTTTTCGGGGGGTGGGGGTTTGGTTTTTTTCTTTTAAATCCAGTGTGTTTGGTGATTTTATGGTTTGTTTACGTAGAACATATCACGAACTGCTATTGATGCAGTGATAAAATTGCAGTAGTTTTTTTTTTTTTAGCTATATATATTTAACACATAGAATCTAGAAGATAAAAAGTTTTCAAAGTATACTGCTTATTCTATGAAAATTTGGATCTATGGTTTTTAAAATTTTTGTCCATAGCTAAATCTTGAAGAAGCAGCATTAAGTATGACCAGAATATTTCTGGTGAAACTGAGGAAATCAGCTGTGTTTGATGATAGATGTATCACTATAGACCTGTCTACTTCTGTAGAAAGTTCAGTTATACAATATGCCAAGTCACGTTATATAAGATGTTTTACATTTGAAAGTTCACTGTTGTAAAGTAATAGAGATAAGACATGAAATCAGGCATCCTGTAATATATTAGAATAAAAAATGTTTCTATAAAATATTTTTATATAGCTTTAAGTAGATAGTAAATAAACAGATAAATATTTTTGATAAAAAAAAAGAATGGAATGAAATGAAGCAGATCAAGACTTGAATACCAGACATTCAAAGTGGAACTAAAGACTGTACAATTAGTTGCTGGGAGAGTGTTAGTGATAAGAGGTACTGCAAGCATAGTGCAGCTTTACTCTTTTAAAACAAAGCATGGCTTTATGCTGTTGAGTGACAGCATAAATGTGGTGATTTATTATGCAGTAGCATATAAGATTCTGTTGTATATGTGAGCTTTGTGTAATTTCTTGAGATTTTGAACTCATGAAAACTTGCATCATCAGTGACCCGTGGCCGGTCATACAGATAGTGAGACTGACCTTGAGTTACAGACAATGGAAAATTGAGTTTTTAGTCAGTGTTGCTTATGTTTAGTCACGCAATAGAAATCCTTCTAACACATGAATCAGCCATGCCAACCACAGATGAAAATGTCATGAAATTTTTTGATCTACTTACATACATGTATACTGTTCTGATTAATAATGTGTTCAAAAAAGTACGAACTTGTAAAATGACATGAATCCAAAGATGTCATGTGATGTGGAGATGATTCATTAAGTTCATGTACTGAAAAGAAGAGATAAACAGCTTGTCGAGGGATTCAAAAGAAGCCTTCATTATTTACTCATGTGGGATTGGGAAATTTCACCATGGGGACAAGATTTGTAATCTTTAAGACAAGGCTAAAATGCCAAATTCTAGAGAGCAAATCAAGTCTCTGAGGTGAAATCCCTCCCCTCCTCCTCAAACCACACAGGTAAATAATGAAGGATTGTTTTTTCAACTTTTAACCACAGTTTGGTGCATTTAATTCAAGACATTTAAGAAAATTTAAATACATTAAAATCCTCATTTAAACTTAAATGCAAAAACTAACTAGACGGAAAGAGCACTCTTAAAATGGTTTATACTTTAAGTGTGAACTAAAATACCCAAGGCTGCCCCTCAGAAAATTATATCAAATCTAAATCTGAAGAATCCATTACAAAATATTTTACATCTACATGTAACGTGATTCATATAAAATATGTGACATCATAATCATTGATGTTGTAGCAGGGTAAAACCATAAAATCTGACATGGCTGTCTGACATGGGTAATGTCACTCTCACACTGGTGATGATAATGTGAAAATAAAGTGTATGAGGAATAATCATTGAAGGGCCATTGCAATACAATCTGATTCTCCGCAGAATAACCACAGTAATGACTTAATAAACATATGATAGACCAAGTACTGTTATTCATGTGTGGATTAATGGCTAAAATTTTCAAAATTTATGTTGACTAATTACTTAATTGAAGTCAATCTAAAGATTAGATTTGTAATTGTTTGTAGGCAAGAAATTTTAGCACCGGGGAGATGGCTGCCATCAAGGTCATTAAACTGGAACCGGGTAAGCAGTTCAGAGTAATGTTAAATGGTTTCATAAAACAAGAAATTAATTCTGAACAAATGAATCCATATTTGTGAGATTTAAGATACACAGCCATATGATAGTCACTCACACTTCTCTGTTTCACAGGGGACGACTTTGCAATAATACAACAGGAAATTGTCATGATGAAGGATTGCAAGCATCCAAATATCGTGGCTTACTTTGGAAGCTACTTGAGGTTATTAATTTGAATTGTTACACAGATAATGAGTAGCATGCTTTACAGGCACTTTCATTACCACAACCAACTTGTTTAATATGCGTAAAAGTTTTGTACTACAAATATAGTCATTAGAATCTCACAACTTGTTTTCTACTAAATGTGATACACTTAATAGTTTTGATAATATACCAAGCCATATATAATCATGATATTCATGTACATGAATATTGTGTATTAAAAAATTTGGTTTTTTTTTTCATACAGAAGAGACAAGCTATGGATTGCTATGGAGTACTGTGGCGGGGGCTCCATGCAGGATATTTACCACAGTAAGTAAAACGTTGATCCTTCTTTAAAATCCCTGTTGCTGAGAAGCTTGCGTCTCACTGGGTTTGAACATTTTGATTGGTAAACAATGATTCAATTGAATTTGATGAAATCTGGCAATGTTTTACATGGACGAGACAAGGAGAGCTCTGTACATATGTTTCGACAGGGTTTTAGGTTACCTGAGTCATTCAGATGACCATTTGCTACTGGTCTTCTTCGTTCTATTTTAACAATTGAAAACTTTTAACTTCTTTCCAATTCTTTTCAAGTTTGGAAATTTGAAGCATCTCTTGGACAATGACTACATAATTTGTTGATTTCAAGACTCAACACCCCAGGAGCCTTAGGTACAGGGCAAAAACTGCTAAAAATTTACTTTCACAAATCGTTTTCAGTACAACCACACGTCTGTAAGAAAAACTAAATGTATAGTCATGTAGAGCAGGAAGGCCTCAACCAAAATTGTAAATTTCATGACCCCCAGGGTAGAGGTTTTGACTCGAGTGCAGGACCAAACTTTGCATATAGTGTTTATGTATTAATCTATAATGCTATTGATACTAAATTGAAACTAAATGGATATTTAGAAAGAGCAGGTGGCCCTTTACCAAAATTGTAAATTTCATGATCCGTGGGATAGAGGATCTGATTTCAAGGTGGGGGCCAAACTTGGTATATAACATTCATGTGTAAAACGTTTAAATAACATGTACTTTAATGCTTTTGCTACTTAACTAACACTAAATAGGTATTTACAAGGAGTCATTTACCAAATTTGTAAATGTGATGATCCCAGGGGTAGGGGTTTTGCAGGATGGGGCCAAATTAATCAGTGATTATGAAAGACTTGATATTTAATTTTGTTGATATTGTATTAAACAAAGTGCATGCCAAAATTGTGAATTTGACAACCCCTGCCTCTTGGCTAGGCCCTATATAGTCATATAGGTGTAATGTAACATAAATTATGTAAAGGTTCCATCTGTAGCAGTACTTGCAGGGAGATTGTATATCAAGAAGTTCAACACATCTGTTTTTATGCTGCTTCTGAATATTAAAATTCAGTTTAGAGTTGCAGAATAGGAAAATTATTATAGATTTCATGTTCCTGGGGCTAGTGATACTTATAACTCAGGTGGCTGACAAGGCCTGTGGTCCTCTTGGTGGTGATAATGAAGCACTAGTTAAACACTGGAAATCAATTTTCACATCATTTACTGCCTGGTTTTGCAGTGGCCATTCATCTTTGTATGTGTACAGTAGTGATACTTTAAGGAACTATTGTCTCTATAAAGTACATATATGTCATTGAAAACAAGTAAATGATTGCCCCACCGATTTTCCTCTTCTTTTTTTTCTTTCAGTAACCGGGCCTTTGACAGAACCACAGATTGGATTCATCTGTAGGGAAACATTAAAAGGACTGATGTATCTCCACAACCGCGGGAAAATGCATCGTGACATTAAGGTGAGATTGGGTCAGAGAGCACCAAGTGTAACTAGGTCGAGTTACAGGTAAGAGAATCTGAACAGGTACGCCTGACTTCCTGCTACTAATAATGGTGTTTTGTTTAAGTAACTTGAAAATAGATGTTTCATGTGTATAGTCACGTAGATCTTATTATGAAAGAAGTAAGAAGAAGAAGAAAAAAGGAAATATCAATTAATTTACATTGTACCTACTGTATAATATGATATTTACACACACAGTCTGTGTGAAGATGAGTTTTTCTGGTGTGAGTTTTGTTAACAGGGCAAACAACTTGAGGGAAATAATAATAAAATGTACATGTATTTAAAAAAAAAAAATTGAACTGAATAAACTTAACTGTGATGAACTGAATTGTAATACACTGAACTGTAATGGTGAACTGATACATGGTGGTGTAGTTGACCAGGGATTCATATACAGTTCATTCTGGGTCATTTTCTGATTGGTTTCAAACATTAGGATATATGAGAAGTTATAGTATGTGTTTTCTGATTGGTTTCAAACATTAGGATATATCAGAAGTTATAGTATGTGTTTTCTGATTGGTTTCAAACATTAAAATATATGAGAAGTTATAGTATATGTTTTCTGATTGGCTTATCAAAGTGACAATATTCAAAATGGATGAAGAAAGCAGTGTGCATGTTGAAAGATGATGTGATATTGTCTTAAGTATCACCAGTATCCTGCTTATTGTCAACAGAAATCAATGTTGCAAAAATATGTATTTTAAGACATAAAGTACATGAGCAGAGACATGACAGGACTGTCTCACAATAAAGGATGTGGATTCTCCTATGACATGAAACACTCTTTTTTTTTTTTTTTTTTTTTTTTTTTACCTTAATTCAAAACTTCTGAGGCACATTCAAAATGGGGTAGCCAAGTGTTGTGAGCTCAATGGCTGGAGAATATTTAGATTGACATACATCAAACTAGTAGATGGCCAATGTGACCCATGGAAGTCGGGGATCAGGGAGCAATGGCTGCCAAAATGCAATGACTTCAATTCCCAACTTAGACATTTCCATATGTGCTCCATCATTAAAAATCTGTGACAAGACATGTGTCATGTAATATTTAGAAAGTGTGTCTTGACTGGTACAATATGCTGAGAGGCAAGGCTAAACTGACTACAACTGGTTGGAAGCGGTTGAACATGTTGAGCATCAATTTATTAGATCACCTGTAATACTTGTTCTGTTAACATCAAGGAGGTTAAGCATCACATATTTCTCTCTGACAAATCATTTGAAAAAAAAAACCCAAAACACACAAGCAATATGCAAGAAAGAACTTTCAAAGACTGTTCTTTTTTGTAAGTCTGAAAAATAATTAACTAAATGCATTTTTTTCCAGGGTGCCAATATTTTGTTAACAGATGAAGGGGACATAAAATTAGGTTAGTGTGCCACCACATTCAACTGAATCATGAAAATATACACACTATATTCATAATTACTTTAGCATGGTGCATTTCTGAAAACAGTAAGCAGACTGTCACTTGAACATCTGGCTTAGTATCAATGCACACGGTGTATAATATTCCCATTGTTCATTCTTCTATCCTTTCTTTCAGCTGACTTTGGAGTTTCTGCACAAATAACTCAAACCATGTGCAAAAGGAAGTCATTTATTGGAACTCCATACTGGTAAGATATTCTGGACGAAAGCACATGTAATTCTCTAAATAACTAATGGGGGAGGAGTAAAAAGAGGAGGGGGGAGAAAAGAGGGAGGGGGGAGGACCGAGACAAGGAACAAGAGGAGGGAGGAAATGGATGCCCCACCCTTCTCCCCTTTCCACCGCCACCCTTAAACAGCAGTCAGAGTATATAAATGTACATATATTTTTGTGGAACTATGTGTTTATACTGTCCATTTCCTAAATTAATGATATACATATGTATGACTTCTAAATTAATGATATACATATGTATGACTTCTAAATTAATGATATACATATGTATGACTTCTAAATTAATGATATACATATGTGTGACTTCTAAATCAATGTTATATAACCTTACATCAGGAACTCAGGAGTTGTAAGTGGATTTTCATTATTTTAGTGGAGATGTATATCAGTTGTTAACTTGCCAAAATTCATTTGTTCTTGTTCACATGAGTTTTTCCTCGTATACAAGATTTAAACCATATTAATTCTCAAAATATTTTTACTCAGCTTGTAAGAATGCGACTTTGCATCAGGAACTAGCATTATTTTGATTTTCAATTCTAAGTTTAAACAATGGTCATTGGAGAATTACAGAATTCCTTTTTGTACAGTATTTTGTATTTTACATGTTATATATATCCACTATTAATTACATTTGCATAAATATTTTGGCAACAGAATTCCAGTCCATTAACTTATAAAATTTAGCTCACCTGAACTATAGGCTCTTTTGTCCAGAGAGTGAGGGGATATATAACTACGAAACGTTTATTAGCTCACCTGAGCCAATGGCTATATATTTATTTAAATCTTCTTTTCAAAAATGCAAGGTCAAGGTTAGTCATATTAATACACAAGCATCATTCAGGTAGTAGAGACTCCAGTGGAAATCATTAACTGATCATTTTCTGCTAACATTTGTTATTATTTCATCAGTCGAAGTCCAAGGGTGGGACAACCCATCAACTTGTATGAAAACTTAATAATTAGCTATAATTCATAGTTGTAGTCTGTAACATTTGGTAGGGCAAAGAAGGAAAACCTGGCTTTTCACGGGCTTATTCCACAAAGGGGGATAATGGTAATTCAAATTACTGGTTGTTGGGCCACAAGTTTTTTATCAGAACATATCTGGAGGAACTTTTTAAAACTTTTTTTTTTTTTCTTACGAGCAACTGAGCCATATTTAGTCAAATTAATATGCAAGCATTATCAGGAAGTACAGATTCAAGTTTGTTCGTTATGTGACTTCCTGAAGTAACATGGAACCATAGCAGGGAATCAAAGTTTTACATGGGAATATATGTGATAAAGAGTCTTTGAAATACCACTGGGCTATGATTAGTCATGTTTATGAGCATGCATCGCAGTTAAAGATGTAAACAATAAAATTGAATAAAAATGTCTTGTAAATCATTCAAACTGTTAAAGGCGTTTATGCTCAAGTAATTGGATCTAATATCAAAGAAATAAAAAGCATGTACTTTTTATCAATCTATATAAACTATACACTTTATGCAATATAACATCATCAGATTAAAAATTAATCAAGAGAATTTCCTATTTAGTTATTTCTTCTCCAAGTTGGATAAAGAATGCTCCATTTCGAAATATTCATGATCATGTGACATTACAAAAAGAATATGGAAAATAAACAATTACATGGTGACACAAAAGCATGGATGGGCTGTAAACTGTTCGTGGGACACATTAAAAGGACAGTTGAATGGAAAATTGGGCAGAGAAAACCACTTAGCAATAGAAGAGGAGTGAGATTTTTTTTTTCACAAAATCATTTTAATACGACTACATACTGTAGATGAAGTCATCTTCTTCCATATTGTTTCTAATAATAGTTTTCCCGTGCACTTGTGCACATCCACCATAAATGTCACTATTTCATGAATATGCATTAGAAAATCACTGTTTGGTTTCTAACATTTGAAAAAAAAAAAACTGTTTAATTTGGATCGTAGAGCTTTAAAACTGAATGTGGGTATACATTGAAAGCAAATGTGTAAAGTATGGAGTTTCTCGCATCACTTGCATGTGATGTCATAGTTGTTGCAAGAATACACCCCAGCACAGAGATGGTGTATTGAATGTTTCAGAGCGTCATGTGATTCATAGTTATCCAATCATATATCTACAAATTTGTCTGAGGTGGGATAATACTACTGTTAACGTCTACAGGATGGCTCCGGAGGTGGCAGCGGTGGAGAGGAAAGGAGGTTACAATCAGCAGTGTGATATCTGGGCTGTGGGGATCACCGCAATCGAGTTCGCAGAGTTACAACCCCCCATGTTTGATCTTCATCCCATGAGGTACAGGGTCAAGTTTTAACAGACATCTTGTAGGGGTAGAATTTTTTATGACACTAAAACATTTCTGCCTCAAGGCAATGTCATTTAACATTAGGACCTAGTTTGTTAAAAGAAATAAAAATCAAGTTCAGGCATTCCAAGAAACTAATTGATTTTAAAAAATACAAGACTTTTATTGATTGATAAAAATGTTTTACAAATTGATTCAAAGTGTTTTTGTGCATGTTTATTTACAGGGCTCTATTTTTGATGTCCAAAAGTGGATTTAAACCACCGCAACTAAAGGACAAAAATAAGTGGTAATTATACGGACACGCAAAATAAATGCAACCTCCAATTGTCAGTATTGTTTCCATCGTCATTTAAGTTTTACAACATGGTGAGTTTAGAGTAAGCCATCGTCACTTTGGCAAAAATGCTGAAGATGTAGCAGCCATTGAAACATTTCTACTAATGAATATGGCCCCCTCCCCCACTTGTATTTCGTTGCTGCTTAAACTCATTGATGCATAGAATTTGTTTCATGGTTGATATGCGCCGTAGGGAGGCCCTGCCACCTCTTCCTGAGGTGCCTGATACAAGCAGGACTGAGAGACATAAAATGCTGTCCTGACCTGATACAAGCAGGACTGAGAGACATAAAATGCTGTCCTGACCTGATACAAGCAGGACTGAGAGACATAAAATGCTGTCCTGACCTGATACAAGCAGGACTGAGAGACATAAAATGCTGTCCTGTGTATCTGTGCATGTGCTAATAGGAGTATTATTTATGTCTCATGGACACAAGAACGCGTAATGTGACTGAGTTCAAACAATCATGAATAGCTTGAGAATGTGTATATCGTGCAATACAAAGTTGCTAACGATGAATTATCAAATTTATTGACATTTAATTGGGATTGTATTTCTTTTGCGTGTCTTTTTTAAATATATTATGTGTGTATATATCATTAATTCTTTAATAAATTGTAAGAATTTTTTTCATTAAAGGCAATTTTTTTAAAATTTTCTTTGTATAGACCAGTTTACAGGGTTTGAAACTGACTTTTCAGTCTGCCAGTCAAACCGGACTGATAGAGAACAAGTTTTTATCAGTCCACAGATAAATTATTCAGTCTGTCACTTAAACTGAAAATTGAGGTGAATGAAAAAAAAAAATGAAACTATGCAAGATATTTCAAATATTAATTAAAAGCTAATTTTATTATAAACACTGTTGATGATGATGATGATGAGTCACACGGGGAACAAAATATCAACTGTTCCTCCTGGTCATACCACAACCACTTCCAACCATTTACCCTGGAAACCTTTTTATTGTTTCTCATTTTTATAAACCTTGTCATGCTCTTTTTTGCTTTCATCGGACGGTTTTTAACACGGTGAACACCTTTTTTCTGTATCACCACATGGCACCCGCCTCAGTTTCATGATTGTTTTAATCGTGCTTAAGTTAACACTGTTGTTGTAACAAACACTTTAATGACACAGACTGAAATCCTATTAATAAACTTTGGGACTTTCCAGAAAACAAAATTAGTAATCAGGACAAATATTGAAAGTCAATCATTTTACACATGCCTTTGGATGTTAAAAATCATTTTATACATTTCACAGAGAGATATTTTTAAGATTTGAAGTAGATCTATCAGTCTGAATGTGCAGATTTGGACTGAGAGGTAAACAAATCAATATGTCTGGCATGATTTTTATCAGTCATGGACTGACAGACATGTGTTACTTTCGAGCCCTGGTTTATTATTCAATATAGGATCATGACAAGTTTATGCTCGATAGTAATTCAGATTTCACATTTACATATTTGAAAGATATGCAGCAGAATTCTTTTGTATGAATATGAAAATCATCTGGTTATTTTCTAGGTCCCAGACATTTCAGCATTTTATAAAGGTGGCACTCACAAAAAACCCCAAGAAGAGGCCCACTGCTGAGAAACTGTTAGAGGTGTGTAGGCGTAAAAAAAAAAAAAAAGAATAAATAAATAAATTTTTTTAAAAAAAAGGTCGTTTGATCATAAATTTATGACATATATTAAAATTATTCTTTTCTCTAAGGATTGAAGGAAAAAATTTGTGATATGTATTTTTAATTTTTGTTTTTTCATAGCATCCCTATGTACAGAGTGAGTATCTGTCCAGAAATTCAACACGAGAACTTCTAGATAAAGCACGCAATCCCTCTGCTGGGGATTTCGATTTCACAGAAGATGAAGATGGGGTAACTCCATTTTGAAAATTTGGATGCATTCTCATTGGCAATTTGCCAATGAATTTTCAGTCATTTCCTTCTGTAGTCGATTTTTAAATATAGTTGACAATGGGTCCAGTAGTATTTAATTTGCTGTTTATATGATTGTACATAGACAAGAGGTGTGTGTGTTATGTATGCTATATGTACTGTATTGCTTGTTTGAAAATTATGTTTTGTTTTTCATGTTCAGGTATTACAAAATGCTCCTCGAAGAATTTCGTCTCAAAACTCGGCTCAAAATAATGCAGCACGCAATAGCCTAGAATTTCAAGGTATGGCATGTTACATCGTACATTAACAGGTCTGGTATATAGACGTCCGCTTTAGAGATTTTTATTTAAAAATTTTTTATTAAAATATCACCTGCGATCAAGGCTTTGTTAATCCAGAAATGCCACAAACAAGATACATTTACTTCAAGTCATAGACATCACTGCAATTTAGACTGTCGCTGCTTGGTTTATCGTTAGAAATTGACAATAGAGAAATTGTACAATTGTTTACCAGGTAGGAAAACTAAAGGTTACTTCAGTCAAGTCTCTATGGCTAGATGACGCCTCATCTCATACCAGAACAGTCAGAAAATGTTTGTGTCAAGCTTTAATTATCACTGGTTCATTTTGCTTGGATGTTCAGTTAATGCATTTGCTACATGTAGAAACTTATTTCAAAAATGATAGTAACTAACTTTCTGTTTTTGTAAGTAAAATGAATCCCATGATTTCTCAAAAACAGTGACTCAGCGGAAAATTCGTGTTGAGTTAAATAGGGAAGGGTATCAAACAGTATTTCAACTTTTGAACATCAGAGAAAATTAACAAGTCCATTATTTGTAAGGATGTTATATTTGTACTTATTACAACTAAACTAAGCTGAAATATACCCACCCAGGCATCCATGTTTTGTTTGTATCAAGAGTCCTTAAGACAGTTGGGTTTTTTCTTGCCAAAGCTACACTCATACACACACACAAACACACATACATACACACACACACATATACATATACAGACACACATACACACACACACACATATGGATATATAAATATGATGACGTGTGCTCAGCTGTGAGTTAAGTATCAGTTTGTTCAAACGATAATCATGCCATTATTTGTGTGTGTGAGAATTATTTTTGAAGTCACAGAATTCTGGTTTAAGCACCAACTCTTTGTTTGCATGGGACCCATATAACTGTTTTTAACAATACACTATGTGTATATCGTCAGATAGGAAAGAGGAAATCAGTATCATGGAAATCTGACAATGGATATACAAGTTTCAGAGATTAATTGTTTTCCGACTTTTTAAAATGCTAAGTAATAGGAAGAAATTTATTCTTCCTACAAAGTGCAGTGTATGACAATTAAATTCTGTGTACATGTATTTGTGATTCACTTGAAGTTCAGTTGAATTATTAGCGCATCAAGATAATGGATGTAAATTCTGTGTACATGTATTTGTGATTCACTTGAAGTTCAGTTGAATTATTAGCGCATCAAGATAATGGATGTAAATTCTGTGTACATGTATTTGTGATTCACTTGAAGTTCAGTTGAATTATTAGCGCATCAAGATAATGGATGTAAATTCTGTGTACATGTATTTGTGATTCACTTGAAGTTCAGTTGAATTATTAGCGTATCAAGATAATGGATGAGCAGTAGTATTGTATGATGGTGGCCACTTCTGTAAATTTAAAACATATAATACATATGAAAGCTTAGGCAGGTTGAATGAATATATAAACATACATATGTTTGACCGTCAAATGCTTTGAAGTACAGTTGAACTTTGGTATTTCAAACACTGATATCTCGAATTCCATGGCTATGCCAAAGTGATTTGGAAGTCCCAACAACTTCTTCTTAAAGTATTTTACCCTCGATATCTCGAATTCTTGGGTGTCTCGACATTTTTTTGTCGGTCCCATCAAGTTCGAGATAACGAGGTTTGACTGTAATTATGCATCTGAAATGTTCACAGTATAGTGATTTACTTGAATATTTGTAAATTATTAATGAATGATGTAAATATATTGATTGCTTATACTTGTACATTGTGTAAATATGTTGCATTACGATTAATAGATATGATTCATATAATTATCCTAACCAGTTTTTACGTAGACCAAATTGTCTGACTTAAAGGGGATCACAACACTGTAACTGTATAACACAATGGATCTGATTTGCTCTGTTTTTTTTCTTACAGTGAACAACGTTCCAAGAGATCATGTAAGTAGGTTATGGCATGGTGTCAAGTTTTTGCAGGGAGCAAAAATGAATAATTATTACGGCTTAGCAATATGGCAGGTGCCCTGTCTGTATGACCATCATTCAGCACTTTCTGTGGCATGCAATAACAAGTGTCCATGTGGGAAGATTTTCATCCATTATATTACATTAATACTTGGATGTGGCAGAGGAAGACCCGTTTTGTTTTTCAAATATGGGGCTAAGAATATTTACTTAGAATTTTTTAATGTTAATGTGAATAAGATAATAACATATTTTATGGCACACGATAACTGGAGGTCACTTGAGAAGAATGCGATAGAATTTATAGGTAATGCTCAGATTAGGAAGAGAAAGACCCATAGTTTTCAATTTTCAGATTTATCTGTTTTGTCATAATGGAGTTATGGGACTTGGAATTTTTTATATTAAAATAACCATTGTTGGGCCCTTCCTGACATGTCAGTTTTATAGTTGTGTTTTGTTTCTGAATGGGGGGGGGAGACTTTTATTTAAGTTTTGAAAATGTTTGAGGGTATGAACTATGATGCTTCACACGGGCAATACTTCTTGTTAGTGCTTCATGAAAAGCATGCCAGCAGGAAGCATTGCAGTTGTAATATAAAACATAAATGGTACCGATTTATAACATAAACGGTACCGATTTATAACATAAACGGTACCAATTTATAACATAAACGGTACCGATTTATAACATAAAGGGTACCAATTTATAACATAAACGGTACCGATTTATAACATAAACGGTACCGATTTATAACATAAAGGGTACCAATTTATAACATAAACGGTACCGATTTATAACATAAAGGGTACCAATTTATAACATAAACGGTACCGATTTATAACATAAACGGTACCGATTTATAACATAAACGGTACCGATTTATAACATAAATGGTACCAATTTATAACATTAACGGTTAATTTTGAAATGAATTTCTTAATTTTATCACAGCAATTTTTATCCGTAATTCATGCTAGTACACAGTACTTAGCAACTGGACTGGTGAATACCCTCGGCGACTAACAGTCCACCAGCAGAGAGTCTCTAAATAGTCTCTATTTTCAAAATTGAAATCCAATTCATACATTTGCATGCAACTTTCATTTCTGTTGGAATTCCCAGTTGTTAAAACAGACATACTATATTTATCAAGATTCATACATTGTTCACAACTACAGTGCATATACATTTTCTTTTAGAAGATGAACTTGTATGTAAATTAATTTTATTTTCTACAGGATGGAGATTTCAAAACAGCCAGTTCCTATCTGGACGACCCAGTCTCTCAGATGTAAGTAATGTCATATATTGTACACTTTCCCATATATAAAACATTGTGATATCTAATATTGAAATTTCCATGTAATATGGTAGATCTATGTATATTCTCTGTTGTTATTAATAGAATGTGGATTGTACAGAATGTTTGTAGTAGTTTTGTAGTGTAAAATATGTAGGCATGAAATGATGGTCACTTCTTTAGTTGTAGAAAATAAAAGTATTGATTTTAAACATTTTTTTGGAGAAAATTTTAACTGATCTTTCCATGTATTTACTAGTTGACCATAATTATATCAAAAAACATACCATGATCTGCATTAATATGATGGATGAAGATAACTAGGATTTTGCCCGGTCTTTCATAGTACAAATGTACTAATTTTTCATATTATTTTATATCATAATTTTTGAAGAGAATCTATTAGTAGTATACTACCATGAAATGTGAGCATTTTTGTTTCTTCTCCTTGTCTTCAGATCTTCAGGAAAGAAGTACAAACCAGGAACTATCTATATGTAATTTTAGTTCATTTCTAACATGCTATCATTTAATAGTTGAAATTCTGTTTTAAGAAAAAAAAAACGAAATCTTCTTCCCATCTTGATAAACTTTTATCTAAAATATTGTGTGCATATGCTGCTTTTAATAGAAAATTTTTTCAAGCCTAAATAGCATGACTTAATTTTAAAGTTTCATTCATGCAACATAGCTTTCAGATTTTGTTTGAACGAAAACGTGCATGTTCGTCTATTATTGGAAAGTAGTGGTCATTGTCTTTTAAAAGCTTGATTTTTTTTTTTTTTCGATCTCCAGTAAAAAAAAAAAATCTTTCACAGATGTAGTTTTTTTTTTAAATTAGTACAGAGAGGATGCTAACATTAATTATGTTTCTCTACAAGTCTAATTTCAATTTTAAGAACAGGGTTTGCTTCAGGAATAATATTTTTATTTGCATGTACTTCGATTGTGTTCTATCTGACCTTGAGTTTCAGTCACTTATTCCTAATAATCAGTCCTCCAAACCCACAGATATGGTAAGATACTACAGAATTTAATACAAACCGATTGCTGATAAGCTTGGCTCTGTATTTATATAGGTGTCTGTTGGATTCTGTGAATGAAGAACTCATTCAGAGGTAAAACTTGCCTGACCTAGTTTATATCTGTTTGTAGCCTTGTGTTTTGTAATTTCATGCCATTCTAACCCTGCAGATCTTCAACAAAGAGATGGGAGGGGGAAATATGTATGCTTCTGTTTTATATTTGGATACAAAGATTAACATCTTTACTTGGAGCCAGTGATAAAATGGTGGAAGAGAAATAACACATTTCAGGATTAAATCATGTCTGTTTAGTTTTCCATTAGATAAATGTCTCTTATTTTATAAGAATGTTATTGTAGAAATTATTTTCAATCTTCACAATTTTATAGTTTTATAGTCATTTGTAGCTCATACACAATATATTTATATACACGTATCCATACAATGTTAAAGTTATCTTTAATATAGTATTTTCCCCAAAAAGGTACTGGCATGATCTTAGAAAACCAGAATCATCTCCCTTGTGTAGAAGTATAAAGTTATCATTGGGAATGGGATTTTGTTGTAAACGCCTCAGACATTGTAATCAAGGCTTGGTTATTTTTATCCAATGAAAACTTGTAAACCATATCATAATCAGAAAATGTAAGGCATCTAAATCAAATATTTCAGCACCAATGCTTTTTAGCTTACGTCATCTTCACAAGAAATTAATCCCATTGTGTGTCTTTTTTATTTATATTCTGAAATTTGTATTTCTACAGAAAATATATACAATAATGATTGATATGCACTGTACTGTTTTCTAGTGTATATATACATTATTCTGCACTGTCAAATTCCTTCTTCACATTAGTGGTGAAGCTGTACAGACTCTCAATATGGACGTGACTTGTGCTTATTACACATGTAAATAGCTGTATGTATAACTGATTGTACTGACAGCCCTCTGTAATGGGAAGACGGGACAGCGATAAACTTTGCTGTTTATTATATCGCAGAACGCGTCATAGAAGACAGTATCATCATTTCCCATAACTAATTTTGTGTTTTCAGAGTTGTCCATCATAAACTGACAAGGCTTTTATTTCAACTAAATGCTAGTTTGTTGTTACTAAAGAGGGTGATGCACAGCACCAGTCCACGCCAGCACTGAGATAGAAAAGCCAAGAGATCCTCAATTTGTTTTATTCTCGTTTATTCGAGATTGTTGGAGTTTTGTTTCCTTGTTAAAACGTTCTAGCATGTTCATTGTGTATTAGGGAAGGATATTTCCTGAATGATGCATGATGGGATAGGTGTAAATTTGATGGATATTGTGTGAGAAATATGATACACGTAGATTCTTATGAGTTACCTGAATTTGTTGTTGAAATGTCTTATGATTTTTGATGAAATGTTTGCATACAATTGAAATGCAACAACATTTTAATTCCCAGTGTCCATTGGTATTTAATATACATACCTTTCCATCAAACTTTTTCAAATGTCTTAATTTGATGAAAAAATATTTAGGGGCCATGAGAGCCGAATGTCAGTCCCAGCAGAGGAAATCCCACTATCAGAACAGTAAGCCAATCAAAACTGTTGTCACAAATTATCCCTTTCACTACCAACCATTTAGAAGGAATGTTACTGACATAGTCCTCTTCTTACCTTATACATATATTGTGCAATTCTTGAATGACCTAGAGCAGGGTGGTAAGGATTGTATCCATTTGTAGAGATTGTGTAGCTTTCTGATGTGTAAATATTATTTATTATCTTTTGCATGTATTTACCTAGTACATGTACTGATTGCAGTTTTGATCTTTCTTGCAAGTTATTTCATGAATGACTAGAATTTTTAATGATCATCAAAAATCGAACTTTTAATGGTAAACAGGTCCCTCTTTAACATATATGTATTGTAGCATAGGTTACTAAAGGTTACTAATTATTTGGTCATAATTACAGAATTCTAATCATTAACATTGTCACCTAAGTTTTAAAAACCAGTTAAGTCAATTGCATCTTGTTGCCAAATTTTCAGATATGGAAAGATGTGACAAAATCTTAGTCACTGTGCACCAGAGCAGTTGTCACTAGTGTTTACTAAAGAATTTGAGAAATGTTTTCCAAAGAATTTCTGAAGATGACGCTCTGTTTATGTAACTCAGCCCTGCTCTCCTCTGTGTGTACCTGTCCATAATAAGCCAGTGTACTCATATTTACTAATCATGATGGTGGAACATGTTTTTAAAAAAAATGGATGAAGGATTCTGTGGTCTTTAGTTAAGTAGAATAGGGGGACATATATTAGTATTGTACAACTACAAGCAAGTGTGTGACTACTTGAATCTCTCTTGATATGATTTCCTGGAAACCTGTGGAATGTGAAGAGTTCGTGTGATGTTCAGGTCCGTTGTTTATTGATAGGGAATCGTCCTCTCAGTATCAGCCTTCACTCTCAGGGTTTATCCTGATTGGTTGCTAGCCATTCCTCATTATGTATTGTAGTTAGTTCCTGTGGTACTCGGCTGTGGACAGATATGAGATGCTGGGTAGACTGTTGTTTCCGTTCCAGTTTAGAATTTCCTCTGTCCCATCGTGAGAGAGAATTTTTTTAAAACGATAAATTGGATTCTTAATCATTTATCATGCCTGTTTTGGCACTGTTCAATTACTGTTTAATGGCTTAAGTTTTAGCACATGTATTTGCATACACTTCAGTGTGTCAGGCACTGTTCAAGCATGCAGATTAAGTGTAATACAAGTGAAAATCAAAAGCGTAGAATAAGGATGATAATCAGGAAGTTCCACTTTACATACTTATTGAATTTTTAGAGTGATATCTGTGATTTAAAATGACGCCAACAGCCCTTCTTGTACAATGATTATAATCTGTAACTTCTGAAATATTTGATGTTTTTGGATATTTTCAGATCAACCTTACAGATTAAACCACCGCCAAGATTGCCAAAGGTAAGTCTTATGTTATTGTGACTGATTGGTTTTCTGGTGTATTAACATACCTAATATTTGGAAGGAAGTATTTTCAAAGTACATATCACTTATTTTTTATGTAATTTGATAAATGTATATTTATGAATTTTTAAATCATATGGATGTACCTTCACCTTTATTGTATGCCCTGTTAGAAAATAATGTGAATTTTTTTTCTTGGGGAAACATGGTTTACTTAGTTTCAGTAATGTTTTGTTCTGATGACTTCATTTTACAAGGAGAGATGTTGAATGCAAATATATGAATGTGCAGTTTGTTTCTTTGGTGTTTCAGCCATTACCAGATTTACCGAAAGAGGACAGGCCTGAAGATGGAGGTAGTCCAAGGTTTGATGATAATGGTCCAGATCTAGATGCCATTTTGGACCGAGAGCTCACACTAGTACCTGTCTCCAGTCAGCGCCAGGAAGCAGACGACAAGCCACCAGAACTCCCGCCAAAAATCAGCAGACGTCAGAATGGTGTCTTAGACCTCGGTACTGGAGGTGGCAGTAATGTAGCAGAGGAACCTCCTCCAATGGTACCTCGGAGAAAAGATAAGTCCAATATGGTAAGTGGTGTAATTTGCAGATGAAGTTTGATTAATTCACAACGTGAATAAACAATTAAGACAGAGCCAATATTGCATTACTTTGTTGCATGTTTGCTAGTGATTCTTTTATAACAAAATTTTAGAGTCTTCTAAGTTATGATCTGGTAAGTTGTTGAGAAATTTTCTTCATTTTTGTGCGTAGATACTTACTGCTTTTCTAGCCATTAAATGTATGTATGAAAAAAAGAGGAGGGATTGTAAATTGTAGTAATGTATGTGCAATGTGTAATATTACTCGTAGCATATAGAATTGTATATGTATAAATAGTTAGGAGCATGGTGTAATGTAACAACTATATTTCTTCTGCACTGCAGTGATGGATTGTAAATGTGCGTAAACTTCATTTTGTATACACACACACACACACACATACACACACACACACACTCACACACACTGTGGTGGTTGTTGGGATTACCTGTGACATAGTTGTTGATGCTTATGACAGCTGTCATTTTGGATGATGCTATGCCTGTTGCAGTAGATTTGTTTTCTGTTGAAGTCGTGGGCTAGATATGCAGCTGAATCAGATCTGAAGCATTAGATAGTAACTGCTCAAAGACCAAACACTCTACAATGGATTTGAGTCCTGGGCTATTTAATTGATTTTTAAAGTCCAATATTTTGTCTCATATTAGGTGTTGATGTCACCATGAAACTGCTCGAACATGACGTAGGTTCAGAGCTTAGAGCTGTAAGCACTTACAAGTCTATCTTGTATATTTTCAATATGAAAGAAATGTCTCTTTTTGACCATAATATTATTTCAATATGTTCTATATATATTATTACTCTTCATGATAAGACTCTTGTGGCAGCTCAGTGGTAGAGTATTCGCTTCATAACTGAGAGGTCATGAGTTCGAGCCCAGCTAGTGCCATGGCCACATCAAACATATGACATAGATATAGGTAGTGATTGCTCCTTCATCAAATGCTCAGCATTTAGAAGTGAGAATTGCAGGTCATTCGGATATGTCCTTAAAAAACCCAAGTTCCATGTTGCTTTAGGCATCAGCATGTTAAAGAACCCCCATTGCTGCAGCCCTGAGAGTTGTTGCAGTAGCTCGGTGGTAGAGCTTTCACTTCATAACCAAGAGGTCGTGAGTTCAAGCTCGGGTAGTGCCATAGCTGTATCAAACCTAAGACATAAATAAATATAGGTAGTGATTGCTCCTTTGTCAAATACGATTAAACAGTTTTTACTGTACAATAAACTAGCAGGTTTTGGTGAAGTCAGTATATGATTAAACAGGTCTTGGATTACACAGTTTTCACTGTACAATAAGCTGGCAGGTTTTGGTGAAGTCATTATTTACTCGTTTTTGCACTTTGCTGCACTTGTTTCACCATAAACAAAATAATTCTTCAGGAAAAATAAAATTATTTTTTGCCATTTTAGTCAGAGGACATTACAAATCAGGTGTGAGAAGAGTTATATTCCTTGGTTGTAAGGTCTGACCACTTGCAATGTCTACCTCATAATTGTAATATTTGAAATAATTGTATAATTATCATATCATTTCATTTCTCTCAGTGATTCAATGTACATCATCTTTTTATCTTTAAAAAAAAACAACTTTGCCTTTCACTTTCTATAATTCATTTAGCACATACACATAATCCTCTCAATAAATAACATTTATCTAAGATTTCATTCCAGACTAAGTTATTCATTGCACACGTTGTTTTATTACTACAGGAATTTGCACAATATAAACTCTTAATATGAAGACTGACAAATATAATACGTAAAATATTCAGTGATATCACATGTTTGTGAAGGATATTATCCTGAGTTTAATAAAGCCAGTTAACCGATCGGCGTTTCCAGCTGTATTGTGTAATAATGCCAGATGGTATACTGACATAGCAAATTTTCAAGACAAGATGGATTTCATTTCAGAGTAAACCAGAGAGGCCTGCAAGCAATGGTCTCCCGCCCACACCTAAAGTACATGTAAGTGTTTGAATTAGGTGTCAGAAAGTTGTTCCAGTCCAATATAATGATTATTGAAATTGTAGTACTAAAGCATCTTGTATTTCTTTGAGAGGAAATACTTAAAATGTCAAAAAATTCATTGATTGCAGATGGGAGCTTGTTTTTCCAAGGTTTTCAATGGATGTCCATTGCAAATCAATTGTACAGCCAGCTGGGTGCATCCAGACACCAGAGGTAATGCAGGCAGCTGCAGAAAATTCTATTTAAATCAGTTTTATGAGGGCAAACAAGAAGTAGCAAATCCTGAAGTTCATAGTTATGTAGTGAGCCTTTCTTGATGTAATGACATTCTATTGAATTAAGTTTCAAAGATTTGGTATGTCTTGTGATGTCAATGGGTTTGTATTTGATTTTGGTATGTCTTGTAATATGTTTATGGGTTGTCCCTATACCCTGTAGTGGAGATCATATTTATGGGTTGTACTGTGTTAATGTAGTGGAGATCATATTTATGGGTTGTACTGTATTAATGTGGTGGAGAACATGTTTATGGGTTGTACTGTATCAGAATTGTTCCTGTAATGGAGATCATAGTTGGAGCATGAAGTCTTGTTCTCACAACTCCTCTGAAGTAATGATAGATTTAAAGTCCAAAATTTGGCTGTAGTTTCAATGACAAGTTATGCAACAGAAAATGGACGTAGTCTGTGATTTACTGCAGCTCCCTAGTGATATCTGAAACTTGGTGAGATTTTATAAAATCCATGGTCTAGTTAAGCATTGACTGAGATAGGCTGAACAAATAGGTACAGTTCTAAAATTATTCTAATGCTTCTCCTTTTGAGTTTCAGAGATTTAGTCTTTGTAGTGGGTTTATAATGTATTGATCACTATAACAACCCCCCCCCCCCCCCCCCCCTGACACACACACTTAAACCCTCTCCCCACAAATGCAGTTTGGAGGGTATACTAGAATCACCTCATCTGTCCATAGACATGATTGGTCCAGAGGATATCTTTAACACTGATGAACAGATCTGATTAAAAACTACAATTATCTTATATGAATAATGAAGTTGTACACCTACTATTTTGACCGAGATTTTTTAACATTCAGAGAAGTTATAGACATATTTTTCTATTTGAGGGGATGTTGCCACTGTCCAGGGTATATCTAATAAACCAATGATTTGATTCAAACTTTACTTTTATCAAGATTCTTTGACATTCAAGAGAGTTATGGATATTTTCAATTTACAGGTGCTTTTCAGCTTTATCGACTCAGTCATTTTCGTTTACATTTTGTAATGATCTTTTCTGTCACAGAGACTACTGCATAAGTTTAAGAGAGCGTATGATGGCCTCATCTGTCTGTGGATATGGTTTCGTTAGTAAAAGATGTCATTCACCAGCTCATTTATGTTGAATATGAATCATTGAAATGATGTTCAAAAGTTCTATTAAGCATATCTTAAATATTAAAGTAATGCTTTACTGCAGAACATATAGTCTTGCATTTACATTAATTGCTCTCAAGAAGGCAGAGTTATTTTCTATGTCAGTAAGATGTGTTGATTCTTCGGTGAGCACAAATTCAATTTCCCACGATTCAATGTGCCCTTCAGGGGGTATTAGTCCTGTTAGGACAGTTCTAGCTGTTCTAGGTCTGTAGTGTATCATTATGCTTACTGTTCGTTTCTTCCTATATATTTAGTATCATACTTTCTTCACACAGAACACTGATATATGTAAACTATCACATTTCTTTGGTGTAACTTTACTTAAAATTTTCACATGCTGTTTAATTCCATTTATTCAGGAAAATGTGACTCATTTGTGGATTTGAACCCAGGGCAGCTCACTTTCTAAGTCAATGGAATATCCACTATGCCACCACAGCTCTACTCTTATCAAAGTTTACCACTAATTAATACAACCGTTATAAAGAAAACTTGTTCAGATATTTGATCACCACAAAATTATGAGTTGTCATTTATCCCTTAAGCTCCAGTAGAATAACAAACAAATCGATTGCTCCAGTAGAATAACAAACAAATCGATACCACATTTAAAAGATCTGCATCAACTAACATTGGAAATGCTTCAGAGTGATCGCCCTTTACTCCATTGATCAGTTTAGAAAAAAACATAGCAGTCATCATAATAATTGTGATAATGTTACATTTTCTGTATAATATTTTAAAATTATTCAGAGTTTTGACAAACGTTGCATTCCTTTTCGGTTCATTGGGTGTGGTGTGCTGGGCTTTATAATAGGTGTATGATGTAGTGATTATTGTGTGTAGTTGTCATTTTATGAGGTTTTTAGTGTTGTGGTCATTGTAATATGTCTACTAGAGGTCACTGCGAGGTAGACTGAGGTCTACTTTGCACAACAGAGGGCAGCCATATCTCCTGACATCATTCAGTCAATGACCTTTTTTTTTTCCTTTTTTTTTTTTTCAAATTTTAGTTATCTTTTGTTTTAGAAGCATACATTTGTTTACATTTTTGTAGCAGACAAAATGTTTACATCCATCATTATTCCTTATTTTGTCTACAGATCAGCATATTCTAATTGGTGCCAATGAGGGACTCTATACTTTGAACCTTAATGAAATACACGAATCCAGTCTGGAATTGGTGAGTAGCATATTGCAAAGTGTGTTAGATCACTCAAAATTACATTTGTAACAGATCAGATATGAATAGCATACATGAGATAATTTGGTTTGCTCCTATAATTTTTTTTTAAATGTATGTTCAATTTGTTCTATATATGTATGTATATGTATCAGTATTCCAACATAGTAATTAATTTCTTACTACATGAACTGCTTGTGTTGGTAATGTAAGATATTGTTTTCCAAATCCACAGCTTCATGCAAGGAGGTGTATATGGGTTTATGTGATAAAAGACGTTCTCATGACTCTATCAGGTAAGTTCTCGTGGCTCTATCAGGTAAGTTCTTATGGCTCTATCAGGTAAGTTCTCGTGGCTCTATCAGGTAAGTTCTCCTGGCTCTATCAGGTAAGTTCTTGTGACTCTATCAGGTAAGTTCTCGTGACTCTATCAGGTAAGTTCTCGTGGCTCTATCGGGTAAGTTCTTATGGCTCTATCAGGTAAGTTCTCGTGGCTCTATCAGGTAAGTTCTCCTGGCTCTATCAGGTAAGTTCTTATGGCTCTATCAGGTAAGTTCTCGTGACTCTATCAGGTAAGTTCTCGTGGCTCTATCGGGTAAGTTCTCCTGGCTCTATCAGGTAAGTTCTCGTGGCTCTATCAGGTAAGTTCTCCTGGCTCTATCAGGTAAGTTCTTATGGCTCTATCAGGTAAGTTCTCGTGACTCTATCAGGTAAGTTCATCATATGGACCATTTGATGAGGTAGGGTTATTTTACTAAACAACACATTTCTGGCCAGATTGTACAGCAAAGTCCCTGAATTAACAATATCTATCCTGTAGTCATTTTTCATCAACAAATTCATTGCTCTATTGTACATCTGTCGTGGGGGACATTATCATTGTCACAATGTCACACTCTAGAGGAGTACAAGAAATGTCATTAAATATGAAGTCTTTACACCTGGTTTGAAAACAGAAGGTTTAATGTTAAAAATGCAAAATCAATTTTATGCTCCGTTGAAAAAAGGAGGCATATTGGTTTGCGGCTGTGGCTGTTAGATGGTTGTTTAGTAGACCAAATGTTGGTCACTCCATATCTTAAGAATCCTTTATGTTTGATTCCCCCGAAGAAGTAGATTTTAACGTCACAAGATCAAAGGTCAAACTGGACGTAGCAAGATATTGTCTGTTCTCTTTCTTGAGAATTAAACTTGGTACACTGGTTCATCCTAAGGAGTAGATGACCCCAATTGATTTTGAGGTCATAAGGTCAATAAAGGTTTCTAAAATAGTTATTATTGTTCAGGTTCTTCAAACAATTTTCAACTTTTTCACCTTTGTGTATATACTTGGTTTTAAAAAAAAATATTCCTAATGATGCACAATATGACTGTGTGTACGCCTACATATTATTTAGCGTTCAGGCGTAAACATTTCCTTTTGCCAATGTTTTCTTAGTAATAAATCTTTGCTGTTTCATTGTACCATATTTCTCACTAAAAGCTTTGCGATGCACAAGTGATCTTTAGACATGGCATAAAAGCCTTTATATATTACAAAAAAGCAATTTGAATCACAAAAATTGATATAATATCTGTGATATATAAACATTAGAAGCGTTGGAATAATTTTTGTATATAATTGGTTTTGCCTATTCTGCAAATTACATCATGCTTCCATTTCTTTTATACCCTGTAATACAAACTAGATGATTTATTTCTCAGGATAAGGCCAGGTAGTGCTGACAGTGTTTCTGTGCGCTGTGTGTATACAGATATATTTTAGCGATGAAAATCAATTATGACTGTACCAAATGACACTAGACTAAGTTGTGCAGGGGAGTGTGTCAGCAGCTTACTATGGCACACCAGAAAAGTGATCAATTTTAGCTTTGTAGTCAGGATATGCTGTCATGGGTAGTGCTTCATAACATTTTTCATTGGGTAAGAGAGAAAATCAAGAAATGAGAAGTATTTTTTATCTAGTGCATTGTTATTATTTATTTGTAGGAAAAACAACCTGTTTATTCAGACATGACCTGAAAATGCTTCACAGTAAACAAGCCAACAGACTGTCTCTACCCATGAACAAGATCCCCGAGAAATTAATTCCAAGGTTTGTTATCTTATACTGTGAAATCAGGTATTTCTGTGCATCTGACTTGCATGTTTTAATAGTGTATTCATGGCAGATTGATTTTGTGATTTGAGAAGTAATAGTGTATTCATTGTGATTTGAGAAATACCGACATAATCATGGAGATTTGATTTTGTGGTTTGAGAAATAATAGACTTAATATATTCATGGAGATTTTAGCATATGGTTGAGAAATACCAATGTACATGTTTTCAGGAAGATTTGATTTTGTGGTTTGAGATATAATAGCATAATCATGGAGATTTGATTCTTGGTTTGAGAAATAATTCTGTATTCACGGATGTTTTATTTCGTGGTTTGAGAAATACCAGCGTATTTGTGAAGATTTGATATTCATGGTGTGAGAAATGATTTCGTATTCACGGATATTTTATTTTGTGGTTTGAGAAATACCAGCATATTTGTGAAGATTTGATATTCATGGTGTGAGAAATGATTGCATATTCACGGATATTTTATTTTGTGGTTTGAGAAATACCGGTGTATTTGTGAAGATTTGATATTCATGGGTGTGAGAAATGATTGTGTATTCATGGATATTTTATTTTGTAGTTTGAGCATATTTGTGAAAATTGTGGTTAGAGAAATACACGTGTACATGTATGAGTATATTCATGAAGATTATGATTTGAGAAGTAATAACATAACTATTCATGAACATTTGATGTTGTAATTTTAGAAATAATAGCGTATTCATAATTGTTGACAAGTTGTCTTTCTTTGTAGGTGTAGTGTAGTTCATTCTCTCATGGTTGTGGGTTAGGGTTTCATTGGTGTGTGTCTTTTTCATGAAAACAGCAAAACGTAGTCCCCCTCAGAAATTAGTTATTTCACAGTAAACTTCTGTCCAGTTTTATTTGAAATCTTTAACTAAGAATAGATAGAATATTTTAATAGTCTTCACCTTGAATTTTTTCAACACATTTAATCAAACTTGTTATTTTTACTGTCAGTGTACATAAATTTTGTTTGCAATTTTGCAGGTGTACTGAAGTCTAAAAATAGTTTTTTGTAAATTGAATTACTGTCTTAGAAAACACTCTCTTAAAGCAACAAAGTGGTGATTCACAAAATATTGACACACAAAAATGAATCTATGGAATTTTGAGTTCAATTTAGTATTGCTAAATCTCCAGATCAATTTTATTGTATTCTGTACATTGCGTATATAGAAGATTGTTTTTAATGTGTTCTAGGAAGTTTAATCACACTACAAAGGTTCCGGACACAAAGGGCTGCAGTCGATGCTGTGTGGGGAGGAACCCATACAATGGCTACCGGTACCTGTGTGGTTCTCTACCTCACGGCATTATTCTTATGCAGTGGTATGACCCCCTGAACAAGTTCATGCTTCTCAAGGTCAGTGAATTTCATTCATTTCGGAGTTTCAGGGTTTGTTTTCTATATTATGCAAGGGAAAAAAAATTGTAGAAGAAACTCAGCAAATATATATTTTACAATTATTTTTTTGCATGTAGCAAAATTTAAATTTTGGCAATAGTTGTAATGCCAATTGATGTTAGTTTTATCTTATATCCATGTAATATAGACTTTGAAACAAAACTAAGTTCTTTTTCCAAAGGAATTTCCTTATGTCAAAATAAGGAATTTCCTTATGTCAATAAAAGGAATTTCAGTTATGCAGATACATGTTCTGAATCTTTAGGAATTCTTGATAAGCAAGTTTTACTGCAATTTTTCAATATTTTTGGAGTGGAAAATGATTACTTTTTTTTTCTAAATGTGATTTTTAAGAAATATTTTTTGATTACAAGACATTATATACAGTAGAATTGAAGAAAGTACATGTTTCTACACGGTAAATAGAACGAAGTAGAGTTTGATGAAATAGAACAAAGTAGAGTTTGATGAAATAGAACAAAGTAGTGTTTGATGAAATAGAACAAAGTAGTGTTTGATTAAATAGAATGAAGTAGTGTTTGATTAGATAGAATGAAGTAGTGTTTGATGAAATCGAATGAAGTGTTTGATGAGTGAGCTTGGATTGTTTTGCAGACATTTGACTGGGACAATATGCCACCTCAGCCGTCGGTGTTTGAAATGTTTATCTCCCCTGAACTGGAGTACCCCTTTGTGTGTATGGGAGTCAGACAAAGGTAAGCCAAGGAGATAGGATGTACTTGTGCACAAAACATTTAATTGTTCCTGCAATGTTACAGTAGAAGTGACTTTGGCCACCTTTAGTTTTACTGGTCTTCAAGAAAACATGCTGATTCTATAGTCAGAGATTGGGCAGATACACGTATACAGGCAAAATCTTTTTTTTTTCCAGAAAGATTTTTCACCTGACCAAGTTTACATTTTAAAATTGTTTTTCCAGACAGGCCCAATTTTAATAGTGAAGACGGTATGTTTACTTGAAACTGAAGACATTTTACCTCGGAGAGACGCATGTACCCACAAAATATCAGACCCATCCCCACTAAAACTTTAAAAAACAATTGAAAAAAATCTTATGATAAAAAGGTGTGAAAACTTTGAGTTTTTGAATCAAGGAGATTTATTTATTTGTATCATCATTATTCTGTTCCAGTATTTGTATCATCATTATTCTGTTCCATTATTTGTATCATCATTATTCTGTTTCAGTATTTGTATCATCATTATTCTGTTCCAGTACATGTATCATCATTATTCTGTTCCATTATTTGTATCATCATTATTCTGTTTCAGTACTTGTATCATCATTATTCAGTTTCAGTACTTGCATCATCATTATTCTGTTCCATTATTTGTATCATCATTATTCTGTTCCATTATTTGCATCATCATTATTCTGTTCCATTATTTTTATCATCATTATTCTGTTTCAATACTTGTATCATCATTATTCTGTTCCAGTACTTGTATCATCATTATTCTGTTCCATTATTTGTATCATCATTATTCTGTTTCAGTACTTGTATCATCATTATTCTGTTCCATTATTTGTACCATCATTATTCTGTTTCAGTACTTGTATCATCATTATTCTGTTCCATTATTTGTACCATCATTATTCTGTTCCATTAATTGTATCATCATTATTCTGTTCCATTATTTGTATCATCATTATTCTGTTCCATTATTTTTATCATCATTATTCTGTTCTAGTACTTGTACCATCATTATTCTGTTCCATTATTTGTATCATCATTATTTTGTTCCAGTACTTGTATCATCATTATTCTGTTCCAGTACTTGTACTGTAATAACTGAATTATGATCATGTTCAGCTTTCTGTAATCAAAGTCTCGTTTCTCTTTCCAGCTCAACAGAGATCAACCAGTTGAAGTTTGACATTATCAACCTTAATTCCAGCTCCTTGTGGTTTACTGAACAAAATGACAATGACAATGGTAAGTACTTTTGCCATGTTGATCAGGCTTATAAGAATAAAGTGGAAATCTCGCCCCTTCTCCAATTCTCATAGAAAATTTATGAAGAATTTTCCACATTCCTCTCCATGTTCTGTTGCCCTCTATTTATTTCTTATGGGCCTGAATTTCTGTGACTAATCAAAAATTTAAAGTGATTTCTCACCTTCTTTGCTTTGAAAATATTGCATGCCTTTTATATTTCTTTCCTCCTGGATTTTTGGGTTGTTTTTTTTTTTATTTTAGAGCTCCTACTTCCAGTGGTGAATGTTACCCAGCTAGAGAAGGAAACCATTCTAGTCTGTTACGATAGTGAGTACTCGGATTTAGCTGTCATTACTTTATCAAACAAACAAAAATTAAATGATAATAGGTGTGTTTACTGTTCACTAGACAACCCTTTGCTTCAGACCTTACACTCTTTATCCACAAAAAAAAAAATATTCTCCATTATCTTTTTTTGATATTTTATGAAAAGTTTTTAGAAACAGTGTTGTTTTAGAATTCTTAATATTATTCTATCATGATGTTTGAAATTTCACTGGTTGCTAAATGCCTGCAGGTTCGATGCTGTGATAAATATAAATATGACGTGATAAATACTAATAGAAATATTGCTACACAATTACTTGTCATCATTAAACCTGAAATACCTTTTCCTTATAATATCTGTGTATATAATTTTAATTTTATAACTTGTACTGATTGTTTCAATGCCAATGAGGGGGCCTCCGTTGCCGCGTGGTTAGAGCATCGCGGTCAAAATCACAAGGCCTCTCACCTCTAGTCGGCGCAGGTTCGATTCTCGCTCGTGCCGATATATGTGAGAAAGTTTGCCAGTTTACTTTCGGAAGGTCGGTGGTCTCTTTCCAGGTACATTGTATCTGGGTTCTCTCCTCCACCCATAAAAACTGAACGCCACCAGATAACTGAAAAATTGTTGAGTGTGGCGGAAAACAATAAACAATCAATCAATCAATGCGAATGTCAGTCATTTTATTCATAACCTAAGAAAGATAAAAATAAATCACTGTTTCTTCCCCAAAACACCTTGTGGGTGGGATTTCCCGGAGTACATAAACAATGATAAGATTGTCTCATATAATGTCAAAAACATACTCTTACAGACATAATACTTAGTTTTTAAATTTTATCTTCATTCACAGTTACAGACATATATATCCAATAATTTTAATGGATAAAAGCAGACATGTTTGTATATGTACACCTATGTGAATGACTTTGCCGCATGCACAGAAAGTAATCCTTTTTTCTGTAATTAATGATGTATCCGTGTGATGTTAACTGTTTCCTGTCAATGGCTGGAGTAGTTGATCATCATGTGACCCATGGAAACCATTCTACTGTTTAAAATAAATTGTGTAACAAGCAACAGTAATAGAGACAAAATAACCAGTGGCGGAGAAACTGGTATATGATATACGTATATTTAATGATTTCTGGTATATGATATATGTATATCTAATGATTTCTGGTATATGATATACGTATATCTAATGATTTCTGGTATATGATATACGTATATTTAATGATTTCTGGTATATGATATACGTATATTTAATGATTTCTGGTATATGATATATGTATATTTAATGATTTCTGGTATATGATATACGTATATTTAATGTTTTCTGGTATATGATATATGTATATCTAATGATTTCTGGTATATGATATACGTATATCTAATGATTTCTGGTATATGATATACGTATATTTAATGATTTCTGGTATATGATATATATACATTTAATGATTTCTGGTATATGATATATGTATATTTAATGATTTCTGGTATATGATATATGTATATCTAATGATTTCTGGTATATGATGTACGTATATTTAATGATTTCTGGTATATGATATACGTATATTTAATGATTTCTGGTATATGATATACGTATATTTAATGATTTCTGTATTTAATGATTTCTGGTATATGATATATGTATATTTAATGATTTCTGGTATATGATATATGTATATCTAATGATTTCTGGTATATGATATACGTATATTTAATGATTTCTGGTATATGATATACGTATATTTAATGATTTCTGGTATATGATATACGTATATTTAATGATTTCTGGTATATGATATACGTATATTTAATGATTTCTGGTATATGATATACGTATATTTAATGATTTCTGGTATATGATATACGTATATTTAATGATTTCTGGTATATGATATACGTATATTTAATGATTTCCGGGTATATGATATACGTATATTTGATGATTTCTGGTATATGATATATGTATATTTGATGATTTCTGGTATATGATATACGTATATCTAATGATTTCTGGTATATGATATACGTATATCTAATGATTTCTGGTATATGATATACGTATATCTAATGATTTCTGGTATATGATATACGTATATCTAATGATTTCTGGTATATGATATACGTATATCTAATGATTTCTGGTATATGATATACGTATATTTAATGATTTCTGGTATATGATATACGTATATTTAATGATTTCGGGTATATGATATACGTATATTTAATGATTTCCGGGTATATGATATACGTATATTTTATGATTTCTGGTATATGATATACGTATATTTAATGATTTCTGGTATATGATATACGTATATTTGATGATTTCTGGTATATGATATATGTATATTTGATGATTTCTGGTATATGATATACGTATATCTGATGATTTCTGGTATATGATATACGTATATCTAATGATTTCTGGTATATGATATACGTATATTTTATGATTTCTGGTATATGATATACGTATATTTAATGATTTCTGGTATATGATATACGTATATTTAATGATTTCTGGTATATGATATACGTATATTTAATGATTTCCGGGTATATGATATACGTATATTTTATGATTTCTGGTATATGATATACGTATATTTGATGATTTCTGGTATATGATATACGTATATTTGATGATTTCTGGTATATGATATATGTATATTTGATGATTTCTGGTATATGATATACGTATATCTAATGATTTCTGGTATATGATATACGTATATTTAATGATTTCTGGTATATGATATACGTATATTTAATGATTTCAATAATAAAATACTCTGTGTAATTCCTGTATATGCATTCCTGGGCCTACTCATGAAAATCCCTGTGTGGAGAGATTGTCGGTGCACCATTAAAAAAAGATTTCTAAATGTATCTGAAACAGAACTGCTATTTTGAAAAAAAATGAAAATAATAATGATAAAAAAAATACCTATCAACCAATTCTGTTTTGGGTATTTGGTGGGGATATTTAAGCATTAGTACACATAATTTAATGGAAGAGAGGATGGGGATCTAAGTCTTCACAAAAATATTTCTTTTTGTCCAAAACTCCTGAAAGCATCCGCAAATCAGTAACCCTTTAAATCAAATATTACAAAGACTAGTGTGGTAGTAATTTATCATAAGTCATCACAAACTACACACTAAAATTCCCATAGAATCTGATGTTATAATATCACCCGTCCCGTGAGGAAAAAAATGGGAAAAGTTTAAGATTTCCTCATTATGAGTAAATCTTTGAGTTTTTACTTCAGAAATGGACTGCGTACTTTTCAGTATTTGTCTTGAAGCTGCAACCAGGATGTGGAATTTAATACCGCTGTACGATTATTTCAGGGTATGTGAAAGTGGTGAATATTAAGGGAAAATTAAAATCAAGTAGGAAACAGTCTTCAGAACTTCACTTTGATTTCAAGGTGGAATCTTTAGGTAAGACATCTTCCGTACAGTCATCATATTATTTATCTTTCTGCAAATGAGATTGATGCTATGGTTTTTGGATTTTATTTATATATTTACAGTGTGTTTACAAGACAGTGTGTTGGCATTTCATAAGCACGGAATGCAGGGCCGGAGCTTTAAAGCCAATGAAGTAAGCTCTAAGTAACACAGCCTTATCAACGTTTTTTTTGTTTTGTTTTTTTTAAAAGTATCTGCATTGACATTTCTTAGAAAATTTATACATTCTACTCATTATAAAAGTTTGTTTTTTTTTTAATTATAGGTTACGCAAGAAATATGTGATAGAACCCGAAATTTCCGGTTACTGGGCTCAGACAGGTAAGTCTTACAATGTAGTTTTGTTTGTATATTTTTAGTCTTGAATCGAATATGCTTAGTCCTGGTCTACTGCTCATATCAGTGGACAGTCAACACTTCCAATAAAAAATACCAAAGAGTGACGACTCTGCCTGTCTTCTATGTATACATGGAAAGAGTTGTGTACCTTTGTCAAGGACTGAGGAAAAACAGTGTGGATAAACTCTCCTCTGTTTATGGCTTTCTTACCTTCAGCTTGTACTTTGATCTGTTTGTTTTGTAATTCCCTTCAAAAAGTTGGTAGTATTATTTTATTCTACCACAGTGTATAACACTGTAAACATCGTAAGAAGCTGCCTTCAGAAATCTCCATCATTCCTTACCATAGCTACTGTAAGCTGCATTTGTAAATCTCCATTATATTCATATCATCATAATGTGTATTCTTGCATGTAGGAGAGCTGTAGAGACATGACTAAAATTGCCATAACAGAACAGTTATATTTAGTGTGTTGTTTTGGGGGGAAACATTCTGAGTCATATTTTTGTTGCAAATTAAATGTTACCTTTCAGTGACTTTCATTTCTTGGAAAATCTGTTAATCTTTGGGATATTTTCCAACTACATGTATATTAATAACAGTATTTTTTTAAAGAAATGATTGAAATTATCATACGAATCCTAAATGAATAATCCAGATCAGTTCTATTATTTATATCCACATGTCCAACAATAATCCAGATCACTTCTATTATTTATATCCACATGTCCAACAATAATCCAGATCACTTCTATTATTTATATCCACATGTCCAACAATAATCCAGATCACTTCTATTATTTATATTCACATGTCCAACAATAATCCAGATCAGTTCTATTATTTATATCCACATGTCCAACAATAATCCAGATCACTTCTATTATTTATATCCACATGTCCAACAATAATCCAGATCACTTCTATTATTTATATCCACATGTCCAACAATAATCCAGATCACTTCTATTATTTATATCCACATGTCCAACAATAATCCAGATCACTTCTATTATTTATATTCACATGTCCAACAATAATTGTCTGCTAAGTTGACCCTATCTCTTATCTTCAGTAGTACTTAGAAACTGCTTTGTTATGAAGAAACAAAATGTGTGTCATGTAGCTCGACTTAGCAAAGGTAAAACGCAAAATAGGATAGGAATTAATCATAGAAAAGGTGACCATTGTCCAGAAGTTTGGTGGTGTGGCTCCATAAAGTCAGTCATTGTAAGAAAGTCTGGTGATGGTGTGACTGTGTTACAGTTAGTCATTGTAAGAAAGTCTGGTGGTGATGTGGTTCTGTACAGCCAGTCATTGTAAGAAAGTCTGGTGGTGATGTGGTTTTATACAGCCAGTCATTGTAAGAAAGTCTGGTGGTGATATAGTTTTGTACAGCCAGTCATTGTAAGAAAGTCTGGTTATGGTGTGGCTCCATACAGCCAGTCATTGTAAGAAAGTCTGGTGATGGTGTGGCTGTGTACAGTCAGTCATTGTAAGAAAGTCTGTTGGTGGTGTGGCTCTATATAGCCAGTCATTGTAGGAAAGTCTGTTGGTGGTGTGGCTGTGTACAGTCAGTATAAGAAAGTCTGGTGATGGTGTGGCTGTGTACAGTCAGTCATTGTCAGAAAGTCTGGTGATAGTGTGGCTGTGTACAGTCAGTCATTGTAAGAAAGTCTGGTGATAGTGTGGTTCTGTACAGTCATTGTAAGAAAGTCGGGTGATGGTGTGGCTCTGTACAGTCATTATAAGAAAGTCTGGTGATGGTGTGGCTGTGTACAGTCAGTCATTGTAAGAAAGTCTGTTGGTGGTGTGGCTCTATATAGCCAGTCATTGTAGGAAAGTCTGGTGGTGATGTGGTTCTGTACAGCCAGTCATTGTAAGAAAGTCTGGTGGTGATGTGGTTTTATACAGCCAGTCATTGTAAGAAAGTCTGGTGGTGATATAGTTTTATACAGCCAGTCATTGTAAGAAAGTCTGGTGATGGTGTGGCTGTGTACAGTCAGTCATTGTAAGAAAGTCTGTTGGTGGTGTGGCTCTATATAGCCAGTCATTGTAGGAAAGCCTGTTGGTGGTGTGGCTGTGTACAGCCAGTCATTGTCAGAAAGTCTGGTGATAGTGTGGCTGTGTACAGTCAGTCATTGTAAGAAAGTCTGGTGATAGTGTGGCTGTGTACAGTCAGTCATTGTAAGAAAGTCTGGTGATAGTGTGGTTCTGTACAGTCATTGTAAGAAAGTCTGGTGATGGTGTGGCTCTGTACAGTCATTGTAAGAAAGTCTGGTGATGGTGTGGCTCTGTACAGTCAGTCATTGTAAGAAAGTCTGGTGATAGTGTGGCTGTGTACAGTCAGTCATTATAAGAAAGTCTGGTGGTAGTGTGGTTCTATCTAGCCAGTCATTGTAAGAAAGTCTGGTGGTGGTGTGGCTGTGTACAGTCAGTCATTGTAAGAAAGTCTGGTGGTGATGTGGTTTTATACCGTCAGTCATTGTAAGAAAGTCTGGTGGTAGTGTGGCTCTATACAGCGAGTCATTGTAAGAAAGTCTGGTGGTGGTGTGGTTCTGTAGAGCCAGTCATTGTAAGAAAGTCTGTTGGTGATGTGGCTCTGTACAGTCAGTCATTGTAAGAAAGTCTGGTGGTGGTGTGGCTCTATCTAGCCAGTCATTGTAAGAGAGTCTGGTGGTAGTGTGGCTCTGTACAGTCAGTCATTGTAAGAAAGTCTGTTGGTGGTGTGGCTCTGTACAGTCAGTCATTGTAAGAAAGTCTGGTGGTAGTGTGGCTCTGTACAGTCAGTCATTGTAAGAAAGTCTGGTGGTGGTGTGGCTCTGTATAGTCAGTCATTGTAAGAAAGTCTGGTGGTGGTGTGGCTCTGTCTAGCCAGTCATTGTAAGAAAGTCTGGTGGTGATGTGGCTCTTTACAGTCAGTCATTGTAAGAAAATGTGGTGGTAGTGAGGTTCTATCTAGCCAGTCATTGTAAGAAAGTCTGGTGGTGACGTGGTTTTATACCGTCAGTCATTGTAAGAAAGTCTGGTGGTAGTGTGGCTCTATACAGCGAGTCATTGTAAGAAAGTCTGGTGGTGGTGTGGTTCTGTAGAGCCAGTCATTGTAAGAAAGTCTGGTGGTAGTGTGGCTCTGTACAGTCAGTCATTGTAAGAAAGTCTGGTGGTGATGTGGCTCTGTACAGTCAGTCATTGTAAGAAAGTCTGGTGGTGGTGTGGCTCTATCTAGCCAGTCATTGTAAGAAAGTCTGGTGATAGTGTGGCTCTGTACAGTCAGTCATTGTAAGAAAGTCTGGTGGTGATGTGGCTCTATGTAGCCAGTCATTGTAAGAAAGTCTGGTGGTGGTGTGGCTCTATCTAGCCAGTCATTGTAAGAAAGTCTGGTGGTGATGTGGCTCTATCTAGCCAGTCTTTTTAATGAAATCTGACAGAGTCAAGGTTCTATATAGTCAGTCTTTGTCAGAAAATCTGACAGAGGTTGCTGCAGTTCCATGCAGAATGAGGTTTAGCAAATGAATAGGCACAAAGCTTCATAAAACTTGGTCACCGTGTTAATCATTTATCAATAAGCTTTAAAGTGTCTTTTGAGATGTTGGTTGTAATAACATTTGATCAGAAATATTTAAGAGGGAGGGATCTCTTTGAAATTACATAATATGTTTGATTACAGACTACTTAATGATAGGAGCATTGCATGTCGTGGTACATAATTCCTATTTAATTTTAATAAAAATACAGATTTATAAAAGGGACTAAATGTCATTTAATCAGTTTATGTTCCATATATATATTTTTATCCTGGGCTGGCTTTCATATCTTATGAAAGGAAATGAATAGACTTTTTCCCCTTCACTGTACAGGTATATTTTACAGTACAGTTTTATATTAGCTGGTGTTACTAGGGAGGAAGTTTAAACTAGAAATTTATTGCCAATAAAATTTAGATGAGCCTCATCTAGTTAGTATGTTTGTATATTGGTATTTTACTGATGGGAATATAGTGGTTTTTATTATGCTAGAAATGCAGGTATAATCGTTATTATACCACAGCAACTCTGAAGGTGATAAATCTGTTATTTCTGCTTAATCATTGTTAAAGCTGTTACCTGGGTGGGCATGATGCTAGCAGACCATAAAATACTGTTGACGATATTGTTTTTGTAATTATGTTTTGAGAATCATTGGTGCTTGTCACCCATTACCGATCTATGCATCCTGAATTGGGACTCCCTCTGTTAGAATCAATCGATACACTAGGCAGTCATTAGCACTGTTTTCTGTAGCTCACCTGAGCCTAAGGCTACAAATTATCAAAATATCCTAATTGATTCACATTAAGGATATATATGTATGATTCACAGTGAAATAGAGAGGAAAAATATTTTTCCCATGAGGAACAGGTCTGCTATTAATTAAAATGATTTAAAGCATTTTCATGTATTACAAAATTGAGTTTTTTCAACCCAAGGCCTTTCTGGGGTTGAGATGAAGTATTTTGCATATGAATAAATGGATAAAAATCTTTTTTCTCAAGAGAGTATGCAATGAATGTTAAGTAGAAAACATAAGAGGAAAAAAATCTTAATACACAATGTGCAAGGATCTACATAATGTAGAATTGTCTGGTAACAGACCTTACTTAGGTTAGGGCCACTCTTAGAGTTCTAAAGCTAACAAAGTTCATCTCTTTGTCCATATAATCAAAGTGATTATAATGAGCATTGTAGCCTGTGGGCCTCTCTTGATTCAGCTGAGTCATTGTTGTAATTCAGCTGTGATAACCAGAAGATCATCATTTTATAAAAGAGCTGTATTTTCTGATTGGATGGGTATTAGACATGCCTGTCAGGCACTCTAGTGGCTGGAGATCAGGTTATCAGATTCTGGATTTTTTTTCTATTCTTGGGGAGGGTATGTGCTCCTGATTACTCCATCATGGACCTGGAAGAATCTCCTGATATGAGTTTTCATATGCTGCTGATTAAGAAATTTCCCCAGGGAGAAGTGTCTTTATCTAAGTTTGATGTTGGCTAAGGTGTCCCATTGTGGTGAAAAGTTGACATGGTTACTATGGCAATAAAAAGAACAGCTGTTTATCAAGGTTACCCAAGTGTTTGTTTTCTCAGCTGGTCTCATCAATTTTTCATCATCTGCATTCTACCTCAGTCATTTACCTGACAAGAAAAAGTAGGACTGAAATTTATAGGTCTCATTTTTCCAGTTTTCATTTATCTTTGATGGATTGGGAATCACAATTGTTGATAGTTAGTAGGAAATATGATAATCAAATGTATAACTGAGATAAACAGGATGCATTAAAATTACACCAGTAGAACTGTCATGTGACTACTCTCTGTAGCATGAATATTGATAATACCAAGTTTTAATTTGACAGATGTGTTTACGAGATTGCTATGGCAATTTATGACTCGAGAGTTTATTGGAACTAGCGAAGTGATTTTTTTTTTTTTTTTTTGGTACCCTGTCCATGAACTGTTGATAATATCTATAGATTCCTGTTTTTAACCTTGCTGAGTAATGATATTAATGAGCATCATTAATGCATGATATTTATACCATCAAAGGTTGATCTTGCATGAGAAGGTAGAGGATAAATCTGAACTTTTACGTAATTTTCTATGTCTGTAAGATTCCCACACAATGCTTGAGAATCAAATTTCACCAGGCGGATTGTGTACAGGTATCTGACAGAAGTACACTTGGTTTGGTTCTGAATATTGAATGGCTATCATCATTCAAGGTTAGATGCAGTATAAGTGCATATTCACTCTCACAAATTTGGCCCCAATTACTTGTTTTGGCAAGGTAAGAGTACAGTCACCATTGATTATTATCAGATACTATATTATCCATTATCACCTGTATATGGTGTTTTGTCTCTCAACTGATTTGATATGCAAGAGCTTGTTTTGCAAATGGTCAGTTTTTAAATCAATGCAGGTTACTTACAAATAGTTAATGTTGCAGGGGTTTCAAAAGTTTTGTTAACAGTCAGCATTTTGCAAAGTTTGCCGTCATTATAACAATCAAACTTACCAACTAACTTACCAATATAACCTTTCATTGGATCAAATGCTGTGTAACACATTTCATACGAATTGTTAGGCCGTTCTTTACACACTGATTTTAACTACAGATTGCTCTGTTTACCTGACCAAGGTATAGGGCTCAAGATGGGTGTGACCAATTGACAGGGGATACTTACTCCTTCTAAGCAACTGATCCTACCTCTGGTATAACCAGTACTCTTAATTTTGTATTCTGAGATTGATCTCTGTTCTTAGTCTTCACCTTTCCATATTACAGTAAATTTCCTCCATACCGACCAGCTGTCAGACTAAAGAAAATGGCCAGTTTATAAGGGTGGCCTGTTTACTGAAATTAACATCTAATGATGAGTTGCATCACAATCCCAAAACTGATATGGTTCACTGTCTTACTAAGACTCCTAATACATGCAATTTAAAAAAGAAAAAGGGGAAAAATTATTTATTTTACTTCTTATAATTTTCTTTAGCTCCATCCACCCATCCTTTTTCATTAAGTCCACCTGAGATACTCAGGTGCGCTATTGTCATTTGTCTTCATCCGCCATCATGTGTTATGCTTCACCTATCACCTGTAACAATTTTACATTTTTAACTTCTTGAAAACTACGGTGCTAATTGTTACCATTTTTAGTGTGAAGCTTCTTTAGGAAAAGAGGATTATATTGTAAAATTTATGATCTTAGCTCCCCCAGAGCCTCTTGGGTGGGGCCTAAACTGTCCATAAAATGGCAATTTTTCAAAAATCATCTCTCCTTCCACACATGTGGGAGGAAAACCAAATGCATGGTTATATGTCCATGAAGATTTCTACATAAATTGTGAAAATCATTGTCCCTGATTTAGGGGTTTAGCACCTTAGGGTGGGGCCATAATGGTTCTGTAGTGAAAATATGTTCAATCCTAGAAAAATCCTCTAATTCTCGGACATATGAGAGGAAAAACTAAATACATGGTTATGCTGTCCAAGAAACTCTCTACCTAAATTACAGATATCATGGCCTCTGGGTCAGTGATCCACCTCCAAGGGTGGATCCAATAGGGCCATATAATGAGGTATCTTAAAGCTTATAAAATCTTCTCTCCTTCCACGTTATGTATGAGAAAAACTAAATGCATAATTATGATGCCCATGAGGCCCTCTACCCAAGTTGTGAAAAAACATGGCACCTGCGTGAAAGGTTTAAGCCCTAGGGTGGGGGCAGTATACAGTAAAAATGCATTAAGTGTTAGAAAAGCTTCTTTTCTTTACTCCCACAGTAGTGGAATTATAAACTAAATGCTTGGTTATGATGTCCATGAAACCTCTACTTTGTACGTAAATTGTGAAGTGCATTGCCCAGGCTGGGTCAGGGGTTCAGACTTTGGACAGGGGCCAATATCTCTTTATAGCTAAAATGTACTAAATCTTAGAAAATCTTTTTCTCTACCTTTTCAACAATTATTTTTGTGCATAATGATGATTACAATATTCATGGCCTTAATGGTCAAATCAGTTACCTTGGCCCATATTATTGTTAATATGTATTCTACTTTAGAAAATCTACTTGTCATTAATTTACTGTGTATTGTAGTTTGTAGTAATATTTAGAAAATTGATAAGGTATCTACTTAAATAGGGAATCCCATGACCCCAGGGCAGGGATACTGATTCCAGGGGGGGAGGGGGAAGCCAAAATGGTCATAGAGTGTATAATCTTAACTGCTTTATAAATCTTATTTAGTTCTGAAAATGAAAATGAAAAAGAATGAAAGATGAATACAACCATTTAGAGGAGAGAATACAGCTGTCTACTAAAATTACTTTGATTTAATCATCGGGGGGGGGGGGGGGGGGGGGGGGGGGGGGGGGGGGGGGGGGGGAGCAGTGAATAAGAACCAATTTAAATGCTTTAAACTTCATCTTTCCTTCTATTTCATTGAATGGGAAGTGTATGCATAATTATTTAGAAAGATCATAAAGCTGTGCACAATAAAATCCAGGCTTAAGGGATATAGACACAATTTGAACTGAAAATTTTCAAATTTTATATTCCCATTTTCAATGTTTACAATGCTTAACTAAGGTATTTCTAATGGTTAGCAAAAATTTGAATATCAGTTGTTGAGTTACAAGTGAGATACAGCACTCACAATTATTTGTTATGTAAACAAGGCTCATATCATGTTTTTGTTTACATATAGATTGCTTATTAGAAACAAATGAGATGTGACAAACACTAGATACTGTTTAACTGTGTTCAGAATTAACTTGAAGAAAAAAATCTGCTTTAAACAAAACCTATACTAGTATATTTAATCTATGTAAACAAAAACATGACATGAACTTTGTTTACATAACAAAGAATTGTGAGCTCAGTATCTGTCTTAAACTCTACAACTGACATAAATTTTTGCTGGCCTTTAACTTAGTTTAGCATTGTAAACCTGAAAATTTTTCGGCTCATTTTCATTTTCATGCCCCTTTAAATGCAAATGAGACTCCCCAACAGGTCAATGTATGGGCTATGGTACTCAGGTGACGGTTAAGGCCTGTGGGCCTCCTGTTTGCCAGAGTTGTTCAATTTCACCCTTAATCAAATTAATGAAGGATAGATGGGTGGATGTTAATGTGCAGGTTGAGTGGTATCTCAGATAATAGGAATTTTACTCAAAGGGTGTCTGTGACCTAAATATGACAGGTTCTATTTGTCAGAGTCCAATCCTGATCAGTAAAGATTTAATGTGATTTGTGGACTGCAAACCTTGAACCATTCCCCCCCCCCCCCCCCCCCCCCCAAATATGACAATAGCTGAATCAGGATTCTTATCCTCATAGGTGAAACATCTGAGCCTTTGAATACAATTTTAAGAACCAAAAAAATAAGAATTTGATTGCTAAGAAAAAAATGTCACAATGAATCTTAAATCCCTCTTTTTATATAACTGTATATTTTCCATTTTTTTTCAGGTTATTTTACTCGAGAGTCGCCCAACAGACACCCCCAGTGCAGAATCTAATCTTTATGTCTTAGCCGGCCATGAAAACAACTTTTGATTCAAAAGGATGTTTTGATGCCACAGTGATACATGCTGACTTAGAAGTGACATTTTTCAGAGGGAAAATTGCTGCGTTTCCTTTGTTCCTTTATTCAGAACAAAATCAAACTCCAGATGAATCCGATCAATCAATTCCTACAAATGTTCCAAAAATTTGCTCACTTTATCGTCAGGGTTGATTATGTTGTTTTAACTTTTTTGATGAACCAAGTGCTGCACACCTATGCTACAATTCCACTGAATTTCACAAGAGGGCTTTGAACCAGTATCCCTAGTTTTCCTCCAAGCCTTGTCTTCAACATAATGAGCAGGCCAAGATAACTAGAATTGTACATACCATTGTACATGTAATGATTACAGAAGCCAGAGTTTATTTACATGAATCAACAAACAACAAATGTGTCATATCACAGTGGACATAATATTTTCCACTTGCGTTATATGTGATCTTTTCTTCTGTGTTTTACAAACATTGAATGCAAGTTCAACACAGGTTGAAGATAATGTTCTATGTATAGTGCTTTTGGTATCATTTTTACATTTTATTTTCGAATACAAGAATTGAAGTATTGTAACTTCAATGCTGTCTATGGATTATATGTATCTAAGTTATACAGCATAAGGTAAACTTTTACCATTTTCAAAACAGAGTCTGATTGACAAAGTGTGATGCATTGATTTGGAATATCAGTACAAGGTAAGACATATGTACTATACTATTTGTTCTTGGATATTACCCGTGTATGAGGCGGCTTTCATTGTTTTGTAATTCAGAAGTGTCATGCATTGCACTTATCGTTCAGTGTAGCTTGCTATAACTTTACAGACAGTGTTATGAAATTTAATAGACCACTATTATAGATATATATTTTTTTTTTAGAAATGTATAAAGGTAACAGTATTAAGATATTCCATTGTCGTCAGACTCTGAAATCCACATTTTTAAGATTTGACTAAACACACAAATTTTTTGTTTTTCATTTATCAAACATGAAATATTAGCTATTAACTCCGCATGTACATAAATGAAATACTGTTCTGTGCAATGTTTCTTAAAGGATAAAAAGCCTTGTATGGTATATTACTTTAGGTCTCTGTTTTAAAATGTTTTAGGTTTTTAAAATAGTGAGAAGTATGGTGCCAAACTATTTGATACAGCTTCTTGGTGTGCTCAGTTTGTAATGTAACTGATCATAGTTGTTGGGCATACCCCAAAAACATAATGAAAAGGAACAAGCCAGTGGATTGTGATTATTTTTTTTAATGTACAAGTAATTTTGATTACATTGTTTATGCAAATGTTGACAGAAGCTGATCATTTCAGATATTAAGGAATACTTTAATAGTCAAATAAATGATTTTTACTCTGTTCTAAATCTCAAGAATCTATAGCTCTGTGCGGTCAGAACACGTGGAAATTACGATGTTTGACCATATTAATTACTTAAGGTTAAACATTGGAACCAACATTCACCCATATAAGTATTTTCAGTAACCTTTGATGAATTATCATGCCATGACCATTCAGTATATATTAATTACTAATCTACAAGGCCAGTGAAGTTGTACATTCCTGGGGGATGGACTGATCAGACTGTCTGATATTGATTGATAGGAGGTTACTATGCCACTGCACTCCTTAATTTTTTTTTTTCTTTTTTCATTACACAGTACACCATGCCACCCAGAGAATTCTAACATGCATTGAGAGGAAAAATACTGATAAAATTATTGTGATATATCATCCATACTCGACAAAATGGGTTTGTTTAAACACAGGATTTGTTTTTAGGATTGTCAAAATTAAGAATATTTTTTATATGTGATTAGAGTTCTGAATATTTATTTCAAGTACTTTCTTGATGCAAGCTACATCAGAATGGTACTAAATCACCATTCAGTATAGATTCTTGGAGGGGAAAATATTGTTTAAATATTACATAATTTTCTTCAATTTTGCAGGATTAAATTGTAACCATGTTGTAATAGTTTTGAAATGTTTTAATTGACAGTTAATTGCTTAATGTTAATGAATTTTTTCATTATACAATGAAGATAAAAGAGATGACTATGTCTTTCAAGTTGTGACAGTTTAAAAGATACGGAGGAAACACATCATTTCATTTTGTTATATCCCTGCCCCCTCTCGCATTACTTTGGTGCTTTTTTTCTTTCTTTTTTTTTGCTTTTTTTTTTTTAATAGAGCTTCTGATTGTTTTTTTTGTTTTCCTCAATGACATGCAGTAGAATGACAGTTTCATAGCAGGTCACCGATTTTAAAGTTTCTGTTACTGACAAGAGATGCTTTGCTGCAGTTCTCATACTGATTGTCTTGTAACCGTTTTCAACATGTCATATTTCGATGGACAGTGCCATTGGGATGATGGAAATTCCTTCTTGTAAATGTGGGCTGGTTATACAACCAATGTTGTGCATAAAAGAAAGGTGCATTGAAATAAATCGATACCATTTTCATCTTGTGGTTTGTTTTTTGGTTGATTTTTTTTTTTTGGGGGGGGGGGGGGGGGGGGCATGTTATGTCAAGAAATAGAAGTATGTATTCATTATTTATGACTGACCAACAGGCACTTGCAGGATTTGAGATCAAGCACTCGGTAATGGTGTGGATCTAAGGATGTGTAATCAGTGAAATTTATTGGCTACAATATGCCCTTTTTCTGTTTTATAATTTCAGTCCTTGTTTTTCACTCTAGTGAAGGGTTATCATTCCTTTTAATAAATCATGAGATCAATGTTATGATGTGACTGTCTCAAAGGTAAGGTTAAAAAGAGAAATTGTAAAAACAAATATTGGAGAAAGAGAGCAGAGCCCACTGTTCAGGTCATGCTCTAATCTTGGAATGCTCTGATGCTGTTACATCCTCCGTACAGTTAGGGAGGGATGCTCTTGAAGTAGCATATGAAATTACAAAAGTCAATCAACAAATCCTCAAGAAAAGCATATTTAGAAACTTGAAAGAAATATGAGAATTTGGAGACTTTGTTGCCAGGGATAAGTGTTTTGTTCCTTCAAGGTGGACAGTTTGAGCAGATGCCCTTCAGAGTACAGTTATTACTGGGTATATGGGAGACATTGAATAAGTATGTAGAGATTTAGACAGGTTATGGCGTACTTGAACAAATATAATTTCTTCCTTGATTGCCTATTAGGTGAATATTTGCTTCATCATAGCAATTTTTTTAGCAAGGCCCTTCATACAATTTTTTTTTTATCCGCTGCATAAGGTTAGAAAATGGCTTCAAGCACATTGAAAACTCAGCAGTCTCACAGAACAGGCAAAGCATTTCTCTCATTCTATGAGGATACCAAAGGGGGTTGGGGAATTGGATATTTACGGTTCTGTAATGCCTGATCCTCAAAGATGAACAACGAATAAAATTTACGAAGGATCTGTCCCTCTTAATGGATGTTGCAAAAAGTTTGTACAGAGTATTCGGAGGCGATCGATTGCATGCGAAATGGCTTTCAAATTCATTTAGTCGACCAGTATACACCAGATATGTGCAGCCTGGAGTTGTTACAGCTGAAAACAGTCAACAAAACAGGCATCGTGCCAGAGAGAGAGAGAGAGAGCTCAGCTGCAGACACCTGGGTGGAATCTCCTCCAAAGAAATCTTCAATTCAGACAGTTCATCAAAACCCAAGACATGTTACTATATATAGAACTGTAAATTATGCCATATATTGCAATTTTTTAATTAACTGGGGTGTAAATATAAGAATTACAGTATTGTAATTATACTCCTTTTGTAAAAGAGGGGCATATGTGGTTTTGCACCTGTCGGTTGGTCGGTCTGTAGGACCAGTCTTGTCCCACTCAACATCTTAAAAAGCCCTTTGCTTGACAGTTACCAACCTCTGTACAGTGTGGCCCAGCCCTACAAAGAGTAGATGACTGCCCATCGAATTTGAGATCACAAGGACAAGTGTCAAACTGGATATAATAAGATATTGTCTGCTAAATATCCAGAGAACTATTTGCTTGACAGACATCAAATTTGGTACATTGGTGCCCTCTGATGAGTTAGCTGTGGTTAGTTTTCAAGGTCAAAGGTCCTGACTCGAATGATTGATTATTTGGATATGTCTTCTCAGTATCTTGAGATCAAACTTTTCATTATGGTTGCCTTAACTAGTACAGCTGTAGATAAACAATATTTTCACTATTACTATAGACATCCTAAATGTAAAGTTGATCCTTTTCAATATTGATGTGAAAGGGGGGGGGGGGGGGGGGGGGGGGGGGCTTCACAGTTCTTGTTTTTTGTATTTGCACCCACTCGGTATATTAAAAACTTACAATATGACACCAGCAAAAGAAATGCCACTAATGGTATAATGTTTGGTATGATGTTTAAAATAATCTGATGATGCTCACATATTAAAGAAGTTCGGGCCAGATGCAGGAAGTTTGCATGTGAAAATGAACATGGAAATTATTTGATTTTGGAAAAATTGTAAACCAAGACATGAAGGCATGTGATGATTTGAGATGTCTATTTCTGTACTTGTTTTGCAGATCAAAACTAGGCAATATCTGTTACAATATATATATATATATATACCCCTGTGAGGATCCGGGTTGTTAAAATAGATCCTCAGCACCCCTAGCTTGTCGTAAGAGACGACTAAATGGTGCGGTCCTTCGGGTGAGACCGCAAAAAACCCCAGGCCCCGTGTCACAGCAGGTATGGCACGTTAAAGATACCTCCCTACTCAAAGGCCATAAGCGCCGAGCAAAGGCCTAAATTTTGCAGCCCTTCACAGGCAATGGTGACGTCTCCATATGAGTGAAAGATTCTCGATCGGCACGTTAAACATATTCAATCAATCTTATTCACCAGTTCAACTGAACATAAATTATTTATAAAATAAAACACAAACACGTGTATATAAGATGAAGTCGTATGCAACAGATCTAGACTTTAATAATGCACGTACATACAGTGCAAATCTTTAGTTTGACTTCAATCAAATATCCATTCTACAAAGGAAAAGAGAAATTAAACAATAATTCTTAAATTAAACGGTATGCGTCAGTAACTGGGGGGCGGAAGGGGGGCACACCTGCTGTGACACGGGGCCTTGGTTTTGGGGGTCTCATCCGAGGAACCGCCCCATTTAGTCGCCCTGTACGAGAAGCATGGGGTACTGGGGATTTATTTTAACTCGGATCCACACGGGGTTGTTAAAAACGAAGTAAAACGATATACGTATTAAAATCAATCGTGAAGTCTATATCAACATCCTGGAAAATAGTTAGTCCACATATAGATGCGTCAAAGGATAAGATTGTTTTGTGTAGGTATTGTAGTATTGTCATGGTTTGACTTGTTTTCAGAGTGTCTATTGAAAGGGGGGGGGGGGGGGGGGGGGGGGGGGGGGGGGGGGGGGGGGGGAGGTCTGTTGCAAAGTAGCAAAGGAAGTTTGAATGATTTGGAAACGCCAGAAATTTTACTTATACGTGGCTACCTAATGCGTAGCACGTTGTAAACGGCATTCACACGTAAACACTTTAAATAACCATTCTATCTACCGATACCGAAAACACCCATCCGAATTACTCAAAACAAATACGCGTTTCACTGTAACTTTTATAAATATATTTGTATTGTATAAATTTTCATTTGTATTATAAATATTTTTTTATTTTTATTATAATTTTTTGGGGTATAATGTTTCATCTGTATTGTACAGTTTCTATTTGTATTTTATATTTTCCATTGGTATAATTTTCATTTGTATTGTAAATGGAAATTATACAAATGAGAAATTATACAATACAAATGGAAGCGGTCAGATATTTGATATGCCTTTTGTTTTACCTGTACGTGCTTTCATAACTTGTCCAATATTTATAGAACTTTAGTTCTACAATCCGTTATTAGATTTCATTTATTCAACCTTTGCGGATCATGTTAAAATGCAGGTAGAAAAAAAAAATTTGGGGGGGGGGGGCATAAAAATTTAGTACAAAAGTGACATTCAGAAAAGAACTTTTATAAGTATAAGTACTGACCGCTTACACTTATATCGGAGTCAACTTGTGCAGGAAAATATGAAAAAACATATTAAATGAAAATATTTCTACAGAGATTACGACTAGGAAGCGTAGAAGGGATTTCTTCAAGATGGTTCAAAAGGGAAACAGCGAAAGTTTTCATCGAAAGATGTGTATGTTTTAACGTGGAATTTTATACATGTCTATAATTAGAAATACTTGTTCAATCTGCAAGCGCGGATCTAGTTGAAGGGGTGTGTGCGTGTCTGGAAGCCCCCCCCCCCCTTCTCTGTAATTTCCATCTGAAAAAAAATATAGTCATCTTTCACCTTTAATATTACTTCAACAACTCTCTCGATCGACTTTATTCGCTCACTAGGGATTTCAAAATTCAAGGTTGCAGTATAATGTGAAAACCGCAGTTTTGGGGGCAAATCTCGCATAGTTTACTATCTGTAAAAACGTGGAAATTCCTGAAGCTTCGCCCTGGAACCAGGTCCCAGATCCCCGGCCTTTTGGATTCCCCTCCTGATGAAAAAAGCTGCATCCGCGCCTGAATCTGTTTATACACACACACACACACACACACACACACACACACACACACACACACATATATATATATATATATATATATATATATTATATATATATATATATATATATATATATATATAATAAAATATCACAAACTGATTGAGTAAACTCGACTAGCTTTTTACTTTTCCTCCTGGAGTATAATGAATATACCAATGAAGAAGCATATAAACTAGTCGAGTATTCTCAATCGGTTTTGTGATATTTTTATTTTATTATACTAGTACTTGTATAGATTTTTTAAAATATATTGTGTGTATATATATATAATATATATATATATATATATATATATATATATGGGTGGGTGGGTGTGGGTGTGGAGAGAGAGAGGGGGGGGGGGGGTAACTATTCTGAAATTTTAAGTTGAGTTCTGCAGTTCTATTTTCTTGTTAGGAGGAAAAGCTAGACAATCTGAAACAAGTCAAACCATGACAATACTATACTACAATACCTACACAAAACAATCTTATCCTTCGGCGTATCTTATATGCGGATTAACTATCAGGATGTTGATATAGACTTCACGATTGATTTTTAATACGTATATCATTTTACTTCGTTTTTAACAACCCCGTGGAGATCCGGGTTAGAATAGATCCTCGGTACCCCCATGCTTCTAGTACGAGGCCTTTGAGCAGGGAGGGAGAGATCTGCCACCACCTGCTGTAACACGGAGCCTCTTTTTTTTGTGTGTGTGTCATCCGAAGGACCGCTCCCATTAGTCGCCTCTTACCACAAGCAAGGGGTACTGAGGATCTATCTTAAGAACTCGTATCCCCACGGGGCAATAAAAATAAATGAAAAATCAGGCTAATGTGCTGTGTTTTACAGTCCGATATTCCATTGATTAGTTGGGTTCTTACCAAATTACTCAAACTTACACTACTTCTAACAGGAGCAGATATACTACTGTATAAGGTATTATCAATATGTCAAACTGAGGATATGACAGAAGTATCTAGATTATCGATTCAATTTAAGATATAGTCTAATACTTATATAGGATATAATTCTAAACACAATATACTTGCATTAAATGACTGAAATAACGCTTTAAACTGTCAAACACAGACTGAAATCAATAATATATATATATATATATATATATATATATATATATATATATATATACAACATTCTCAATTGCGGAATAAGAATTAAAAGAAATAAAATGAAGGGGAACAAAACTTAAAGGAAAGCAACTATCTACAATAGTAACGAAACAAAAACGGGCCTTATACGTATAGTTCAATTCTATTGGTAATAATTACGTAATTGATATTGTAAAAATGAAGGGGGACGGGTACAAACATCGCTGTGCCTCCCCAATTTAAAAAGTGCGGGGCACTTGGCGCGCCTGTCCTTATCCTACCTGTCAGAAAATTGATTTGTTTAGTTTATCATAGGCCTATTGTTTGCGCTAAATTTCTGAACTATCATTTCTTACTACCCATGGAAATTATCATTATTATATTTTGTTATTTATTTGTTTTTGCTTTGTGTTATTTGTTTGTTTTTATGGGAGTTGTTTTTGTTTCTTCCATTTTGTTTGTTTTTCTATTTTGTTTAATTATTATTATTATTTTTCATTTGTTTTGTTTGTTTTTCTTTTTGTTTTGTAATGATCTGGATTTAAATAGACAGGGATTAAAGAGGAAGCCACAGTGTAGTCGAAGCAGGCTGTCCGTAATTCAATCTGCCATAGTTTGGATTTTTTTTTTCCCGTTTAGTTTGCATCACATGACGCTGTAGTCATGGGCATAACCTTTGAACCAAAACAATGGCGTATTGCTTTCACGCACCGTTCGGAAATAGTTCTTCCATGAATTAAAGTCTAGGGAATTTGTGACAAAATTGATTGGAATAAATATGAACATCTTCATGTTATTTATGTATATTTATTGTTAAAGTGCATTTTTCTTTATTGAGTGGATCCATTTACTTGATTATTTTTGGAGCGGACGAATATTTTTTGAAAATAGTGCGACTTCATGATCATCCATTATGGCGACGGACCTCGAAATTCATTATGGCCGAAGAAAAAGTTACAGGTTACAAACAAGCAAATGACATTTTCTTCAGAAAATATGTAAATGCCCTGCAAGATTATGTTGAGCTAAAAAATTCCGTGTTCGTATACTTTAAACAACTCAGCAAATGGTGAAATTGGTAACGAAATCTGTGTGATACGATAAACGTTCGTTCTTGTTTGTGCTTCAGGTAGCAACACGATAATATGCTGTTCGAAAAGGCAGCAGACATTTTATAATAGCTGCTGTTATTGTAAAACTTCTAGTCTACTGAAGATCAGCAGCTGATTTTTGCCAAAGTCCGGTGCCACGTTACACAAACTTCTTTCGAAGCTGTTGTACCGTACCATAGGCCATATTAGCTCTTCTCTAGTCAAAACATAGTGTTCCGAGCCAAAAATCACTTATTTTTATGCACATATAAACAGAATCCATTGTCAGTATGGAGAAATATGAGAAAATTAGCAAAATTGGAGAAGGTTCGTATGGTGTTGTGTTTAAGTGCCGGAACAGGGAAACGGGGACACTTGTTGCTATCAAAAAGTTTGTGGAATCAGAAGAGGATCCTCTGATCAAGAAGATAGCCATGAGGGAAATCAGAATGTTGAAGGTTAGTATCGTATGCACCCTGAGATATACTTTTTATTGATCTTTCACTTTAAATTTGAAATTTTTGCATTATTTGCTAAATAAAGATAATGTGTGTCAACACCTATATTGCTCAAAGTCTACTGTCCATCTCACAAAAAATGGCTTGTGGTAGTGTTAAGATTCTGATGATGGAAAAATTGAAATCTAGTGTATGTGTATATATGATGTTTCAATTGCATGTAGTTTGATCTGGAGGGACTATTGTTAGGTGCTGTTTTCTAATATATAGTATTTACAAAAATTTTATAGTCCCAAAAACCATCAACTAAACATTTCAATTTACTGTTTGCCCCACCTTCTACAGAGCTGTATATAAATCAAGAATTGCTAGGTGCTGATATAACACAAAAATCAGCAGATATTTTTTGTTGTCCTCGAGTCATTTAGTACTTAATAAGCATCCAGAATCATTTAATGTGAAGTCTATTAGACATGTACTGTTTAATGACTGCATGTTTTGTAATTAAAATATTTTTACTGATGTGTGTATTGTACTTTGAGGAGAGAGCTAGGTTGTATAGTGTAGTTAATTTCCAATAAAGTTATAATGTTCTCTGTGAAACTTTGAGTAGCACATAAAGATGAGAGAATTGGTCATAAATGCATACCTAATTGCTAGTAGTGAGATATACTATCAGCTACTATTGAAGTGTGTAATAACCTTGTTTTGTTTTTATAGCACCATAATTGTTTCCTGTTATAGGTTTCTGGCAAGTTTAGGTGTATTTTTATACATTTTATGACATCATAATCTTAGGGGTTCATAAAAAGTGTTATGTTGATGTACAAGTAATTGGATAAAATGTACAGCAATACTGACACACATTTATTTTGATATATTTACCATAACCATTTTACATATTGTATGCTAGCAAAATGCTAAAGCTAACATGCTTCATGAAGTTCATGGTTGGGTGTAAAGCATCACATTTATACCTTCATGTATTTTCAAAAAATGAAATTTTATTTTTTAAATTTACATTTCACTTTCCATTTTTGTCAGAATTCCATCTATTTAGATAAAATAGTCATCTTTATCAAAATTGACTTCTAATTCAGAGTGCTTTGCAACTGAACAGTCACGACCAGATTCAATATCTCTGTACTTAAGTGGTTCTGTATTAAACTTATGCAGTAATTCTAACATGATGTGGCATATGGCCTTCAATAAATATCAAATTTTGGTTTTGAATCTAGGCAGCAAGTGAATTCAGGCTTTTCATGTAGATCGATAAAATGAAATTCATAGACAGTATAAATAATGTAGATTTTATATATATTTAAACATGAAATTCAACCTTTTTTTCTGTAGAATTAAAACAGGTGTTACATATTAGCAAGAACTAAATCAATTTATAAGATCCATGGTACCGTTTTTGGGAATTTCATATTATATAGAATATTATCTAAGAATCCGAAAGAGAACTTTTTTTGGTCTTGGGAAAATTCAGGAGATAACCTGTAAAAATTCATATAACCTTTTAGCATGATCAAACTACATTAACAGGATTACAAAGTACTTTTTAATGATTTTCATCTGTTATGTCATCATTTATTGATTGTAAATGTTCAAAGGGAAATACTTACATGATAATACTCTAATTTCAAATATTAAAAAAATGATTTTCATGTGTTATCATTTAGATTGTAGATGTTCAAAGTTTTCCATTAGATGTTTACATATAGAGAGGACTTGTATATGAAATATAATTTGTATTCAAAATAGTTTTACGAAATGCTGGCCAAAACAAGATTCTTTAACAGTATTCAAAATAGTTTTACGAAAAGCTGGCCAAAACAAGATTCTTTAACAGTATTCAAAATAGTTTTACGAAAAGCTGGCAAAACAAGATTCTTTAACAAGTGTGATGGTTATATATGCCAATTTTGATGTGTAGAAATTCTTAGTTTTGTTCATTTAGAATGACCGGCTTTAGTAATTGGAATCTCATTTAATTCCCTGCATTCATGGTAATTTATAGTTTGTTGTCTGATTTAAAAAAAAAAAAAATCAAATGCTATGTGAAACAACAAATTTTTTCATACTGTGTCAGTCCATATGTTTAAATTTTTATTTCATGGAGTTCTTGTCAACTAGAAATTGTATAAATTGCACAGATTTGTGAAGTTCTTGTGTTTGCAGGGCAGAAATTTAGAACAGATTTGAAGATAATAACTATCTAGAACTGTAAATCACATAGTTATAAAGTGCACATGCACTTGCAAAAGATTTCCCATCATGCATTTTCATATTCATTGCTTTTTTTATGGCCTTTTATAGCTTTTTCTCTAAGATTAAATTGAGAGTTATTATACAATGACACTGGTTACATGCTTTGAAATTTGAAGATAATTATGTTTGAAATTCATATGGCCAGTGATCAAACATTTAGGAACTAACTATCTCCTCATTGGTTATTTCATTTTACAACCAGCAATGCTGATTTAACAGTCGCAAGCAGAATTTTACTGGGCTACATGTCAGCTGAGCCGGTAAAAGGATGTTACGTCGTCACAAATAACAACTGAGAAAATACTGTTATTCTCATTGTCATATTATATATATTGCTTCATGTTTGCATCTTATTTTCACTGGGGTTTGTATTTCGTGTTCTTTTTAAATAAGTCACAAAATATTTACAATAGATACTATCTTTCTGTGTGATTCAGGGAATATTTAGTCGTTCTAGGCACTTATCCAACCTCTGGTGTGTCCAAGGGCTACTCTAAAATTGTATTGTAGTCATGGTTCTGATCACTGTTTGTTTTTTGTGTGGTGATTTTTTGGGGGGGGGGGGGTGTTTTTTTCTTACGGTTACAAGAAAATGATTCCTTCTCTGTAACACTCTGGACAATACTTAAGTTGGAAGAATCGGTGAATTGATTGAAGCCATCCTGATATTGGGAGCATCATTCCATCAACCTAATGTCATCAGGATGCTAGGCTAACCTAACTGAACTAGTAACCCTGTAATTTCATTAATTATGTATGGAAATTTAAGGTTGTAAAGTGCAGATTTTCTCCATGTGTGTCATATTCTGACCTTGCCTACTTCAGTTATGAAATTTTTCTTTTTTTAAATACAGCTCTGAGCTCAAAAACTCACTGAAATTTAAGGTTGTCATTGGAGCAAGTTAAACCAAAAAAAAATGAGTTTGCCAGAACAATTTGAACTTGTAAAAAGATTGCAAGTAAATATAAATTAATGTATAGATTAAGAGTTATAGGAATCTTCTATGAGTTTTATATAGTAATGTTCACTAATACAATTATATCAGAATATGCTTGGCATCTTTAAGGAACATGTGATTCATTGCAGGGATGGAGAACTTGGGCCTTTATAAAAAAAAATGTTGATCAATGGTTTTTAATTATGTGTGTACAGTTGCAAATAATTGTCTTAAGTCTCCCGATTTCAATGTGAATGCACATCTGACCAACAATGTGTGGGAAAAGGGTGAACTTTCCGGTGTAATTTATTAACATACTAAATCGTAGTATTCTGGATTTCCCATGACGGAATACTTGATTTATTATAAAGATGTCCAACAGGTGAAAAAGGTCAATCGATCCATTTGCAGTGGTCACGTGATTACATTGATAAATATACACTTATTTTATAACCAATACTTCATAATGCTATGTTAATATGACTGTTTAAATTATTTAGTTCGGATACACAAGACCTAAAATCAAAATTGTTTTCTCTGCTTACCCCACCAAGCTTTATGCACCTTTTCACACATTATACCCAGGTGTCTACTATTTTGGTGAATATGAATGGTGGGTCAGCAAAATTTGCATGTGCATGAGTAATTTTACTTCTAGTGCAAAATTTACATCTATAGTCGGACAAGGTGCGAGTTAAGTTCTACGTATCGGTAAATTTTTAATCGTGTTATGTTTTGAATCATGTGAATGCATAGCAATTAAAATTTACACACATTCAAATTACTGAAATAATCTATAAAACGTTGCATAATTTTCTTGGAAATTGCATCATATAAAAAAACCCAAAAAACCAGCAACCATCTGCTGTGTCAGTAAATTCAAATATAATTTCAATTAGCGTTAGAACAAGAAATGACAAAATCAGTATAGCTACAGTCAGTTGCTGTCCTTTAAAATTTTTGAGTTTGAGATAATGAGGTTTGACTGTAGTTAATTATCAGAGGACTATAGTCAGACTAGTCTAAAATCATCTAGAAAGTTAATGTTAAACCCTATAAGCATGCTAGCTATTTCTCTTATTTCACACATTTGATTTTCCAGCAACTGAAGCATCCTAATTTGGTCAACTTAATAGAAGTGTTCAGAAGGAAGAAACGTCTCCATCTTGTGTTTGAATATGTCGATCATACGGTGCTAAATGAACTGGACAGGCATCCAAAAGGGTAGGTGTTGGGGATGTTATGCTTATCCAGTGACAGAGAACAGAGCAGTGCAATGCTAATTATACAATACTAAAATTTGTATAGTGCCTGAATCAGAATCTCTAGAGCACTGCACATGGAAACGTATGATTGAAAATCAATCTCATGATATTATTTTACACAAATATATAAAATTATTATTTGCTGTTAAAAAGTCAGTGAAGACTGTCATTTTTTTATTAAACATTAAAAGCAACTTTAAAAAAGAAATGAGGTTTTTTTTTTTAAAAAGAGTCAAGGGATCTTGCAAGTCTTTCTCCAACAGACCATGGCAAGCATGGTAATAATTACAACACTTTTGTTTCAGTATAATACAGATATTACCAAAAGAGGCATATATATATATATATATATATATATATATATATATATATATATATAGCCACAATTAATTATTTACTGCTGTTACTTCAGAGGGAGTGGGCTTCAAATTGCCATAGAAAAATAAATACTTTGTACATCAAAAGAAAACTACCTATTATTCATGATTCAATACAATATGCATTTATTTCATTGTGTCCTATTTCATTGCTTGTGTGGTGGTTGCATGTATAATAAAAATAAATACATTTTTCTGTAATTGTATGTGCCCGGGTTATCCACTAGTTATTAAAGCTTAATGCAGTGATTATTGTTTCAGAGAAATAGGCCTTTCTATTTGTAAATCTTGTTTTACCAGCAATGGGGAAAAAAGGCATTTATAAAGTTTGATTGCATGCATATTCTGTTTAATAAGAAAGACTGTTTCCATTTTAGAATTCATGTCATAACAACTAGAAAAGTTTTGTTTAATGTGATGAAATGGACAGGAGTAGTAAATATGTCGATTTATTTTTCAGGGTACCTGAGACACTTGTCAAGAGAATTATATATCAAACACTGCTTGCAGTGAATTTTTGTCATCAGCACAATGTAAGATTTGTTGTTTTATATTGCTATGTAATTATTTGCTTTTTGTTCATATCAGAAAGTGTACTGAAATGTGTTTGAGGGATTTAAACATGAATCATTGATTAGGCCACACGAGTCAGTAGGTTACCTGTTGCTATCTGCCTCGGTCGTGCAACATGCATTGTCTGTCTTGAACTCTTTCATTCTTTTTTTTTTGTTTTTTTAAATACATCTAAAATTTGAGAAAATGCCTGACCTGAGTAAATTTTCAGAAATATTGTTGTGTAGTATCCTTTAGAGTAGGGGGAACCAAAATTGTAAATTTCTGCTCTGCAGTGCCCTTTTGGGGTTCTAGGGATGGGTCTGAAAATGATACTTATCTCCTCCTAGGTAGCTAGCTTAAAATTACGTTCAAAGTTACAATGAGCTTGAAGGCATCTGCCGAGATGTGAAATTCCTGGCCTCAGGGGTTAGGGTTCAGAATTCAGGGTAGAGCTGTACAGATATGATAAATGTTTGAATATCATAGTCTCTACTTCTTATGCATCTAGTAAACAAAGTTTGTGCATAGTTATGTTGATTGAGCATGGTGTCTTGCCAAAATTGTGATATCTGTTAGTCAGGAGGAGCTTAGTCAGGGTCAAATTGTGATATCTGTTAGTCAGGAGGAGCTTAGTCAGGGTCATATGGATCATCATATATTTTTGGTGAAAAAGTATTTCATGTTTTAGAAGTTTTTTCTCTTACTTAACATGTAGGAATCTTGTCTCTAAGGTAGAATTTTCCTACCCTACATGACTAAATAATGAAGGATTATTTTTCTTTCATCTTATCTATGGGTTAGTGTATTCAGGAGTTTTGTAAAGGTTTGAAATTGTCCAAATCTTCATTTGCACTTAGATGCAAAAAACTAATGAGACAGCTGTCAGAAAGCTATATCAAATCAAAATTAGAAGAATTTACTTCTGCGTGTAATGTGAATCATAAAAAAAATGTACGATGTCATCATTAGCGGTGTGTAGCAGTGCAAGACAAAAATCTCATGTGGCTGGCTCACATAGATGGTGTCACTCTAATATGAGAAAACAAAAATGTCTTATTTCAAAAATCTAAAATAAAAAAAAATAAAAAAACTCAATAAAAATAAGTGATGTTGAAAATTCAGTGCAAGAATTATATTGTACAAGAAAACAATTTCAAATTCTGTTCTGTTGTTATTTTCAGTGTATACACAGAGATGTTAAACCTGAAAATATCCTTATAACTCGGCAGGGACAAGTGAAACTCTGTGACTTTGGGTTTGCCAGGGTGTTGAGTAAGTTCTATGACATCAATTCCTGTCATTTTGTGGAAATGAGTGATAAGAAAAAGGATATGAACTTTATTGTGACCAAGAAAGCTGAAAATGATTACATTGAACAAGTGCTAAGAAGCGTAATTTTGGTGATAGTGCACAATTACATCATTTTGTTATTTAGCGTTTAGTTGAGAAAAATGTATTTAACTAAATGCAGTTTATGAAAATGAAATTCTTGCATACACTGTAAATGTACAAGCATTGTACTTCATGGTCATTGTCTTTCCTTGATAGTTCATACCTATAGACATGTTCATAATTATATCAAAACCAAAAGCATGGAATCTAAATATTGGTTAATAATCCCACACGTCAGATTTTGTTCATGGATAAAACATAATCAACAATAGATTTAGATTTCCATATCTATGGTATTTAATGCATAGGTTCTGGTTAAAAGATGGTGTACATTATTTGTTATAGGTCATAAAATAATTTCTTCACTCATTACAGTATAAAAATGACAATTGTATCTTATGTGACATTTCTGATATATTACGTTTATGTGTGGTTTATAAGCATTAACAATGACATTGTAGCTGGTCCTGGAGATGAGTACACAGATTATGTGGCTACTCGGTGGTACAGAGCACCAGAATTGTTGGTAGGGGACACTTGTTATGGACCACCGGTGGACATCTGGGCAATAGGATGTGTATTTGCTGAGCTACTGACTGGCCAGGCATTATGGCCAGGGAAATCTGACGTAGATCAGTTATACCTTATAAAGAAAACGTTAGGTATGCACAGTTTTATTATTGCAATAACTGAAATAGTGTTGTAGAATAGTAAAGTCTTTCTCATATGATCTGATTAATTTGTTATGCATATTTTATTTACATGACTGTATCTTTTGCAGGAGACTTGTTACCTCGTCATGCGGAAATTTTCTCCAATAACACATTTTTCAAGGGGATGACTATACCAGAGCCAGACAGAATGGTATCCAAAAGATTTACTATGTTTACTTAATTTTGACATACTGCGATGACTCCACACAATAGACCCCAGACAGGATTATAATGTATCAATCTCCCTCAAGGATTCAGTCATTGGCTTTAATTTCATGTTTTATATATTTTTGGCATAGTGAGGTCCTACAGGTAATGTTGTCTACAATGTTAACTTTTAAGTTCATGAAAAATGGAAAATTTATATAAAGTCAGTCGTTCTAATTAATGAACCTTTTCCATTAAAGTACAAATTTTTTGTTGTTGAAGCATTTGAGAACAGTTTCAAATTGACTCAAGCATATGCACTTATATTTAAATGTTAAGTTCCGGTTTACCAGTGACGTGAAAAATTAATGAAATTGTTAGAGTATGTGGTACTAGTGCTCAAAAATTTAAATCGAATATAAATGGTTTCTTGTATAAAATAAAATATCTTAATGTCCTCAGGTTTCGGTTGTGCATTATATGTGACTATTAGTTAATATTGCTACTGTGCTTTTTTATTGATTTCACTTAAACTGCAATTTTAAAATGTGTTAAGAGGCAAATTGTTCAATAAAAGTTTTAAATTGATCGGGCGACACATAAATGATTTCTAAATTTAAGGAATTCAGATATCTGTATAACTGCACTGAAAGGATTATGTGTGAAAATGTATTAAAAAAAGAAAAGCTTTTAATACTTCCAATCAAAAATGGATGTGAAATCTAATGCCTATAAGCACACACAATGGTTTATAGCTGGAATAACAAGTGCGTCTGCTCTGGCAGACATTTAAGCAGAGGTAAAATGAAGAATGTCTCCTGTACTCTATTTAATGCTAGGATACTGCAAACGAGTCAAGTAGGGAAGCATTTTTCAAGTTTTAATGGCAGCTCGTTGTTATGACGGCATCACACACATATTGCATAGCTGATAATTTCAGGCTTTTGCAAAGTGTTACACAAATAGAGTTAGGAGCAGTTTTGGTTAATGACATATACAATTCTTGACTTTTATCTGTCATGCCAAAATTTGCATTGCATGTAAGTTAAAAAAAATTGCTTCATAGGAATTCTAGGAGACACCAATATCTAAATCCTTTTGGGAAGATATAATTTTTTGGTGAAAAATGAAATGCTTCTATCCTGAAAAACATTTTTATTTTTTGGTGCCTTTTGGATTGAAAAATGGAATTATTTACTTTGGTCTGTCTATCTCCCTGTTCAAGACTTTAAAAAGATAGTGGAGTTTCAAGTTGAAAATGATTATAACCCTCAAATTACATCCCCTGAGTTTTGCTTCCTAGACAAATATTCAATCTACTGTATAAGTTAGCTCCTAGTGTAACTTAGGACAAACGAGAAGTTATTTCAAAATTGATAAATATCATTCATTTATCTATCTTTTTTTAAGGTGTTGAGCTTGCTCGAGAGCCTTCTAGTGATCATGCAAAATTTTGCCACTACACCACCTTTCCGATCTCAATGGGTGACATCAAATAGTGCCTATTGGTATTGAATGTTTCTTATGATTCAAGAATTTGAAACATTGAATTTAATTGATATTTGAAATGCACGATACCATTTCCGTTGTTGATGTCGTTTATTATTGTATCTTTGTTCAATAGTTAAATAATGTTTGTTTGGCAAGAAAAGTTGAAAATTCGCAGATGGATTAACTATGAAACAGATTTTCCTGCGAAATTTGTGTCGCACAATATCATTAAGTACTTACAAAATAACCCACTCAAATTTGGTTTTCATTTATATCTATAGGCTCATAGTTTCACCAAGAATCCTAATTTCAGATCAGTGGAAACAGATAAATAGTAAATTGGATTGCGCATTGTCACGGTTTGGTTCCTATTCCAAAAACACAAAGACTATTTCCAGTTTTGTTTTCGGTAATCCTGATCCTAATTCTCAATTACGCAAAACGAAAGTAGCGTGTGCATTGTGACGAAAATAACAGGTTATTTTGTGAAGAAACCCAGGCTAGATAGCATTCATTGGGAATTGAATCTTGTTCAGAATTCCAATAACCTTTCTACATATCACGTTGAACTTTTGAATTGTGAGGCATTATTGAAAACAGAGAGTTAATACTGTATAAATGTTACATCATACATATAAACAAGTAGTCTCACTCTGAAACAGTTGTATTCTTTTCAGCATTTTTCGTCTGCAATTTCAATTTATTTATTGTAGCCTTTGTAAAGCAACTAGTCTTGAGGGGATATTATCTAACAAGAGGAGGGTACATGTATGAACTTGTAAGGATAAGCAACTTCAGCCCAAGCTCTCTTTATTTTTTTTATGTAAATAAACATAATTTGCTGACATTTTACAAATGATTGTAATACTTTATTTATGTATTTAAACATGAGGAAATGTCTCCTGTGGCACTCGAACATTTCTTCTCTTACTTTCTCTAATTTACCTGCCCTCTGAATTTATTGAGAACCCAATAATGCATATGATATTGCACTCGACGCCTTTTTGGCCCTTCAGGCCTTTGATTATATGATATTAGAGAGAAATAAGGTAATTTGGGGGTGAGGTAAAAAATTTTGAAAATGAACTTTACTATCTCTTTAAGCTTGATTGTAACTAATGAATTATGTAGGTTACAAACTTCATACTTTGCGAAGTGAAAGGGTATGGTTCAATTTGCATGACAGATTAATGTTTTATGTCAAACTTTCATGAATACAGTGTAGTTTGTAAGCACAAAATTAGGTATAAACAGGACTAATAAGAGTTGAAATACATATTACTGTGTAGTATCATAGGATGTATTATGTTGCAGTATTTTATCTGTCTGTTCATCCTTCAGCATCTTATGAGAAGGATAAAGAGTGCAATTAAAGACACTGTTACTAGCAAAAATACCTATGCATGGAGTGATAGGTAGTTTTTGGCTTAGTCTGGATGTAATTAGTACAAATTTAGAAGATCTATATATAAAAAAAATTCCTAAAAATTCCTAAAATAAAATCCCCTACAATACAAGTGCCCCGTATACCATTTTTAGTAGGAAGTAAATGTTATGTGTACGACTGTGTTCCATGATGAACTGAAAAATGCTTGCGTGTGTGATGCATGTCTTCAGATTTGTTTGAATGATGACAAGAATCCGTGCTTGGGTAGACTTTCGATTGTAAAACTTACAATGGGGAGTGAGTGTCATTTCCTTTTTCCAAAGAATTCCTTGTAATAAAGTTCTTTACAAATGTTTTCTTAACAAAGATATATGATGATCAATAAAATGATAGGTGTCTCATTGAGTTTACATGATAAAACTGTAATCAGATAATATTGATCGTGTTTCATCTGCTCTGGTTCACAGAAAAGATTTTTTTTTAATATACTGTAATCTGTCTAATAAAAAGTTCTCATTATAGGAATCTCTGGAAGAAAAATTTCCCAAAATTTCCACACCAGCCACGACACCAGCCATGAGCTTCATGCAGGTATGAAATACAAAAAATCACATTTATGTAATTCACACACATGTGATATCATCTCCAAAATGATGGAGATTTAGGGTAATATAGATTGACATTTTTCCTACATGTGAAGCTATAAAAACAGCCATTTCAACCCCAATTTTATGTTAGGTTACCTGTGTTGCTCAGGTGACAGATTGTGATCTTGTGTTTTGCAGTTATATTTGAACATTTTTAAACTTTTTGGACATTCTCTTTGGAAATTCTACTTTGTCACTGAATGACAGGACAAAAAATCCTTTAAAAAAAATAATTATGATTAAAAAAAAAAAAAAAGAAGATGCAATCTTTAAAAAATTTTCTTTTTTTTTTTTTGCATTTGGAGATCAAGCAGATAATCTGTATGCATGGTCATTAAAAGGAGGTCTTGACCAAAATTGAGGAGCATGTATTTATAGCACCTTGATCAAGGGTTCTGATCTATGACTGGCTCTATAATTTAGACAGTGAAAATATCAGTATTGTTTTATAAATCTTTTTGACTCCTAGACATCAAACAACCAATGATAGGAATACGTAGTAATAATGACGAGAGAAGTCTCTGTTGCAGAAAATAGCAATAACTCTTTTGAAATCATCTTTTGCCAAAATTTAGAAAAAAAATTTTGGTCCAAAACTTTTCTCTTCAAGGTTTATCTTGTGCTTTTTTTTTTTTTTTTTTTTTAAATCTGGGTATGTTTGCATGATATGATTTAACTACATGCAATTCTTTGATTTGCAAAATAACTGTAAGTCACCTGCTTGTTACTTGTAAGTGCACAAAAGCTGTAAAATGAAATAAGATAATGTAGAGTGAGTCATGTTTACTTAGAGGTCGGTTTGAAGTGAAGGTGTGATAATCCTATGTATGTGTGCTTACTGCAAGGTAACACTTTAATGTACAGCATCTGCTGTTGTACTTTTTCATAACTCTTGATTGCATATAGCAGTCCTGAAAATATTTATATTCTGTTTCTGAAATGGATTTCCATGTTAACTTACCCAAAAACATAAACGCTGAAAACGTAAACGCATGCAGTGATTCAAACTTTTAGGCTGTATTATGAAAATTTCTGTTTATGAAATACATAAGACTTTGCTTTGACTTTCAAAATCATTCAGTTTTGATGGGTGATAGGTTTACAGAGATGGGACGGGGTGTTGAGGAGTTTCACTGTGTATATAGAAATAATGTCTCTCTGCATATATTTTATCCTTTCATAATATTTTATATTTGGGCCGCAATTTTGTGATGGAGAGACCATAGAAACTGATACCTGACAAGAAAAGGTGTTTGTAAAACTGAGTCGAAGTCAGAGTTACTAGAAAAAAGAAATACTCGTCCAGGAAATAACTAAATGTAATGAAGAGACATACACGAAACCTATACCTAATGTAATGTACAAAAGTTGTTAATGAATAGGAAACGTGTCTTGATCCAAAACATTTTATTTGTCCAAGGTCAGGTCAGTAGTATTAATTATTACAGGGGTGTCTAACCATGGACCCAGCGCAGCGGTTAAGCTGCACAGCTCTTCTGCAGCATCCGTACATGGACCAAAACAAAGAAATCTACGATCCTCCAAATCGCAAAGACAAGCCAGAGAGAAACAAAAATAAGCCAGCGTCTCGTGCCAGTAATCACTATGTAAGTCTCCCAGTAATTAAAAACTAGGATGACGATGTAGGTTGTAGTTACTGTTAATTGTAAAGAAATTAAAGATGTGTTATGTGTAATATTGTATGTTGTACATGAATGGTATGTTTTCTGTGTATGATTTGATGTTCAGTAATTCGTTAATTATTGCTATCTCTTTTTTTTTTTTTAATATATACATATGCTTTTCCTTTTCATTCTTGCTAGGTGATTTTAAGACTTTAGTTTATTTGTAGAAGTACTAGCATATACAATGTAAGCAGTGACCACACACAAAGGTTTTATAACGTGCTTGTATGCTCAGTTTGAAGGATGACTTTCAGATCGTTACTTTTGATAGATGTGACTACATAGACAGACATATCATACAAGACACAGAGCAATCTATAGCTTTACAGATTTTATTTAATTTGTGTGCCCTATTTTCATTTATTTTCCTACGTATATTATTTTCTACATATTGAGATGTAAGTTTCATGAAGTGTTTTGGCAGTACTGAACCCACTGGTTTTACATGTTTGAATCAAGGATGTGCTTCTGTCGGTAAAGAATAGTCGAGAGAAATACACAAATAAGGTGAAGACAAAGTTTGTCATGTTCAGCTTGGTTGATTCACTTCTACACAATCTCTAATTTTCTTAATTCTGGTCCGAACTCTCTTAATCTAATGGTGTGAATCCTTTTTTTTCTGTCATCATTTCATCTGGAGGAATATTTGGTTATAGGAAGAAAAAAAATGGAGTCGGGCCTTCGTGGTAAACTTGCACATGTTCTATTTCCTGTTCATCATAAAAAAAAAGAGAAAAGAAGCCACTGTTTCACATATTTAAATTGTATTTCCCTGTGATTTCAAGCTTTCTCTCTCCAAAGTGCTGACACTGTAGATCCAGAGGCAACCACTCAATTCAATTGTTGTTAAAAATTTACTGAACTTTGAAGGTGAAACTGGATCTATGGTGTGAAGATTTTTATTTTTTTTCAAAATAAAACACAGAATTTCACTATTTTGTGTGTTGGTTTGTTAATCACTTGTCAAGAAAGTCATCCTTCTAGTGTGTTAACAGTCACTGATATACTGTACTAGTAAGTTTGTTAACTTTAAAAGCAGTAGGAAACGGTAGTGGAGGAGAGGGGAAAATAATGGAAGGGACTTCTGATGTGCTAGTAAGATCAAAAAACTTAATGTTCCCATTACATGCTTTTCAGAAATAAGGTGGGTAGGTCAATTTTAGTTTTTTTTGGATGATCTTTATTTTAAAGGTCTGTAAGTCCGGTGGATGATTGAAGATAAATGAAAAATTATTCAAAAAATTAATGAAAAATTAAGTAGGATCCAAAAATATTGTGTAAATGTCACACCAAGCTATGATATCATACATTTTGTCATACTAAATTTCCTAGTAACGTCAACAGTGATGGCTGGGGTGAAGGGGTTACCAAGGACAGATAATTTAAAAATGATAAATGGATCCCGATTCATGGATCCCAATCCCAAGCTTTAAAAAAAATTAGGATCAGGGATCAAAAATAGGGAATGTTAGGAGACTGGAACCACAAAATTTTCTTCTATGCTATCTTTAACATAGATAGTGAGCAAGAATCATTTGACAGTGGTCGTTGAAAGGAAAAGGTTGTTGTCATTATGAGCATTTAATATTTTAAAACCTTATGTTTGTACTGTATAAAATTGTTTTCTTCCCATAAGTTTTGTTAAGTAGCCTGATACACTAAATTAACTCAAAATTATTCATTTATCAGCCCTCCCAGAGTGCAACAGTAAGTAGCTGCTGGTATATCTTGTATTCCAACACTGTTTGCCGAGGCCATGCAACACGAGAGTTTGGACATATCTCTCTGTCTCTGCAGTATTGAGGAGCATTCATCTCATTTGGTTAAATCAAAGAAAAAACAAACTTAAGAAGCCAAAGCAAAAATAATTTTAAAAAATCATAAAAAATACATTTCTTCCTGGAGAAATGAAAGATATCCTACTAGCAATGAAACAGAAAAATGCTAAATTATTGCGCTGGTGTAAAATTAAGGATGAAGAAATTAATTTAAGGCATTTTACACAGTTTCTTAAAACATACATTTTTATGCCAGAATCACAGTCAATATACATACACATGATTCTCTATCAAGGTCATAAGTTGCTGTGTGTAAATTTTTTACATTTGGAATGACATTTAAATTAACTGCTGTTGTCTGAATTCTTCCATTTAATACCTAAAAAAAGAAAATTTACATAAAATTGCAAAATCAATATTATTCGTAGTCTGTCTTTATGTAAAATTGCATCTTGGATCAAGGTCATAAGGGAAGCAAGTCTGTAACTGTTATCTGCAATACTTGCTAATTTTATTTAGTAGGATATATTTCAACACTGTCCAGTTTTATTATCTTCATATTTATTAAATATTATGTTGTAAAAGAGTTGAATGTCTCCTAAATGTGTTTGCTTTCATTCCTTGAGATCCATATATAAACATCCAATACTGCCATAAGTGTTTACAAATTGTTACACGGTTGTTCCCTCGTTGCTTCAACAGGGCAGCGCTATTGTGTACAAAATATCCTCTATTACATATCAACATACAGTCTTTAATTAGCATTCTATAACGGTGTATTGCAGAGGTCAAAGAAATACTGCATCCATTATTCTGCAATATTCTCATTACATCATCAAAAGATTATCAGATCATTGAAACATAATAAACTTCTACAAGAAAAACATTTTTAAAATAATGGTATATGATTTGAAAGTAGTATTTATTGAGAACATGTCAGTTTCATGTCTCCTTGATTAAACATTGTGTATTGCCTTATATAAGTTTTAAATGTTAAATAAAATTGATAACGGATAATTTTATTTCATTGTGTATTGCATGTAGGTTGCAAACAAATTTATAAATGATTAAAGGATATATGATGTTCAACAGAAATCTCGAAAATCTGTGTTTTGAATTGATACACATGTGAACAAACATGGTGATTCACATAAAGGATGACCTTCCACTTTTATGTAGTTTTGTTGGACTGTGCAAGGGAGGTCAGCATTCGGAGCAGATCAGATAAATACATTGATATAACCCGTCAACATCAAAATAACTACTTGAAATATTTTTCAAAAATAGACCATATTAAGTTTTTTGTCGGCTAAAAACATGTATTTCGTTTCGGAAGTTGCCATGTTGTGAAGTAATTTGTAACTGTTTTGGAAACAATCAGGTGTATGTTTCTAAACCGTAGTAAAATAGAAATAAAGTTCTTGTTTTCGTAGATGATGCAGGATAACCTCCTTGGTCTTAAAATGTTATTTGAAATATAAAAGACTACGCTTTATTATCATGCAACATCTACAAAAACGTAGAATTTATTTCTTAAATAAGTTTAACCTTTTATCTCTTTTGACACATTTTGTCATCATATTCAGATTTAATCGTCATCAGATACGTAAATATCGTATGAAAAAGAGGTGAATCAGCACTTTCAGTAGAGAATTTTATTTTGAAAGATGCTTTATTTCAGCAACACAACGGTGTGTTGGGGTTTTTTTTGTTGTTTTTTTTTGTTTTTTTTTTTTTTTGTTTTTGTTTTTAATGCTTTTAAACTGTCAGAATTTTAGTTTGTTTGTTTGTTTTTTGTTTTTACAATTACTCAAGAAATTTGAATTGGAATAGAATATCATGTTTGAAAGCTTACATGGGCTGCTGTAAATTTTGTACAGTTCTGGTTCCATTGCTCTTTATGGTGTATCGGGCTACAATGGCTTGGTACCAAATTGTCCCAATCATTCAAAATGCTCTGGATAATTAGCACAGCTCTTTAACAAATAATATGTACACATTTTACAAAGCACGTGTGTCTGATATACATTTTCATATGTCTCTCAAAGTGTATATATAACCTTTCAAAGTTCATAATTGTATATCTTATATACTCACACAGAAAGTAAGAACACTAGTTGTATTGGATTAGTGCATATTTGATTTTCATGTCATACTAAGTCTATTATTTCATACATGAAAAGATGTCTCCTCAGTTGCATTTGTTAAATGAAATAAATAAGATAAGCATATTACTGGACATTCCAAGTCTTCAACTGAAAAAGACTTTGTAATTTGTTGACATATATTTCACTGTATATTTCAGTACCATCCACAGCTGCCCCAGTTGACTGGGAACCCTGGTTTTAACATGTCTACCTCCCCCATACCAGGCACCAAGTACACCAAAAAACACAAGTACGACCACCACCTGCCAAACATCTGACTTTTCGGCCAAGGGGTTCTGCGTCATGACAACTAGACTGGAGGAGCTAGCTGAGCATGATGTCTAATCCTGGAGGCCTATTCACATCGGGAGCAATGGAACGTTTGTTTGTAGTGTACATGTCCATCATATGTTCAAGCACGTGTGGAGCTTATTCTCTCTCTTTTTTTTTTTTTCTTTTTTTTTTTCCAGCCATTTTTTGATGCTCAAAACAACCTCCTTATTGACCTCATCTGAATGGGTACATATTTGAAGATTGTGACTATTGTATTTTGTGATTTGACGGTTTTTATGGATACCGGTACGTGTATTGCCGCTATAGATGATTTTTATGTGATAAGCATTTCTTGCTTTTCTTTAAATGTTTGTCAGGACGTTTTTGCTGTATTATTTATTGAAAGACATCGTGACAACTAAGTTATTGATGGTGACATTTTTCTTTTTCTTCCAAAGATTTTTCCCTTGCCCATTAAAAGTACATTGATAAATCAGATCTCTATATTGCTTGTTTCAGCAACTTCGTATTATGTATTAATACTTTGGGTGACAGAATTGTAATGTAGAATTTGTTTCAGACTGACTGAATGCTTGGTGATATGTGTGAATGATAAGAATGCTCATTAATTTCCTATGTGATGAATGTATGTTTATTTTCGCTTGTATTAAAATCAAATCTACCTTGTGCATGTTGCAAGATCACTTTTCAGAATGTAATTTTTTTTAAATTCAGTTTGTAAATAATTGAAAAAAGGAGAGCAATTTTGTGTAAGTATGTGTTGAAACTCAATATTTTGTGAATTGAATTTATGAGAAAAAATACAAGTTCTTTGGATGTGTGCATAAAATTTTTTCATGTGGTAATTTGTTCATAAATTTATTCAAAGTATTCATGAGTCAAAAAGGAGGTTGTTTTGAAGTTTTGCACCATATAGCTAACAATGTTATTGTAATCTGAATATTCAGTGATTGATATGAATATTCTTGAATAGAAATATTTTATATTATATATTGAATAGAGAAGAGAAGAGTGGTTTAAGAATGGAAATTGAATGATTTACTTGATCTTTGCCAATTTTTTTAAATTCTAGAAATGTTTAGTTGAGGGTGAGTGAAACTAGCATGAAATAAAATTATTATTGTTATTGAATATATAAAAAGGTTATTAGAACTGAGTAGATTTACAGTATACCTTGGTAGGTTACTTTGCTTCAATATAAGTGCTAGGATAAAAATAACATATTAGTTCAGTTTCTTAGGTTAGGGGCGACAGAAAACTTTTGCAACATTCTATGTATGAAAAATCTTGAAATCCTTAGAAGGTTGCAAATGTTTTAGCATTAACATGATCAAAATTATAGGTATTTGATATTTATTTATTTATTTTTTTTTGGTTTTTGGTTAGAATTGTTTTATGTTTGATTATTGGTAAAAGGGACAAGATAAGAAGGAAAATGGCAATTGTGGGAGTTGGAAGCTCAGCTAGTAGTAATTAAATGAAGTTTTTAAAATACGAGTAGATAATGTTTTATATAAATCTTGAAGAAAAACTTATTTGAACGATCAAGAACGGAATCGAAGTTATGCTATTTGGATAAAACTAATTAAATAAACAAAATGTAGGACAACATGTAGAAATACGTTTGATGTTAGATGGCTCCGTTGCTTTCGTTTTTTCTCCAGCAGACACCTTGCTTTATAGAGTGACATTTCTGGCACATCTATGACTTGTGTACTAACCTTGTTTCTCCACAGCACTAATTTCTGCCTCTCTCTCTCTCTCTCCGTTGCTTCCGACGTAGCCTCCCAAAGAAAAACAAAAAAAATTTCATCATAGCAACGACATGTCAAGTATGGTGTAGGTGATTCTTTTCTAAGTTTTCATATTGTAACCATTCCACTCTTCCCATTTCAGATCTTGTGGGTTTTTATTAAATATGTTGGTTTGGATGTCCTCTGCCATTTTTTGATCATGTGAATAATATGCTTTGTGTAGAAAATATATAAACATACTTGTATAACCTTCATAAATTTCAATTTTTTTTTTCTTGTACTGATGGTAGAATTGTTTTTCGTTTTGTTTTTTTTTTTTGTTTGTTTGGTTGTTTTGTTTTTTTTTTTTTCATATGGCTAATGATGTAAATATATTGATATGTTATAAAACATACTTTACATTATGTATAACAAATATATATACATATATACTCATGAAATCATATCTGGTTGTAAGGAGATCTGAAGATCTGAACAGCTTTAATTTTATATATATATTAGTGATTGTAAAATTATACTGTTATCTGTAGATAAGGAAATGCCCCAGTATGTTTGTGATATGAGTTGAAAATTATCAATTTATATCTGTGTGTTTCCATAATTTTTGCCAAGTAAACTTTTTGTGATTATTCCATTGAGGAAATGAAAAGTAGAAATTGGTAGTCTCAGGAATATTTTTTTTTTTGTAATGCAGAATTGAGAATTTGTGTGAAGCTATTGGGAACAATTTCTTTTGTTTCTATTGAACAAATATTTAGGATCTGAAGGGAGGTTTTTTTTTTTTTTTTTTTTTTTAATGAGATTATATCCACTAATTAACTTGATTTTAAGTAAAATGAAATATTTGTACATTTCAGATTGCTTTAAATTTTTCCCCTTTTTACTTCGAATGTCTGAACTATATCGGAATTCTTCATGCAGACACAACTAGATCATTCTTCTTTTCTGTTGATTATCTCGTAGATGTAGAACTTATGTTTTTCTATTGTTATTTTTTTTTTTATTATTATTATTATTATTTCTGTGTTTCTGCACCTTTTAATAGAGAAAAATGATAAGGGGAAAGAGGTTTAGTTTTTTTTAAACATGGAAATTGTAGTATACGTTTAATGTATAAAGGGAGACAACCATGTAACAGATAACACATGTGCTACATCTTTGTTCGTGCATTTTTGAAAAAATTTTTTTTTGGTTCTTGTCATATTGTGGCTGTGTTTAGTCCATTAGAAGCACCTCGTCTAGTTGTAATAGTTTTATGGCCAAAGGTAGGAAGGGAAATTAATATCATTATATTTTCTGATGTCAATCTTTTGAAATTAATAATTTAATTCTATCATTTCAATTTGTTATTTGTATTTAGGAATTAAATGTTATCAGTACAGTTGTTTTGTACTTGTTGTCTTGAGTACAGTTGTTTTGTACTTGTACAAAAAACTAATACTCTTGGAGGAGATGAAGGACAGTTGTTTTGTACTTGTCGTGGAGAATAAGTCATCAGTAAATTCCACTTTCCTTGTGTAGAAGGAGGGGCGTAATTGATGGTCCATCTGCTTGTTTTTAGTCTACCACAGTTGGCAAACCCGAGTAAACTTGGGTTAAGTCTAGGATGAATCAAACATATCATGTAATCCTAAAACATTGCAAATATGACCTATGAACTTTGCCCAATCATGCCTGGGTTCAACCACATGTAATGTCAATTAAGTTATGTCACAGTAATGGCTGTGTACAGTGTAGGCTTATATATTTTTAGTTTTTATGGTGCATTGTTGGGGGGGGGGGGGAGGGGCATTGCAGGAATAGCTAAAAAGTTATTTTGAATTTGTCTGTCCTTTAACATAAGAAAACTTTGCAATTCCCAATGCTCTCACTTTTGTTTACATGCACTATTTGAGTTAGCCAAGGTTTGAATGAATTCTACTAGCATTGCAAATTTGTTAGTGCATGATGAATTGAGTGAATTCGGGTTTTGCAGTTGAAGTAAGGTTTAAACTTCAAGCAAGACCATAAATTTTGAACTGTGCAAAAGATCGTTAATATTTGGTGAAATGATAGTTCACGGCCAAATCTTACTCCTTATCAAGGACAATGCAGTTCCATACAATATGGTGTTGGTCAAGTTCTTGCTGTGTGGTTTATTTTACACGGTTTGTAACTGGTCACTCAATACTTTATCATGTTTGTATTTAAAAATGCTGCAAACAGGTATAGGAATTTATATACAGATAAACATCTAGACAACTAGGAAGTAAGTTCCAGCGTGGTATTTTATTGTCCGTGCTTCTGACAGTCCTAGAACCAGAGGAACCCTTGAAATCAAAATTCACAAGTGCATGAAGGTATGGTGTAGACCAGTCTGGCATTGATAACTTTAAAAAAAAAAAATTCCGGTTGAAAGAAGTGAAACCCCAAATCACTTGTCTTATCTGCTGCCTGAATTGTACATATTTTTTTAGCACTTGTCGATATTTACTTTTCTTAAGACCAGAGTGTTTTCACTTTTTCAAAAGGTTTTGAATTTGTAAATAAATCTAAGTACATGTAGGGTATTATGGCTGGACATAGAATGCTATGTCACTTATCAGACTAATCACTTGGGGAATGCCTAGACTGTTGTTGTAATTTCTTCCAGAAATGCTCGACTTTATGAAACTACACTATACAAACCTGCGAGTTTCTCTGACCATTGATGGATCACATGTCATATAGAATTACCATATCTGTCCAGCCATCCTTCAGCACTTAATATGGCATGTGATACCCAAAGTTTCCTTTGAAAGATTTTTATAAATTTTGTATATAACACATGGGTTAGGTGTAAGAAGGCCCCTTTCAATTTTCAAATTTATCAGCTTTGTCTTTACAGAGTTATAGGACTTTGTTCTAACCGTAACCCCTGCCATCCTAGAGGGAGCCACAACAAAGGTCCAGATCTATAAAGATATGATTTATATAAATCTACTCTTTTTACAAGAAAGAATTTGAATTTTATTATTTTTGATGGTGTGATGCCAGCCATAGCACAAAGTCCCTTACCTTGGGGCCATGAATTTCAAATCTTTGAAAGAAGCTCAGTCCTCTTTTCATTGTTGCTATGTACCCAGTTTAGAGATGCTCGATATCCAGGAATTATGAATTTTTTTTTAAAGATATAACACATTTTCACTATATGAGCCATCAAGCACTATACCTATCAACATCAGAACTCCTGACCTAAAGCTCATGAATTTCACTGTGACAAGTTTGGTAAAGGCTTCTCGTGATTGCTTTGAACCCCAGCTTCATTGATTTCCGGGAATTGAGAAAAAATGTGGTAAAGATATAATGTATTTTCACTAAATGAAACATTAAAAATGTCCACCCAAGCACAAGAACTCCTGACCCAGGAGCCATGAATTTCACAATTCATGTACAGACCTGACTTTGCTCATCATGACACGGTTTATCTGCTCCACTGATGTCCTGGAGTAAAAAAAAAAAATACAGATTGCACAATTCTTTACGATAATTTGACCCATCCGTCAGGTTTCATGGGTGCTCATAATTTAGTTCTGCTTACTCCAAAGGTGTTCCATATTAAATGAAAAATGGCCATAGCCTTTTAAAGATATTGAATTTATTCAAATGTTAATGCATGGTAGACAACATTAACTGACATCTATCAATAACACGAGGTTACCCAAGTGACTCAGGTGGCCTGAAAAAAATTACACACTGGCAACAGAGGTTCCTGTTATTTTGTACAGCAGATTATCTGGCAACAGAGGTTCCTGTTATTCTGTACAGCAGATTATCTGGCAACAGAGGTTCCTGTTATTCTGTACAGCAGATTATCTGGCAACAGAGTTTCCTATCATTCTGTACAGCAGATTATCTGGCAACAGACATTCCTATCATTCTGTACAGCAGATTATCTGGCAACAGAGTTTCCTATCATTCTGTACAGCAGATTATCTGGCAACAGAGGTTCCTATCATTCTGTACAGCAGATTATCTGGCAACAGAGCTTCCTGTTGAGCATGTTATTCAGAATTTTCTCTTCACTACGAAAATGAACAAATTATATTCAACTTTATGTAAACAACTTGAACAAAAACAAGACCACCGACTTATACCATGCAGTTTAATTAAGCTATAAATAAGATACCCAATAGACAAAGGATCTAAAATAAACTCCATAAACAGAGAAGTAATCTCTTGTTATTGGTGATAAGAATTTTATCAAATTGTTACACAAACATTATTTTTGATAAATTTTGTGTATATAATCATCGAAAATTGGAGTTAGTTACATCTTCCATGTATTTTTCAAATATGCATATTGTATAACAAAACTATCAGAGAATAACTGACCACAAATAAAAAAATATATATATTTTATAAAATTAACCTACAATTATTTTTGACTGCATGCGATATTAAAAAGAAATGAAATCAATTAAGATCCTGTATCAAAACATAATATTTACACAACATTCATCTTCAAGTTGTACATTTTATACAGTTATTTCCAAATATTGCAACAACTAACGTCAGCAACAAACATCGTGACTGTACTGTAAATTTACAGATGAATGTTTTCCCATGGAAGTGTATTTCACATGAGTACATGTAGCCATTAATTAAAATCCACTCTAAACATGTGTGCTCTAGTTTCTGACAACAGAAATGTCATGTCTGAATAATCTAATTGTGTTCAACTACAATAATGAGAGTAAGATTTAATTTCCAACTGCATATATGATTGTAATTACATGGGTCACATGAGATATATTAATGTCCGTACACAAAACAATGAAAGACTTGCAATCCTGGAAAAAAACAAAACAACTTACATACACTGTACAATACAATTATGGCAGCCTTATGATCAATACACCTTTTCTATGTACATTTGTAATTCAGTCACTGCCAGTAAGCATACCGATCTACTTCTGCGAAATAAGAACTATTCTTTACAGAGAAGTCTGCAGAGAAAAACATCTACAGAATATATTTGTTCATAAAACTCTTCAATGCAGTCCGAACTGAAACTGACTTTTCATATAAATTTACCATATAATATACTTCTTAATCTACATAATGATACTTCATTAAAACAACAGAATACAGGGTTTCTTTGCAATATTATGTACAGTTTGTCCATTAAGATAGAACACAGCCACTGAAGGTCCCTGGGTCCTTCTCCGACATAGGGGTCTCCTTTTCCTTAACAGGGGGCAGTTCCGTGGGCTTATCCTTCTTCTCCTCCTACAATTTAAACCGAATCCTCCTAAATCACCAGTACCAAATTTGATCATGTGAATTAAATGCAAATTTATCAATTTTCATGAACTCTCTATTGAGAGAGTAAGATGAAATCCACTCCATAATAAAAATATTACATTAATATATCTCGGTAAAATAAAGGGAGTAGTATTTCATCAGATACAACTCTATATGATGACATGATTCACAGGAATAATAGTTTTTACAGAAATCTGTAGGCCTGCTCAAGACATACTTACATTTTCAGGCTTTGGTGCCATTTTGGAATTCATCTTTCCATAAACCTCTTTGCTCCAGAGAGGGTTTAGTGCTGGTGGGGTAAAGGGCTCTGGGGCCGCTAATCCGTAGGTTGCCTTCAGTTCTAGAATAGGGGGATCATATGCCACTTTCTGGTGGTAACTGCAATAAGTAAAACAGACACGAAGAGTACATTTATTCACAACATTATTCATTTCCATGCATTAATTTTTTTATGTAAAGATTTCCATTTGCAGCAAAACTTTATAACCGGGAAGTTGTATGACGAGTGTTACCGGTATAACAGGAAAACATGGTCACAATGAACTAAAGAATATAATGTGAAATGAAAATTCATACAATGCGCATGAAATTATTTTTTTTTACTCCCTTTTTGATATAAGATTTTTTTTTTTTTTTTACACAAGATGTGTCAGTACGCTACATGTTCAAATTTGAAAGTCCAAGAATGTGAGGATAACACTGAATGAAATGAAAATCAGAATATCGTATTGGTGCTTTTATTTCTTGAATCTTAAGGACACCGAAGTGCAAGGTGGACCTTAAAATGAATTACTACACTGTACGGATCTTTCCTCTGAACAATGTTTGACTCCAATTTGTCCCCAAAGTCATGATGTAAACATTCAAATTTCGTTCACACTAAATTAGGATTCTTGTAAATCAGTTTTGTCAAATGGTAGACTAGCCTTGCAGTGGTCCTTAAAAGGATGATTTTTAAAGATGTTTCTTATCTATCAAGGTCTGTTTAAATAAAATAAAATAATTTACCGTAGTCTGTAAAAATTTACTTACATCATTCCGTTCTCTCTTTCACATTTTTCCAACGTTCTTTTTAAAACTGGTCCCAATTTCCTGAAGAACAGATGATTTGCAGGCCTGGCAAATGTTCCCAAACCCTTGGTGCTGGCATACTCCCTACACAATGCCTCAGACTTTTCATAACCTGGAAAAATATACATAATGGTTGTAAATGTCACAGGAGGACACTGTACTTATGGGTCTCAAAACAACATTTCAAAAAAAAAAAAAAAAAAAAAAAAATGGTACAAAGTTAACGATTTTTGAGACAACATGTGACGTGAACAATGTGCTACAGACTAACTACAGTGAACGCACCAAACTCTTCTAATGAAGACATAATTTAGTTTGTGTTGTACATGTATGTGAATGAACATATCAATCATTGGGATCCTGTGAATCTGAATTTCTTTTGTGCATCTTCATCATATGCAAAATTGGGTTAAAATGTTTTGTCAATGAAACTGATATCTATAAATTGTAAGAAAAAAAGAAAAAATATAAATTACATTTAAAAAACATTGTATTGATGTTGTACAGTTCTGGTTTCAAAACTGAGTACGAAAAATAAAAAAAATATTAAGTTTTAAAATGTTTCGAACAAAGAAAGATGATATGTAAATTATGAATAAGTGCACATAATCTCAGAAAAAAAATCCAATATGGTATGATTATATACATGTATACAGGAATGTACTATATGTATACAAGAGCCTAACACGCCTTAACTGTCGCCTTAGTATAGTATCACTAACCTCAAGAAACCTGTAATAAATTCCTGTTCTACATATTTAAGCATATTTGAACTAGTAATTTTGTACGTAATAAGAATAGTAGAGGTCTATACCATACCATATTAAAATATGAGAGATGTTTGATATGTAATGTGTATTGTACGATATCTCAAAAACATTCGACTCAAATAGTGAAATGAACATTACATCCCTTCACAGTATTCTCCGCGATTTGAAATACATAATTTTAATCTCTGAATCCATTTCTGAAATGTGTCAGGGTACGCTAAATAGATGTTTCTTACACTATACAGTTTTAGCACATGGATATTTCTTACACTACACAGTTTTAGCACATAGATATTTAATAGCATTTTTGTAAATGTTAATGTATCCCAGACTGACAACAACATTCTAAAAGTAATAATACGGCTATGCAAATCGAACAGGGAAGAAAACACGGCAGAAAAGCTCAAAGTAAACACAAGAAAGTCAAAAAAGGAATCGGAAGAAGTGAACAAACCAACTCACAAAACTGTTGACCTTTTTGGTCAGTATTTAATATCAATATGGAATTAAATTATACATCTTCAATTTTGAAATTTTATTTATTAAAATTCTCAGGGCTACCAAAAAATTCATTGGGCTAGTAAAAATGTGAAATCTACTAGCCCTACTGGCTAGTGGCTCAGAAACGTTTCTGAGAAAACTGCAGAAACTGACATATCTACAGTTATTTCTGATTGTCTCCAACAGTTATTAATAGAAAGCTTAATATTACAGAAAGAGATAATGAGAGATTTGAGTTGTTAAACTATTTTTCTCCTGATGACACACCATGATGCAATCATCATTTCTCTGCTTTCTTCTAAATCATTGTTTGATGTACATAAATCTCTCTCTAGTTTTAGATTAATTACAAAGAAAATATAGTATATTTACCATTTTAAAACACTAATTCCTGCTCCTGCTTAAAATGTACACATTGCAGAAAAAAGCCAGTCTTATTTGAAGTTGTTTTATGGTTTACTTATGATCTACTTGAAATGCCTCTCACCTCTAGTCGGCGCGGGTTCGATTCTTGTTTGCGCCGATATATGTGAGAAAGTCTGCCAGTTTACTTTCGGAAGGTCGGTGGTCTCTTTCCGAGTACATTGTATCTGGGTTCTCTCTTCCACCAATAAAAACTGGACGCCACCAGATAACCAAAATATTGATGAGTGTGGCGGAAAACAACAATCAATCAATCATACTTACATTTGACACCTTCTTGTAGCCCCCGTACAGCCTCTCCGCATTTATCCTGAGCCAGTAAATTCTCTCCTTGGTAGCAGTAGGCCTGTTCGACAATGGGAAAAAACACATGTGTCAATTCTTTCTTCTGTTATATTAACATATATGGAATCAAAATCTATACAGATTGATAGCCTTGAACTCACAAAGTGTGGAAAAATAATCAAGGATTTATCAGTATTACAGGGAATACCATCTCAGGAAAAGGGGGATTGATCAAATGAAATTGGCAAAATGACTTACAAATCTTGTTTTGAATATTCACTGCAAATGAAATTATAACATCAGAATTTTGTTGAATCACTAAGAAATAAAAGGAATAAAGATTTATGCTGTATGAAGTTCATATACAGTGTCTGAAATTATGCTTATTGATATTCTCAAAATTTTTCTTTCTCCTTTTTCTTTTTTTGGTTCCTTATGACAATTTAAGTCCAACACATGTTAAATTATAAAACATAATAAGAACTAAATATTAAAAAAAAAAAACTCCCCAGATTTAGCTTGCCTTTCAATATGAATGTTTCATTTACACACACAAAAATCAAAAATGAACTGGGTATGAACATGTATTTAATAACCAGGTAAAATAGGTAGAGATATTGAATTTATACCTAACAAAATGACCTTAGCTATTTCAAACAACTTTAAATACATCCAACTTTTAAACTGAAACTTATAATCAGATATTTTTTTGACTTCCCCAGACAGTCCATTCTTCATAACCTTTCACTAAATACAGTATCAGTTTACAATCGACAATTACAACAGTCATTCATGATTTAGACTTTCACAATATTTCTTACTCTCATTTCCTTACTCTTAACAAAATGGAGAAAAACATATATCCCCCCCCCCCTCCCTTCCCCTTCCCCTCCATGGTGCAAAAATGAAAAGGGTTACACACATAGGAGAATATATGAAGGCATGAAAAGGTCCAGAAAACTTAAGTTGTGACAGATAGACCGTGACAATCACTGTTCATATCGAATGCACTCCAACTTATTTTTTTACCCATAATTCTTTGTGTGTGAGTGTCTGTGTGGTTTAATGTTTATGTATCTATCCTTTCTTTCTCTTATTTTTTTTTGTTAATAAATTTGGTTAAATTTAAGATGTCTTGTTGTTTGGAGTAGCCTCCGCTCATCCCATAGACAGAAGAATGAATGGAGTGCTCTCACTTCTGCTAATGAGGTCTAATAGACACATGTGAGCCTTCATACACTGAACTAAACTCACATAAGCCTTGTAAAATTCACATTCCAAATACGTGTAAATTTATGTCAGCATTATAAAACTAAACTCACATAAGCCTTGTAAAATTCACATTCCAAATACGTGTAAATTTATGTAAGCATTATAAAACTAAACTCACATAAGCCTTGTAAAATTCACATTCCAAATACGTGTAAATTTATGTAAGCATTATAAAACTAAACTCACATAAGCCTTGTAAAATTCGCACTTCAACTGAAAGTATTTCCTCCACTTGCCAACTACTTTGATATCTAGACTCTGAAGAGCGTCATCTGAAACGAATTCAAAATATGAATCAATCAAGATTTTTATAAAAAAAAAAATTGGGAAAAATGTTGCTGCAAATGTACATATATATTTACTAGTATCACAAGTTTCAACTTGATTGTCGAGGCTCTATGACATTGTTCTGCGTGTGTTGCCATGTAATTTAACTATTTCATATCAGCAATGTACTGAACAAGCTCATACATGTATAATGTTGTGCAAAGAAATCTGAATTTCATTTTGAATTTACATCTTTATTTAGTTATAACAAATTATGACTCATGGTCCAGTTGCACACAAAAGTTGACCCTCTCCACACACATGTTGTGCTGACCACTGAAGATGAAAAGCAACAACTGGACAACCATTAATGTAAAAAATTTCTTCTGCTGGCCACATCATGGACAGCCATTAATGTCAACAATGTTTTCTAGCCACACCCTGGACACTGTATCTCGCACTTCTTTTCATAAAATTCTTCACATTACCATACACGGACCCCTGGTTATACCGGAGGTGGGATCAGGTGCTTAGGAGGAGTATGAATGATGTCTATGGCTGTGTGTACATCTATGTGTATTTTGTTATGTTTGTTAGTTACTGTAACACCATCGCTGATTTGATTCTGTTGTGATAAAATTTCAGAGATTATTTTCTCTTGTCAATTTCTGACGTTTCTTATCAGAATATATGCCATCTGTTGAATGTATCATCATGTGAAATTACATAGCGACAAGGGAAACTACTCTAAATTGGTCCGAGTATTCATAACATTTATATATTAATCAAAATTATTCATCCTTAAAAAATAATCAAAATTTCAAATGCATACAGATACAGAAAAATCACAAAGGTTTTGTACAGTACTATAGATGTACCTTTTTTTTTTTTTTTTTTTTGCACATTTCCATTTCAATTTCCAGGGTAGTTTCCAATGTTGCTTATAATATACAGCCATGGCATCAATAGCAGATGATTACGTAAGGAAGCCTTCATTTATGATTTTAATAATCTGAGCAAATAAATGAGTTTTGTTTTCTTGTAAAATGAGTCCACCAAGTTTATATTTATAATTTGGATGAAAATGGCACAGTGGTTCTGAAGATATTGAAAAGTGTAAAGTTATGTTAGGTGTTAAATGGACAGACATCCAGGTATTTAGAGACCTGCCAAACAATGATCAAAATAGCCCAGTACACAATTTCCAAATCGCCCAAGAGTTATTTCCCTTTATTGAACTCTTATGCACAGTGAGATTCAAAATATGTTTTCATATTCATGCGATGGTTACAAATGCTTATCACTGCATTCATATATTGCTCAGTGATTACCAGCTGTCACGCAGTCACATGAACTGCAAGGAAACACAAATGTAGTAAGTTTATGAATATCTGATAAAAAAACAGCTCACACAAATATCAATAATCGACATCTTTCTTGGATAAAGTATTACTCGTGCTGAAGAGGAAATAAATAATAATAATATCATATTTGACTGAATGGCCTAATTCAAACAAATTATTCTTGATATGGTCAGTTTTATATGTAAACAAAATTAATGCTTTCATAACTTTCATTACCAATCTACAATATATGTATACATCTTGTAACCATCCATCCATTTATGTACATCTATCACAGAAGAGCTGATATCTTAGAATCTGTGTACTGAGATTCAGTTCAGGAGAGCTAAAATGGCAGTACTTCTAAGAGTTTGAAATAAAAACAATTTTTCAAATAATGGGTACTTCATTTATTGTATGAACAAGTAGTAATTATGTTAATATGCTGTCTAACTTAAATGCATGTACTGCACATAAAAAGGCCAAGATATCTAACAGTACCCATTCCTATAGAAAAATACAAATCAGAGAGATGGGCAAACACAGAACCCTGGTCATACCGGAGGTGAGATCAGGTGCCTAGGAGGAGTAAGCATCCCCTGTAGATCGGTCACACCCACCGTGTGTCCTATATTCCAATCAGGCAATTAGAGCAATCCGTAGTCAGAATCAGTATGCCAAGAACGGCCTAACAATTGGTATGGAACACATGAGACAGCATTTGACTTAATGGTAAGTTGTACTGGCAAACTAAATCGTTATGATGACCATAACATTCGTGAAATGCTGACTTTAGACGAGACTGTACAAACCCCTGTAACATCAACTTCTTTGTCAGTAGCCTGCCTCGATTTCAAAACTGATCATATGCAGAACAAGCTCTTGCATATCGAATCAGCTGGGAGGTATAAACACCATATGCAGGTGATGATGGAATATTGCCACATACATGAGGGAAGTTGACAATGGAGAAATTGAAATCATCCCGTTTGTCATAAAGTTGAGTTGTTAGTTTGTCACCAGCATCTATTTTCAGTAATTATCTTAGTACGAAGCAGAAGTAGAAGACTCTGTGGTGGCTTTTATTTCAAGTTCACTGGGATATATTGAATTGACATATGAATGAAAATGATCATTGTTAATAGACAAAACGTCATCGATATATCTAAATGTTGAATTGAAGGCCACAGCAAGAGATGTTTTACATGTGTTACATCCATTCATTATTTATTCAAGTACTTCCTGAAGGCATCTGAAGGATACTGATGCAGACCTGCTAGAGTTTCTTATGTAAACTTGTTAACGTCAATTTTTTCTCCACTTTTGCTTTAATGCTTTTAGATTGTTACCCCCCCCCCCCCATAAAAAAGCACCATAAATTTTGCTTTTACGAAATCTACAAAAACACAATATGCAATATAAAGAAGCACTGTACAAAAAGTACTGTTATCATCCATTTCTTGAACTTATAATCAATAATATGAAACCACTCTACCCTTAGAACATGAATAAAATATAGCCTACCATCAACCATCTTTACAGTAACTTTAGAAAATATAGAGATAAAGTTCCTACCTGCTCTCTGATACAGCTGAGATGTCTCATGAGATAGAGCTGCTATCAAGCTGGCAGAATGTTTCATCTCAACAGCTCGTGCCAACGTCACTGAAAGAGTATTAAAGGTTTATTTCCATTCATGTACCTGATATTCTAAATGTATTTTAAAATTTCAAATAAATATTTCTTCAAAATACAAAATGATTTTGTTAACAAGTCCTAATTTAAACCTATGTAAATATTTCCAGTAACAGAAGCTACACCAATTGAGTTGTAAGTCCTCTCCTTTGACACCATGACCCCAGAGGCAATCTCGGAAAAATGTTTTCATTAAAAAAAAAAACTCATGGCAAGTAAAATCTCTTTTAAGTTATTGCATAGAAACTACATGTAAATATTTAATAACACAGATCATGCCCTCTGACTCCAGAGGTAATCCCAAACAGGATTTTTATTCAACAAACCCACAGCTGACAAGATGTGTTTGTGAACCTGGTGCCCCTATATGGCAGAAACGTAATCTGGTACCCAAAGAAAGGTCTTGTCACAAGGAATACACAAGTATGAAGGCCCTATCACTAGCCACTCAAAAGACAAGAATAAAGCTTTTACGGACAAACAGACCAAACACTATGTGTGCCCCCCAAGTTTCCAGTTGTGGTGGCATAAAAATCAACATAATTCAAAACCCTTCTCAAGCAATTATGGATAGTAAAGCAAATATCTATTTCCAGTAAGAGGTCATGCCCTTTGATCATGTGACCACAGAGGCAATCCACATTAAAACTTTTCATAAACTGTTCATGCAAATATGAAGTCTCCATCTCTTACTGTTAAAGCCAAGGTTAAAGTTGTTGACAAAACAAACAGAAGGATCAAAAGCAATATATATGTACCACCCAATCTTAGATCTCAAGGTCATAAAAACTATATCAATCAACAAACACAGCATGACAGAAAGGTAATCGTCATTGATTACAAAGCAGTATGTGTTAATGAAACTATGTCCCACAACATGGCCACGTTCTGATGTGGCAAAATCCTTTGGCCATGACATTTGATTTTCCTCATGGTATAAAATGGAGCTTTGACTTAACCAATCATCATAATATAAAGCCTCTGTTTTCTGTAATTATGATTTAGATTAAATACACGTGAAAAGACTGTCTAGAAATGACATGTTCCCACTCTTGAATCTTAAGAAAATTTACCCTCCTGGGCCTCTCCAGTGCACTGTCCAATGTAGGCATCAAGAATACGACTGTCTGTGTCAATTGCGTTCTCTGTGTTTTCAGAAAGGCGTCCAATCAGATCATCCTGAAGTTTTGAGAGAAAACAGTAAGAAAGCTTCAGTGTAAAACAATGAATTCCAACTCTCCATACCTATACATGATAACATGTTGTTTCCAACATGCAACAAAACATAGCATAAAGCAGCACTCAGAGTCAAAATATAAATCATGACACAAATTCACTTTTCAATTTCTCCTTGACTTGGAAAATAATACATTGTACTGACAATATGAATTCCTCATTTAATCTAGGCAATCCTCCACATAACTTTTCATAACTTGTTCATTTTGAAGAAAGGAACATGTATTATCAAATCTAGAAGTTAGGTCATGGTACAGAAACCCCTTGTAATCTGCGGAACAAGAAATATTAAAACCGATAATTATAGTCAAATTACATCTTTCCTCAAATATCTCATTTATAATATAATTTTTGCAAACTGTATTTACCTTGACATAGGTAAACACTCCTGCTGCAATCTTTAAGCATTTGTGTACTTCTTTTGCTTCCTCCATATCTGGTCTGCAATTATACTGACATATGTGAACACACATTCAGGTCATTTGCAAACATGAAGAATTACACTTGGGGGGGGGGGGGGGGGGGGGGTCAATGTCCATGGATGTTATCTCATTCTTGTGGGTAAAATTTTATTTTTCATCATCAAATTTTCCTCTATTCATTTAAATTACCTATCTTTCATTTTACTACGTACAGTTTGTAAGCTTAGATTTTAAAGAATGATTATTTTTTGTTTACTCTTAAATCATTTCTATTCGAAACCTTACTACATCTATATCTCCTAAAACTAAATTTATTATTTATATTTTTTCATATTAATATCATTAACAAATGTTTTGTCTTTAATGTTTAATAGGAAATTACCATTTCATTTTTTTTAATTTCTCAATGAAGGCACTGTGATGTACAAATCAGACCTGAAGTGACCTTTCAACTTGACATAAAAGCCTGAACTAAAACATAAATGCAATAAATAAAGTCTAGCAATACATTGCTTGTGTTTTGGTGATACATGTATTGAAATAATGGAATCATGGCACAATTTCTGCATAATCGAGTTTCAAATTACTAATTATACAAATTATTCCTTAATTTATTTTCTTTAAAAGAGTGTTAATGCTAAGTAAATTTACATTCTTCCAAAATCATTTCAGACTCTGTCGACTCCGAATTATCACGACATAAAAAGATCAGGAACAAGAAAGACCGGATACTCACTCTTCCTTGGCAGCTAACTTAGCCGCATGCTTCGTGTACCACAACCCTACGTTAATTGCCATACTTGCAGCTTCATAAACTGAATCCTGCTGCTCCCTACAATTGAAAATAGTGGCGGCATTAGGATTTCCCAGTAGGCAATCTTGTTAATGAAAATTCATTTCTGATCAGGTTTTCATATTTCAATACAGCATGATGTTATATACTTCACAACATTTCCAAGTAAACTGTTTGTCCATCTGTATTTTATGGCCCTCCTAAGTTTGTTTTCACTTTCATTCTCTTCAAACGGTTGTATTAGACCCAGAAGCAATGAGAAGTAGTCATTGACTGCCTTCTCCATCGTCTGTGTATCATGGTTTGGATCTGTTAATAGCTCAAGTAGCTTATTTCTAGTTTGTCGCATCTGGCTGTTATAAAAAAGGTATTTTCATTACAAATGTGAAAAATACACTGAGAGTAAATTAAACAAATTAAAAATTTTATTTAATTACTATACATGTACAGTTATTTCTGGTCTGGAACACTCTCCAATGACAAGATTTCTATTTAGCGACAAAGTAAACATGACTATAAACAAATGTTTTGTTCATTTGATTGAAAAAAAATTTGACAAATCCCAAGCAATGTTGAATATGTGCAACACAAAATGTGGCAAAAATTGTCTCAATAAAATTGATAACACAGTAAAGAAATTTCATATCAATGTTGCTGTGTAAGAAAAAAGCAGGCTGAAATCCAAAGCAAATCCTGAGTACTTTTCTTTATTTGCAGCAGTATCTTAACATTTTAGCACTTCTTCAAGTAAAACAAGAATATATGTACTCCTCGGGTGTTTTTCTCAGTTGCACGGGATATACTTACTTTCGCTAAAGAGGGATAAACACGCTTTAGCGAGAAGATCTCGGTATAGTATTGGGGAAGTGTTTCTAACCTGACAAATCATTCTCAACAATAAGACATGGTGTATTTATGAAGCATATAAATTTCTCGATTATATCATCAAAAGGTACATATTCAATATATTGATTTGTTCATAGAACAGAATTATTTCTTTAATAATTAGACGTAGCATGAGTCATTGTCATAAGCATAACTGACATAAAGATTTCTTACGCGAATATTTGTCTAGTTTTGTCGTCAGTTGATACCCCCGCTAATTCAAACGTCATGTTTGCTGTGGCCTTGAGGGGGTTTCTGTGGAACCAGTAAGACATGGTTGCTGATTAAAAATACTTCAAAAATTTAAAAGACAGTTAGTAATCTTGACTTTTTTACGATCATCAATCCTATTGCGAAAGCGCCATCTTTGTTTTCATCACAAAGTTGTTTAACGAACCCGATCGTAAATATCGTTTCTCAGCAGACAACTTGGATCTCGGATTTCTGTGTGGATTATACTATTTATAGGTGTTTGCACTTCTCTGTTTTGATTTTTAAGCATTGTTTTCATATATTACAATAAGCAGTCGGTACAAAGTTGTTGTGCCATAGTCATATGTGAGTTTCTGTGTTATAACACAGTTAAACTTGATAATATATTGTCAAACCATGCGAACAAGTTTACACCTGTGTACGATGGGTGCTAGCCAGTTGCAGGACACATTCGCCATGTATTTTGTGGTTACACCGACCCGTAATTGCTGAAACATAATTTTCACAAAGAGGTTGCGAACCTCAGGACTGACAAAGATTTAAATGGCCTTCAAAATACACTAGAACAAGTCTGCAGTACTGAAAATTCAACAAATGTGCGCATGTGTATATTTTCTGTATGTACTTCTAATAGAAATAACAATATAGAATCAAATAATTATGTGAAATAAAGATTATTGACAGAATATTTGGAATATACTCTGCCTTTGAGAGTTCTGTCCTAGCTCTTTTCCACTCCCAAGACTGTGGGTGTGCATATCTCCTTATTTAGTCAATAATCTATAGATAAATTACACTATTTCAAATTTAAAAAGAAAATATTTTAGTTTCAAAAGAATAGAAAGCTTCATCTCATTCTGCTTTGAGGGTTTTCCCCCCCACCCAATGTAACTGGAATTAAGGTAGAAATGCAACAAGCTAGACCAGATCTGTACCCTGGCTTAGTAATAGAGTCATCTTGATATCAGTGTTTGATTGATTGATTATTGTTTAATGTCCTGCTTGAGAATTTTTCACTCATATGGAGAGGTCTCAGTGTTTGACATAGTAGCACATTCTTGCACTGTCCACAACATGAGTGGAATGATTTATTGCATGACTTCTAAGTAATACCCACTGTATGGGTAATTTCTTGAGACCTTAAGGGGCCACCTGAAAAGACATATCATGACAGAAACCTCCCAAATGTTTATACATTTGATTATGTTGAGGGGAAGGGGGTCAAATATGAGAATGTGTAGGTAATCTGTGAGGCCATCTGAAGCATGATGCTATAAAACATTTTATTTACTTAATCCTCTTTGTGTAAGTCTACACATATGGCAGCTACAAGGTGTCTCCACTAGCTCCTGTCTGCTCTCCCTATGGTGAATGTCTACACATAAGGTGGCTACAAGGTCTCTCCACTAGCTCCTGTCCTGCGCTGCTTGCACTATGGTGAATGTCTACACATAAGGCAGCTACAAGGTCTCTCCACTAGCTCCTGTCTGCTCTCCCTATGGTGAATGTCTACACATAAGGTGGCTACAAGGTCTCTCCACTAGCTCCTGTCTGCTCTCCCTATGGTGAATGTCTACACATAAGGTGGCTACAAGGTCTCTCCACTAGCTCCTCTCTGCTCTCCCTATGGTGTATGTCTACACATAAGGTGGCTACAAGGTCTCTTCATTGGCTCCTGTCCTCCACTGCTTGCACTATGGTATACCAGGTGTATCCAGTCTCCTTCCCTAAGTCCTTCAGTTTCCTAGGTCTTCTTTTTCCATGTGGTGCCCACTTTATAGCTCTTCCTCCAATGCTGTCTCCCCCCCCCCCCCCCAGATATCTCCATCTTCTGCTAAATCCATGTTAATGTTTCCACTTCCAGTTTTGTCAGCTACCTCCTAGTTGTTGACCCGATCATGCCACCTCACTCCAGGAATCTTTCTTGAGCATCTTCCTTCAAACCTACTCAATTTACTCTCTATCTCCGTGTTGGTCCTCCATGTTTCCACCACATATAATAGCACTGATCTACTATTGCTCTTGTTCAGTTTAATTTTGGTCTTTCTCAAGATTTTCCTAGATTTCCAGATGTTGTCCAGTTTTTGAAATGCTGTAGCAGTTTTCCTGTTCTGATGACGACTTCCTCCTTTACCTCACCACTGACGTTAACCATACTCTCAGGGTAGCAAAATGTCTTTACTTTCTCCAGATCTTTGTTTATTTTCATAACTTTGGTCTTCCTTTTATTGATTTTTAAACCAATCTTTCCACCCTCTTCCTTTAACTTGCAAGTCTTCTCCTGCATCTTTTGTCGCACGTGATTCATGAGACTGATATCATTTGCAATGTCTACATCTTTCAGACTTTCCCATGGGGCTCCTCTGTCACTCATCTCATCATCCAGTCACTCTGTCACTCATCTCATCATCCAGCTACTCTCTGACTCATCATCCAGCTACTCTCTCACTCATCTCATCATCCAGTCACTCATCTCATCATCCAGCTACTCTCTCACTCATCTCATCATCCAGTCATTTTGTCACTCATCTCATCATCCAGTCACTCATCTCATCATCCAGCTACTCTCTCACTCATCTCATCATCCAGTCACTCATCTCATCATCCAGTCACTCTCTCACTCATCTCATCATCCAGTCACTCATCTCATCATCCAGCTACTCTCTCACTCATCTCATCATCCAGTCACTCATCTCATCATCCAGTCACTCTCTCACTCATCTCATCATCCAGTCACTCATCTCATCATCCAGTCACTCATCTCATCATCCAGTCACTCATCTCATCATCCAGTCACTCTCTCACTCATCTCATCATCCAGTCAATGCACAGAAGGAACATAAATGGTGAGATGATTCACCCTTGTCTCACACCAGATGTTATCAGAAACCATTTAGATGCTTATCTTTCACGTCTCACTTTGTATCGGAATCCATTATACATGTTTTATATGATTTCTAAAACATTTTACTTGTATCTTATGCTTATTGTAATGTTATATATAGAGGTTACTTATTATTTCCTCATTGGCCAAATTATGATATATCAAGATAAGGCCAGATTAGAATATGTGTGTCTCTGGTTTCATGATCGTACCTATGTTTTTGCTGCCGACCTTAAATATTTAATTGATGATACATCTAAATAAAATCAAAATCTGGAATTTTCAAACCAAGATTTGTTCTTTTTACATTGGAGTTTCTTTGATTTACATTTTGACTGCTAGTTTTGGATCTTCAAAATGCGTCAAAGTATTTGTAATGTATAATAGACCTGTATTCAAAGCATATCAAAAAATAAGATTTCGAATAAAATGTTTTAATAAAATAAAATGACTTATCTACCTACCCTACCTAATTTTTTGTAGAATGAAATAGGAAGCACACATATATTTTATTTTGGTCTAAACACTATGTATTCTCAACTCTACCTAAAGTACGCGTTAATTGTACAGTACCAATGGAAGATGTTTTGTACGGTAGATCTTGAAGAATGAGGAGATTATGGAGAAGAGATACTCTGAAAATTCTGGGAGTTTTAACAGCAACATACTTCCTGGTTTTGTTTTTAATGTTGATACAGCTACACATACAAAGAGCTGATTTTCTGCATGAAGATGAAGATCACAAGGTATGGACAATTTCATTTCATTTTAATATTTTCAATTACAAGTACAATCTGGGATGAGAATATAACAATTTATCATAATAACTTCAGATAGAATTGGTTTCTATGCACTGCCGACCTGTTTTGATAAAAATAAACTTAATGCAGTAAAAAACAGTTACAGCAAACATGCTTATAATGAATTCATGCTTATAGCGAAGTGATTTTCATTCTCTGTAGTTTAAATATATTATGAACTCATTGGATATAGCAAATTACGTTTAAAACACGTTAAAATTGTTAGTCCCTAGCACTTCACTATAAATGTGTTGTATGTGTAGTTCTAATCAAAATATGTAAGTCGGGCTGGACAAGTTAAAAAGAAGGAAGAAAAGGTGAGGGAGGAGGTAGAGAATGGAAAGGGATTTAGGGGGAAGGAAGTAGAAAATGAGTGTGTGTGGGGGGGGGAGCGACAAACAGATGGGAGGGAAGAGAATAAACTTGGCCATGGTTGGATCCATCACATGATTTTACAAACACATCTTGCACTATTTATTTATTTCATCAGTATGGTCTATTACTATGTGTTTTAAATGCATAATAAATAAACTGAATTCAGATTTTTAATTGCAGTATGTGCATTTCACCGTCAAGTCTGATTACTGTTATAAGGGACCTGCCATTACAGCAGATTCTACAGTTCAAGCATTGCAAACAGAACCCAGTGGACAATGTTCTTTGCCAATTAGCATCACAGATGTTAAGGTTTGAATATTAAACAAGAAATCATTGTTGTTTTAAAAAAAAATGCCTTTTTTATGATATTCAGAAATCATATGATCATACAGAATGTAAGAAATGTTCGTTTTCTCAATATTATGGTTTCCCATACTGTGTAGATTGAGACTCTATGGAGTACATTGGACGTGTCTTACCCTCTGGTTTTGTCTGCTAATGGGTGGCTTGATGTTATTTCCGTTCCGTCGTGGACCCCAAAACCGTTACAAGTCATCATCATGCCCCATTCCCACCAGGATCCAGGTCAGTGGCAAAATAGAAGCCCAATTTTGAAAATCTTATCAGTAAACCATATTCATACAAAGCCAGATGTAAATAAATTTTATCCATTTAATTTGTAGCTTTTTTTTTGTCATACGTGAAAATAGACATAAATGAAACTACTGGTAATTCACATGTGCAGATAGTGTCCAGTTGTCTTAAGGGGTTTATCCATTAAAGATTAGGTAATCTCTTATAAAGCTTCATATACAGTGCATGTATACTATCTCTTGCTTTCTTCCAGGTTGGCTGAACACCTTTGATCACTACTTTGCCTCCCACACCAACAAAACACTCAATTTATTGGTGGACCAACTCACAGAAAACCCTGGATGGCGATTTGTTTGGTCAGAAGTGTGCTGGCTGGAAAAATGGTGGAAAGGAGCTTCTCCGATACAGAAAGATAACATGAAAAGGTTCTATTTATTTTGAGGAAAAAGTGAATGTTGGGCTCAATCTAGGAACAGAAGGGGGGAGGAAAAAGGGATGAAAGTGAGGGAAAACAGAGATTTGTGAGCAGAGTAAATTCTCTTGTTTGGGAGGCTTCTCAGCTGAATCAAATATCTCTGTTACTGAAAGAAAAATGCAAATAATGACTCATTTCTTGCCCATTACTCCCATAGGTTGATTCGGAATGGTCAGTTAGAGATAGTGTCCGGTGGCTGGGTGATGTCAGATGAAGCAGTTGTTCACTATGGTGCTATGTTAAACCAGCTGATTGATGGTCATCAGTGGCTATTAGCAAACACTGGTAAGAATTTGAAAGACGACATGTATTCCTACACTTGATTCATTTGTTTTTCACTCAAGGAAATATTAGACCATTCAGTGAATTAATAAAAGATATGTTGGTTTTGTCTCACAAGAGTGTAAGAGAACATTGTGGTGCAGTATGCACACGTATATTGAAATTTGTATCATTATCTACAAGCATCATGTCGGGTGGACACTGTGAGTTGCTCTGTACTTGTTTATAAGATTCTTTCACTCATTGGTAGGGATAACACCAAACATCAGCTGGTCTATTGATCCATTTGGGCACTCTCCAACCATGGCCTATTTCCAGAAAAGAAGTGGTGCAAAGGCAATGGTTATTCAGAGAATTCATTTTGGATTGAAGAGACACCTTGCCAGAACAAAGATGTTAGAGTTTCAGTGGAGACAAATGTGGGGTAAAAACATGGTGTATAGAGAGTGTAAAATAATCTGGGTACCGATTAAAGCCTTCTTTGCCAAATATGATGTCCACAGCTGATTTGAGCTTGTTTTAGGCCAAATAAATCAAATCAATAAGTTCCCAAACAAAAGTCATTTATTTAAGAAATACATATAATTTCAATTTTTGGAATGACTTAAGGGCAATGAACTGCAACACTTCACATCAGAATACTTCATAAAGTGCATTAGCACCTCATAAAAAGTGTTACGATGTGAAGTGTGGCAGTTCATACCTTCATGTATTTTCAAAGATGAAATTTGTTTCATAGATTTACATTCTACTTTCATTTCTATCAAAATCTACAGCCGTTTAAAATAGACGTACTATATATACAAAGTGTATGTAGTTATGTACAACTGCAGTATGTTCATGGTTAAATGCCTAGCATTATGATTTGTAAAGATACCTAAGACAAAAAGCTGGGGACATTTTATGCATGTATTGATTGAAATGAATAGAAAAACACTGGGAGACTATAACATCATAGCTTCATAAAGTGTAACATGTATGTGCTATGAAAAACATATCAAAATAGTATCCCACTGTATGACAAGTAAACCGACAAAATAAATGGCATCTTTAAAAAAAAAAAAATGGCCAACTTGCTACATGCAAGAAAAAAATTGACAAGATTAACTAGGATTGTTGGTGAGGTGCATAAGAGGTGGGCGTTTCCTCAAGTTTGCTTAACAGTTTGCTGGGTGGTAGCAGTGACATTGAACCAACCTCAGGGAGCGTGTCACAGGAAATGTGAGTAAGGATTCACGAAGGTAAAACGAGGCATAATTCAGAAGGTAGTCCATACTACTGTAATGACGATTGAAATTTAAAATCAATCTGTCAGCATATACTAACAAAAAGCAAAATTTTCATTGAGGGTGTGGAGATTTAAGAAAGATAACTATCACCTCCAATACAGAATAAATTGTTAGCAATATTCAAATTTATTAAATTAATAACAATTTATTCTGTATTGGAGGTAATAGTTATCTTTCTTGGAATTATAAAGTCGCTAAAATCAGCTCTCGCTATATATATATATTTATGAAAAAATAACTAAATTTGTGTCTTGCTTAAAATTCCGCTTACACGGTATGTAGAATAATATTGCTGCAGTTACAAATGCTGGGCCTTAATTCCGATGTCATGTGGTTCAGATTCAGAAAATAAGTTGGCAGTTGATACACTGGTATACTGTGCTCAATTCTTGATTCAAATATAATTTTAATTTCTGTGTTTTCAGACAGAACAGGCTCAACAGATGTAACAACCCATGTTTTGCCTTTCCTCTCCTATGCCATTACTCACTCATGTGGTCCAGATACACACGTCTGTTGCAAGTTTGACTTTTACCAGCAAAAATGTTTTCACGGCAGAAAACGAATTCCGGTGAAAGACATTGATGATGATAATGTAAAGGAAATGTGAGTTCCAATTCAAATCTAATTAAAATCAGATCTTCTCTATTTGTTACCTTTTCTAATGTAACGATTAAAGAAGATCTGATTTTAATTAGATTGAGTTCTTTTCTCCACCACTAGATTTTGATCACTGAATTTATTGTAAATAAATTAACTGTATGTAAATGTTAAACAAAAATGTCTTTCCGTGAAATTGTAATATTGTTATGTGTCATGTAAATGGCCGTGCCATTTATATGTGACCAGTGCTTGGATACTCTGGGAACAGTTTCAAAAGAAGTCTGAATTATTTCGAGATGGCATTCTCTTGGTGCCACATGGAGATGACTTTCGATACAGCAGCCTGCGGGAATGGAAAAAACAGCATCATAACATGGAAAAACTGATGAAGTACATAAACAGCAATTCTCAAATGAAAACTCAGGTAATGATAGTGTCGCAAAGTCCTTATAGCTTTCGTATTTTCACTCAATTGCAAAATAACTGGTAGCTGCATTTCATTTCAGGTGAGATTTGGAACTCTCTCTGACTTTTTTCGAGAACTTGAAAATTTACGAACAAGACCCCTCCCTTCTTTTAGTGGGGATTTCTTCCCCTATTCTGACAGACTGGACCAGTATTGGACAGGATTTTACACAACTCGCCCTTTTTTGAAATATGCAGCTCGAAGAATTCAGAGTCTGCTCAGGTATTAACAATTACAATCCTCTAGTTCTATGAAATCGTAAACCTTAATTCTATATCTCCAAATTATAGTTTTCCTTTCATCTTTAAGAGATGGACCAGAGAAATTATTATAGATTGATGTAATTTTAAATCATTTCATTATGAATCTTTGCCAATCAATACCATTGTCTTATTTATAAAAGTGACTATATGTCATGTGACACTTTAGATTCACTTAGAAAAAGTTAATTTTATTTCAAACATTATTTTATTCACAAATATGTGAATGGGATTAGGCAGCAAGGAATTGCCTATTCTAGTCATCTCCCTAACAAAGTTAATGTCAGCTGCCCTTGAACAAATCCACCTTGTATGAGAAGATCTTGGCATAAAGTTGAAACGAAAGTATTAAAATTTTTCAAAGTCTGTATCATTGACAGGTCTGTGGAAATATTGTATGCTGTGTTGCTGGCAAAATCCCAGAAGTCATCCAAAAAATACTTAAATTTGCTGAAACTACTACCTGACCTGGAAATGGGAAGACAAGAATTGTCTTTGTTCCAACATCATGATGCTATAACAGGAACATCACGAGAGTTTGTCACTGAAGATTACAGCAAGAGGTTAGTGTACAGACTGCTTATGAAATGGACGAAAACTCAGTAAAACATATATAAATGATTTTGTTTGAAAAAATGATGCTTTATAAGCAATTTAAATGCTCAGTAAGTCCAATTACATAATATGTGTACTGAAATTGTTATTTTGAAAGGGCTGTTGGTATGTTCATCTTAGTAATTCAAACTGTTTTGGAAATGATGCTTTTGTCACCTCACATTCAAGTTAGAGGGGATAATGAAGATGTAGCAATAATATGTCTGCATGTAAATGTGTTATGCCCTTCGCTTTCACTGCAGGCCTTGAATTTGAAATTTTGAAAGAACATTTGCTTTATTTTAATAAAAAGATGAACGTACAACTTCCTTATATGGTAATGTGAACCAGCTTTTATTCAAGGCGAGTTTATTTCATGATTTACCAGAGATAAACGGGTATCTGGCAACAGATTTTTGTGACTAAGATAATATCAAACAAATACATTTGTGTGCGAATCATTAAAAGACTGGTTTATGCTGAGAAATATTCCAAACAAGGTGCCTGGAAGCTTCATAAAAATTTCTCATTCATGAATAGAATTTGGTTTACAGTATATATAGTATCTCAAATCTCTCAGGTTTCATTTGAATTTTCATGTTTTTTGATGGATCAAAATTGTATAATCCATTGTGTTTAATTTTTTGAAAATAAAGTTTATGATAAAAAGCAGGGGTAGACAAATATCACTACCCGACGCCCGGGGCAACCATATTTTAGTGTCGGGCAGGTAAAATTACAAGAAGGGCAAGTAAATTTTTAAAGTAAAATAAAAATATATGCAATGTAAAAATGTTAACGTTGATCGCCGATATACCGAAAGTACGTCAACATTCTTCCGGTGATTTAAAATGTATAGCCCCCTCTAGTGAGAAAGGACACAGTCAATAAAATGCTTAAATGTACAGAGAAGTTAATATTTATTGCAAAGTGTGGAATCTACTTTGACACAATGTCAAGGTGAATGCGCAATACCATCAATGAGTTGAAACAAGGACAAGTTCATGACATTTAGCGGGAGTATATAAAAAAGTCCCTAAATATAGCAATGACAACTATCAGCCGTCAATATCAACAAAACGTGCAAAGTTTGGCACAAAGAAGGGAATCCAAGATATCTCAGATTATGGCAAGAAATTTGGTCAATGCTTTGTTATGATGAGCAAACAGAAATAGATTGACTAAATTGATTTAATGAAATACAACAAGATAAATAATTTTAAATAATTTTATTTATATATTTCTTAATTTAAAGTGGGGTAAGTAAATTTTGTGGTAGGGCAGGTGAATTTGGAGTTTCTACCTGTCCTTGGGAAAGTACTTAAAAAATCCATTTGTCTACCCCTGAAAAGAATCATTCTACTGTTCACACCTTGTATGCATGTCCATTTCTAATGCAAAACTCAAATTTGTTTAGGATACACATGCATCTTTTCAGATTTCATTAATAATTTTATTTCATTTTCATAATACATGTAGTGTTATTTTTGAATGCAGTTTCACTTTTGGAAATGTTGAAAAACAATTACTCACTTATTTTATAACAGGTTGCAGCTTGCATTCAACAAACTGAGAACTCTATTTGAGAAAGTTTCAATAGTTTACGTGGACGATCATTATGTCCCGACACAAAATTTAAGTGTGTCAATGGTATGAAACTGAAATGGGACACCTCCTTACTCATCTTCGGTCACATTTTCTTGTAGTTTGCAATTAATCTCTGCAATTCTTAATGATGTATAAAGGGAAATAAATTACAAAAGTAATAATACTTACAACCATCTTTTAGAAGTTAGATGTTTCTTTATTGTTTAAAAGAACAATAACATGGATTACAACATTTTATTTATTAAATAATGGGATTTTTTTTTTATGTATTTTTAAAAAAATTTTTTTTTTTGCTCCTCAACCAACTTTTATCTTTTATATGGTCAAATCTTCTAAATAATAAGATATAAAAAAAAAACCCTAAGAAACAGGCGATTTATATTTAGTGTATAAGGGTTAATGTGATCGTGGCTGGATATTTGGACTGATGTCGTTCCAGACACAAATTATGAAAGACTGCTCCGAAATTTGGTGAAGGCATCAGTCCAAATATCCAGCCGAGCTGAATCTCAGCTAAGGTTTGGGTTAATGTAATTTGGCTTGTAATATGTGTTACATTGTTTCTCCATCTCTATGTCAGTTGATATCTTGGGATGTAGGAGTTTAACTTAGACCAGAGTCATCACTGCACTATACGTGTAAAGATGTAATTTTTGCAGGCAATTCTTCTTGCAGTATCTCCCTTTCAGCAGTGTATCTCTTCTGACAAAACATCCATTCTGACAAAACACCCCTTCGGACAAAACATCCCTTCTGACAAAACATCCCTTTTGACAAGACATCCCTTCTGACAAAACATCTGTTCTGACAATAAATCCCTTCTGACAAATCATCCCTTCTGACAGTAAATCCCTTCTAACAAAACATCCATTCTGATAAAACATCCCTTCTGACTAAACATCCCTTCTGACAAAACATCCCTTTTGACAATATGTCTTTTCTGATAATCCGTCCTTTCTGACAAAACATCCCTTCTGACAAAACATCCCTTCTGACAATAAGTCCCTTTTGACAATACATCCCTTTTGGCAATAAATCCCTTTTGACAGCTTTTAAGGTAATTGTTGTGTTTCAATGAAATAAATTTCAATATTTAGATTTTGGAGTGAAATACTACAAAACTAAAGACAATGCTCTAAGTAGTGATTTAATTTTTTTAGCTTTATATCCATTGCTTAATGTTGGTGATTTTTTAAGTAGAATTGACGTATATTGCAGAGATGGGTTGGTGTGAGGTACACCCGTGGTCTACTTGGCATTTTCAATTTTTGAAATGTTTTAATCTGTGACTATTCTAATGTTGTGTGATGTGGAGATGAATTTTTTCTGAGTGATACACACATCTCTGATTTAGCCTTTTCCACTCTGTTATACATAACGTTATCAGGCTTTTGTGTTCATCAGTCACATCCAGAAAGATCTTCTTCACACCAATGCAGAAACCTTGACTAAATTATAGAAGTGATGACCCCATGGAAATAATTTTAACTGATATATTTGAAATCCCCTCGTGATGACGACTCAGAGAAAATGATCAATCATTGACCTCCCATTTCTTTCTCCGTGTAGATAGAACTCATTTTCTCTGACTTGCTGCAGGAGGCCACTTTCATATATTTTCTTACACACAGTTGCATTTATTTTACTCTGACGTCTTTAATATGTTTAATGGCGACTCAGTTTTCGTTAATTTTCTTAACTGATGTACATTAACTAAGCCACAATAACACATTCTGTGATCTTATTTACGTTTCATTGTTATAACAAGTCTTTTTCCAGGAAATCAGCTAACCATTGGTAAAGAGGCTTTAAAGTTTTAATTAAAAGTTTGGGTTTTCTGACTGTTGAATATGTATTGTTGTTGTGAAATTACATGTTGTTTATACATGTAAAGAATTAAATAAAAAAAAAAGACTAAAAAACTGGATAAAAGTCATTTAATTTGTAAATTTAACAATGATATGAAATCGTGAAGATAACGATGATGAAATATATAATGTATTTTACCTCTTGTTTTATTACACGTGTTGAAAATGTCATTAAATTGTAAATCTGAGACAAGGCTGATAGAAATTACCTCTTTCAAGATCACAAATTACAGAAAAGGACTTTTTTAATTCATGACTTCAGTGTACTTTGTTGGTTTCATTCTCAGATTGATGATTGGGTAACCATGGTGACAAGCGACCCAAGGAGACGATGTATCAAGATATCACAGAAAAGGTAAAAAAAAAAAAGATATCTTCTTTGACTCTTGCATCTTCAAATGAGGAACCATATTGCTTCCACCTTGAGTACTTGTTTGTCATTGTGTTTATGTATACAATTCTGTGACCTGATTTAAAAAAAAAATATCATGATAAAGAAAGTTTTCACATGTTGCTCAGTCACTCAAAAATCTTTTTTTTTTTTTTTGAATCACATAACTTTCCTTAAAGTAAAGTCACAAATATTTTTACAAGGTGAACATTTACAGACTTTAATGACCATGGGTATTGATAATGTAGTTTTAACTAAATTCATGGGATGTTCATACAGTATTGAATCTTTTTATACTCTGTCAATTTTTTTCTGAATGAATTGGAGGAACAAGGTTAACACCGTGACAAAAGTGTTTGTCATGAACTAAAAAATACTCTAGGTCACTAAAGTGTTTGTCATGAACTAAAAAATACTCTAGGTCACTAAAGTGTTTGTCATGAACTAAAAAATACTCTAGGTCACTAAAGTGTTTGTCATGAACTAAAAAATACTCTAGGTCACTAAAGTGTTTGTCATGAACTAAAATATACTCTAGGTCACTAAAGTGTTTGTCATGAACTAAAAAATACTCTAGGTCACTAAAGTGTTTGTCATGAACTAAAAAATACTCTAGGTCACTAAAGTGTTTGTCATGAACTAAAATATACTCTAGGTCACTAAAGTGTTTGTCATGAACTAAAAAATACTCTAGGTCACTAAAGTGTTTGTCATGAACTAAAATATACTCTAGGTCACTAAAGTGTTTGTCATGAACTAAAAAATACTCTAGGTCACTAAAGTGTTTGTCATGAACTAAAAAATACTCTAGGTCACTAAAGTGTTTGTCATGAACTAAAATATACTCTAGGTCACTAAAGTGTTTGTCATGAACTAAAAAATACTCTAGGTCACTAAAGTGTTTGTCATGAACTAAAAAATACTCTAGGTCACTAAAGTGTTTGTCATGAACTAAAAAATACTCTAGGTCACTAAAGTGTTTGTCATGAACTAAAATATACTCTAGGTCACTAAAGTGTTTGTCATGAACTAAAATATACTCTAGGTCACTAAAGTGTTTGTCATGAACTAAAATATACTATAGGTCACTTGTGTAAGGTCAAGGTTCACTGGAATTGAAGACTGAAAGAATTTGAACTTTTTTTTTGACAAATGATATATACTTATTATCTAAGATCACATCCAGTACAAATGAATCCATGAATCACTCCTGTCTAGTACATTATCTGATTTGATAATGCACCATGTTTTACTGTTTGCATGAGCATTTTACTGGACTGACCTTGATACAGGAAATTGGCTGAAGTTGGATCAGGCATCCAAATACAACTGCACTAAATTAAATTTCAAAAAAGTTTGTTCGCACTCATCCTGCTGCCTGAAATAAACCACCTTTTTATTGCAAGATTTTTTTTTGGGGGGGGGGGGGGGGAGAGAGAGAGAGTTAGAGAGAGAGAGAGAGAGGGGGGGAGGGGGGGGGGGCTGATTTGAGAAGGGGATTGGGTAAGTAGTGGATAAAGCTTGCTCAGAAAATGTGTCATGACCTTGACTTAGATGTTTTGGACAAAGTCCTAAAGAATGTCCAGACAGGATATTTTAATCTACAGACTGCTGAAGTTCGTAGCAAGGTTATTGATAAATGAATCAGAGAGACAGCGGTAGATGCATTTAGTTTTTTTCTGATTTGTTGTCAGTAGAAGAAATGGTGTTGCTCTGTTGTCATGTCATCTGTTACAATTTAATAGGGTTTTCTTTCAGACACGTGGTAATATTTAACCCTCTAGGTCACAGTAGGAGGGATATGATTACCTTGACTGTAGATAGAGCCAATGTCAAGGTCATAAATACATCAACATTCTTGGAAATCTCCCACCAAATTTCACCAGTTTGGGAGAATGCTACTTTTTCAACAAATATCTTTGAAGTAAGTCATTTTATTATAATAAAAGTAACAAAATCCTTGTCAGATATGTAGATATTAATTGATTTCAACAAAACATGGTCTTTATAATGGTAGAATGAAATCTATGGGATTTTTTGAAGATGACTTTTGAAGTAAACTTGGCAGCACTTTCCATTTCCTTGGTAACCATTGAAGAAGGGGAGGAAAATCTGAATGAATACACAAGGCTTGTTCTCTATAAAGAACCCTCAAATTTCTCCAGAAGTGTGAAGTATGCATATATGTTGTTTTTTTTTCTCAAAAAATGTATTTTAAATTTTTCAAAGAAATCTTACTGAATTTCAGTCTCCTATACTGTTTGATATCCATTATCATTTCCAACTCTTCAGAATGTCAGGAATTACAGTAGAACAGGACAGCTCTCCTTATTTCACAGTCGACAATGGTTACCTGACAGCGTACTTTCACACCTGCAGTGGAAGACTGCAGGTAAGTTTTGATTTACAGGTAGTTTTACCTGTGTAATGATGATGAGAAAAAAAGCAAGGTAAATTTTGTTTACATAAATAAAACTGTTAATTAAAATGGTTAGACAGCATTTTCTTATGAGTATTTACAGTCTAATCCAATTAGAAATATTTTGTCATGTTGGCTTATTGACATATGATGTTGGTCTCATTAATGGATAATTGTAGATTTCGTCCACTTTGTCAGACTTGCTATATAATTATTAACATTTTTTGGGTCGATATAATGCATTAGCTACCTGAGATGTACAATATTCACAGAACCCTTAAGGATAGCAAAAGCATTGTATTGACATAAACAATGTCAATAATTGTTTTATCACATGATTAAATAAATAAATTCAGAACATTGAAACCTGGTCATTCATCTTTTGTAACAGTGCTAGTCCTACTGATATTGGAAAGATCAAATGTTATATTCACCTCAAAGGCAGGTGAATATACTTCTTGTTAGTTCCCTACTATTGAAGCCAAAGGGAACTTTAGGTTTGCACTCTGTCCATTTGTCTGTCTGTTAGTGCAACATAGGAGTTTTCTGCACTTTTGTCATGCTTACAGGTATTCATTTGATATTTGGTACATTGTTTTATTTCACCATGACAAGTTATAGATCAAGTTCAAATTTTGTTCCAGTCCATTTTTGTTTTTGTTTTGCTGAGCTATGGTCCTTGAACATTGATCGATTGATTGTTCTTTTCCGCCACACAATTTTTCAGTTATCTGGTGGCGTCCAGTTTTTATTGGTGGAGGAGAGAACTCTGATACAATGTACCTGGGAAGAGACCACCGACCTTCCGAAAGTAAACTGGCAAACTTTCTCACATATATTGGCGCGAGCAAGATTCGAACCCGCACCGACTAGAGGTGAGAGGCCTTGTACATAGAAAATATGGAATTTGAATCTGTCATATATAGCTCTAATATGGAACCTGGTTATTCTTGTGGATAAATGGATGACATATAATTATTCATACAGAATGTTATGCAGACGAGTTGAACTGTAAGGGATATGTAGTTGCTATGCAATACTCACAGAATGTTTGTTTTCTAGTTTGTTGAACCTCGATCTATCAGAAAGCTTGAAATTATTCAAGCATATAATTAATGTCACAAGTGACAGCTGTTTTGCTGCCTACACTCAACATTAAATCTCAGAATGGAGATACAAATGTAATAGTAACAGTTCTTTTCAAACAATCATAAAAAACTGTGTTAAAATCGAGGGAGTTAAAAGATTTTTCAAGCTTGCTAAATATTCTGATTTCAGTATGTAAGGCAGAATTCTACTGGATTCATCTGGAGGTCAGAGGTCAAAATAGTGACATACACTTCAGGAATGGCCTGGTCCACCCTATTCAAGGACAAAGGGGGTGCTTACACATTTGTTCCTGATGGGCCAGCGGAGGTTAGTTTCAAGCACCACATATGTGTATAAAATATCATACAAGCTGAAGTTTGTATGTTGCCCTCTGATTGTGCAACACTCAGTTGTAGATTTCTGCAGAATATTTTGGATTTATAGACATAACTAGTAGTAAATATGTTATTACAAACCACAGACAAAATGGCCAGAGAGAAGAGAGCTACACACTGAATGCAGATTTCGGCTTGAGACAATGTAGTAAATATTGAATTAGTTGATTTATGAAGCATAATGATTATTGCATGATTAGTTAGGTGTGTCTGATAAGAATTATGAGTATTCATTTTATCTGATGTCATAGTAAACAAGCTGTGAGGTTAATCAGAGATGTTGGATGTTGTGTCCTACTATTCAGGGATGTAGAGGAAGATGTGGGAAATATTTGGTGCTATATGGACTGTGGATAATGGCTTGGATAGCTCAGTGACTAGAGCACCTGTATATTTGTTGTACGATAGTAATATAATTATATTGTTGTTGTAGCTACAAGTTAGTAGTGGGTGACCATTACTTCAATATTTCACACCTTCCTGCAATGGTTTATTTACTGTGATTATTTGCAATCTTGAATATAAACAGAGATTTAAACTGAATTATTTTCCATTAAAATGGTTAAAGCGAATTATAATTTTATGATGTAGTGGTGTGTGGTTGTTGGTTGTGTATTGTTTAATGTCCTACTCGAGAATTTTTCACTCATATGGAGACATCACCATTACCAGTGAAGGGTTGCAAAATGTAGGCCTATGTTTGGCGCTTATGACCTTTGAGCAGGGAGGGATCTTTATTGTGCCACACCTGCTGTGACACAGGTCCTCGGTTTTTACTGTCTCATCCGAAGGACCGCCCTATTTAGTTGCGTCATATGACAAGCAAGAGGTACTGAGGACGTATTTTAATCCAGGTCCCCACAAGATTAGTGGTGTACGCATCACTAGTAATGCTCTAATGTATTATCTTGCTTTGTGTTGTTATTATGTTTTTGAATTTTCTGTTGCAGACTCTGTCTGAACCAGTAGAAACCTTATTCCTTATTGATGGACCATTGTTTTCAAGAGTGGTTACAATTCAACCTAGTGTGACACAATCAGTCACTATCTATAAAACATCAGGTAAATGTACAGTCAATAACCATAGAACATCAGGTAAACGTACAGTCAATAACCATAAAACGTCAGGTATACGTACAGTCAATAACCATAAAACATCAGGTAAACGTACAGTCAATAACCATAAAACGTCAGGTATACGTACAGTCAATATCCATAAAACGTCAGGTAAACGTACAGTCAATAACCATAGAACATCAGGTAAACGTACAGTCAATATCCATAAAACATCAGGTAAACGTACAGTCAATATCCATAAAACATCAGGTAAACGTACAGTCAATAACCATAAAACGTCAGGTAAACGTACAGTCAATAACCATAGAACATCAGGTAAACGTACAGTCAACAACCATAAAACGTCAGGTAAACGTACAGTCAATAACCATAAAACGTCAGGTAAACGTACAGTCAATAACCATAGAACATCAGGTATACGTACAGTCAATAACCATAAAACATCAGGTAAACGTACAGTCAATAACCATAAAACATCAGGTAAACATACAGTCAATAACCATAAAACATCAGGTAAACATACAGTCAATATCCATAAAACATCAGGTAAACGTACAGTCAATAACCATAAAACGTCAGGTAAACGTACAGTCAATAACCATAAAACGTCAGGTAAACGTACAGTCAATAACCATAAAACATCAGGTAAACGTACAGTCAATATCCATAAAACATCAGGTAAACGTACAGTCAATAACCATAGAACATCAGGTAAACGTACAGTCAATAACCATAGAACATCAGGTAAATGTACAGTCAATATCCATAAAACGTCAGGTAAACGTACAGTCAATAACCATAAAACATCAGGTAAACGTACAGTCAATAACCATAAAACGTCAGGTATACGTACAGTCAATAACCATAGAACATCCGGTAAACGTACAGTCAATAACCATAAAACGTCAGGTAAACGTACAGTCAATATCCATAGAACATCAGGTAAACGTACAGTCAATAACCATAAAACGTCAGGTAAACGTACAGTCAATAACCATAGAACATCAGGTAAACGTACAGTCAATATCCATAGAACATCAGGTAAACGTACAGTCAATAACCATAGAACATCAGGTAAACGTACAGTCAATATCCATAAAACATCAGGTATATGTACAGTCAATATCCATAAAACATCAGGTAAACGTACAGTCAATAACCATAAAACATCAGGTATATGTACAGTCAATATCCATAAAACATCAGGTAAACATACAGTCAATAGCCATAAAACATCAGGTAAATATACAGTCAATAACCATAAAACTTCAGGTAAATATGTCATGATCTTCAATTTGTATGTGAAATTCTAATGATTTTGTTCTGTACTTCATCACTCAGGTGCAAGATCTAGATTCTAGATCTGTAAACTCCCATAAGTTTCTGTCGTCTGACATTGATTATGCATTATTTTGATTAATGAACTTTTTTAGTGTGCATTAATTTATAGATTACAGAAACATTTACAGTAGAAAAGGTAAATAAAATGTTGTACATATGTAAGTATTTGTATTTTATACATGATTGTAATTATATTGACCTGGATCAACATTCATCTTATTTAATTTCTAGGGGTAGGGGGATCTGACAGAAAACTATGTGGATTTATTTTTTATTTTATCAGACATTGAATCTTTGATCTTGTCTTTTAGATTGTGATGTTTGTCTTTAAGGAAATCTGGGTAGAGGAGTTTATATAGAGAATTATGCGGATGTACGGACGTTAGACAACACAGAGCTGATGATGAGAGTAGAATCCGATGTAGGGGGATCAAGATGTGAACTTTGTGTAGATCTAAATGGTTTTCAGGTAAAATATGAAAATCCATGAAATGTCTAAACCCAATCATTCTATTTTGAAAAGTATTTTTTATCTTAAAGAACCTCTCAAATATTTCATCATAAAACCTCACCATTACTCCAAGGCAACACTGCACCTCTGGTTCCATATAAACTATAAAGGAAAATACAAGAAAACTGACTGACGCAAGCGTCAAATTCGGCTGCTGTATTTAATAATCAAAAATATTTTTTAAAAAGTCATGCATTACGACAAATCAAAAAAAAAATAAAATAAATAAATCAAAAAACAAAAAACCCAAGCAGTCTGCATGTATTGCTTGGCAATACAGTCCCTTACCAGAAGGATAATTCAGTCAAAAGTAGGTCAAGCATAATGGAACTCGAGCTTGATCTGTAACTAGCCATGACAAAGCTCCATATCAAATTTCAGTTGAATATCTTCATCCAATGTGGAGAAAAGTACGGAAAACTGATTCTTACAATTCATCATGGGGCATAATTCAGTCAAAAGCAGGTCAAGTATGAAGAAACTCAAACTTGATCTGCAATTATTCAAGACAAAGTCATATCTAAAATTTCAGTTAAATATCTTCATTCAAAGCAGAGAAAAGCCCAGAAAGCTGATTCAGAATGACAGACAGACAGACAGATGGTAAACTAATAGCTTCTTTCGGTAAAGCTGGTAGAGGACTAAAAAAAAAACATTAACAAATGTGCTTTGTATAAGTAATGTACATGAAATTGACAGGGTTATCAAAGACAGAGTAGCAATATAAATGTTTGATTAAACATGGTTATGATTGTAGTATTGCACAGTAGTTATAATGCCGAATGCAAGGTTTTAAAATGTACACCACATGAATCTTGTGATATGAAAAAACGAGAATCATTTACCTTGTTAAAAAAAAAGGTTAGTAAAAACAATATTTTGTCCAACTTTGGTTTAGAGAAATGGGCATTCCATATTTTTTAAGGTGTCGAGCTTGCTCGAGAGCCTTCCAGCAATCATGCAAAATTTAGCCTCCACCCTGCCTTACCGATCTCAGTGGGCAAAATCAAGTAGTGTCTATTGGTATTGAATGTTTCTTACGATTCAAGACTTTGAAACATTGAATTTAATTGATTTTTGAAAGGCACAATACCATTTCCGTTGTTGATGTCCTTGTTTATTATTGTATCTTTGTTAAATAGTTAAATAACGATTGTTTGGCAAGAAAAGTTCATTATTCATAGATGGATTTACTAGGAAACAGATTTTCCTGCGAAATTTGTGTCGCACGATATCATCAAGTACTTACAAAATAACCTGCTCAAATTTGGTTTTTATTTATATCTATAGTCTTGTAGTTTCACCAAGAATCCTTATTTCAGATCAGTAGAAACAGATAAATTCAAAATTGGATTGCGCATTGTCATGGTTAGGTTCCTATTCCAAAAATACAAAGACTATTTCCAGTTTTGTTTTTGGTAATCCCGATCCTGATTCTCAATTAAGCAAAACGAAAGTAGCGTGTACATCACAACGATAATAATTGTTGCATCATACATGAACAGAAGATACAACTTCTATAATCAAGTAGTCTCACTCTGAAGCAGTTGTATTCTTTTCAGCATTTTTCATCTACAATTTATTTATTAAGTAAAGTAACTAGTCTTGAGGGGATATTATCTAACAAGAGGGGGGCACATGCATGAATTTGTTAGGATAAGCAACTTCAGCCCAAACTCTCTTCTTTTTTTCCTTTTATAGAAATAAACATAATTTGCGGACATTTTACAAATAATTGTAATGCTTTATTTATGTTCTTAAACATGAGGAAATGTCTCCTGTGGGACTCAAACATTTCTTCTCTTACTTTCTCTAATTTACCTGCATTGAATTTATTGAATTTATTGAGAACCCTATAATGTATATGATATTGTACTCGACACCTTTTTGGGCCTTCAGGCCTTTGATTTTTTAACTTGTTTTGAATACAGAATGGATGAAGGACAAAATAAATTGTAAGGTCACACTATTTACAAACAAAAACAAAATACTTGAACTTGTGAAAATGTTGTTTAAAGATACTAAATGACAATGTCTTTGTAATGTAAAAAAGCATCCTCATATCAAGAATATTTCAGAAAGTAGAAATGTAATGAAATGTATGAACAGGTGGGATTCTCAACAAAATGATAAGTAACACATTTCAATTGCATATGATTGAAAAAAGACCAATACAATGTACAATGTTAAATGTAACTTCAACTGCAGAGGTATGTAACTATGCAATATAACATTCTATAAGTAAATTCAATATTTGATTTGTGTATACTGTTAAACATTAGATATGAAAATGATTGAGTGTGCATATTGCAAACGATCAGGAAATTAAGATGATGCAAAATATCAAAATCAAAGTAGAATTTAATACTTAAATCACTATATGAATTTGTTAATGGGTATTGACAGAAACACCTAGACAGGCCTTGAGAAGTGAAATAAACATCGACATTAGAATCAATGGAAACAACAGTATGGCACACTAACCAATAATAACTACCCAGTTCATCAGGCTAAAGCATTGTAATGTAATTAAGTCATACCATTAACTGCACTACTGCAAATTAGACATAGGTAGAACTATCCCAAAATTTTCACAAATACTTTATATATATATATATATATAAAGATAAAATTGGATTACTTGCTCATATAAAAAGATCCTATTTAATTCTTTTTTTCATTGTAATTGGGATCGGTATATACAATGACAAAAAAAGGAGGGCGCGATCGCGACTTCTATAAATAGAATGCAGTGAACTAAAAATCGTGATTATTAAATATTTGTTTCTAGTGTAATTATAAAATAGAAAATGATAACTTTGGATCAAATGTAAATTTTGGCCCGCAGTAAATCATGTTACCTTTTCCAAAACCATAACATATAATCGCCCGCCTCCTGGCGGCCGATAACAGTATTTTTATTTGATAGTCTTTTTAATTGTTACTGGGATAAAAGATCGTAGTATCTCAAATGTTATATAAATTTTATTGAGTTGCATTGCTCATCTGTAGATGCACAGAAAGAGAACGTTGGCAAGGAGACGCATACAGGGCAACTTCTTCCCCATGACAACAATGGCATCTGTTGAAAGTGGTTTCAGCAGGTTAACGCTGCTTACGTCTTCCTCCAGAGGAGTGGCAAGTCTAGAGCCAGGTCTGAGTTGAGAAGAAATCCCCAGAATTATTATACAACACTGTAGAATGATAGTCTTTGCAGATGCGAAGTATATTTAAGAAATAAATGTCATTTTTGAAAATATATGCAGGCATGGACTACATTGCTTCAGTATACAGTACTCTGTGAAGAGTCTGCCATCATGAAGTCTTACAGTTCATGCCCTCTTAGATTTAACAGTTGTTTTCGGTAATTCGCCCTTGACCTATTAAAATGACCTATTCATTTCATATTCCCTAATATTTTATACGACTTTTTTCCCTCCAAAGAGTCAGGTATTATATGAAATTAAAGGACAACAATGAAAATATCATTTTTATCTGTAAATCTGTGATTTCTGAGTTGTTTTCGGCAATTCGCTCTTTATGTCGGACGTTTCTTCATTCATTTGCCTTGTACATTTTAAAAATTCTTATCTGCACTTTTATATAAGATTAATAAGAAAGGCATTGGAAGAAATTTTTTGAAACTTTTACACAACATGTATACCAATACATTTTATTCATGTAAAAAGGACAATCAGATTAGTGGGGCATTTTTGGCTAATAGAGGAGTCAAACAGGGTGATAATTTAAGTCCAACATTGTTCGATATTTTTATTGATGACTTTGTTGAATACTTTGCTAATGAAAATACAGATGCTGCTTATATTGATTCAATGCCTATCAACCAAATGTTTTTTGCTGATGATCTTGTTCTTGTGTCAGAGTCACCCCAGGGTTTACAGAAATGTATAGATAAATTAAGTAGATATTGTTTTAATTGGAAACTTTGTGTGAATATGGACAAGACAAAGGTGATGATTTTTTCTCAGAATACTTTAAGTGAAAGCATGTATGGATTCTATTAATACTATAGAAATTGTAAATCAATATAAATATTTGGGTCTTGTGTTTAGATCTGACGGTAAATTAAAATTTTCTGCAGATCAATTATCTGAAAGAGCTAGAAAAGCCTACTATGCTATGAAAACTAATATTCCGGCAAACACTAATTTTTCTGCTGAAACAATGTTAAAATTATACCAATCAATGATAATTCCAATTCTAACATATAGTTCAGAAGTTTGGATTACTGATTACAAATGTGATCTTATGTCATCCGATAATTCCCCTTTTGAGAAAACACAGAACCAGATATTTAAAGATATACTTGGTGTTCATAATAAACCATTTAATATTGCTGTTTTATATGAATTAGGGCAATTTCCCTTGATTTTTAAGTGCTATGAAAATATGTTTAAATTCTTTAAGAGATTAGAAGATTTAGAATCCAAAAATGATTATAATTTTAATTTGGTTGTATCAGCATTTAAAGAAGATAATACACTGGGCGCTAAAGTGTCTTGGCACAAAAAACTCCTTGCATTACAACAAAAGTTATCCTTAATTTCTTTGGATATATCCCATAAAACTCTAAGAAACAAATTAGAGGAACACTACATTAGCAAAATTTCTGATCAACTGAAAAATGTCTCTAATAATAATATCGGAAAGTTAACATTTTATAGTACAATAATTAATCTAGATGAATATAGATTACAGAATTATTTGCAACTGCCCTTAAAGAAATCAGACAGATCTATTTTAACCAAATTACGAATAAGAGCTCACACACTTCATATTGAAACAGGAAGATTATTTGCTATCCAGTGCCCAGAGACAAGCGTGCATGCTATTCATGTAAACAGTTTATTGAAAACGAGAATCATTTTATATTGTATTGCCCTTGTTATGATCATTATAGATTACAATACAGTGACATATTTAATGTAGAATGTTATATGAAAGACAATCCTTTAAAAACTATCATGAATCCATCAAATGTAAAAACAGCAAGAAGACTTTGTAAATTTCTTAAGTACAGTTATGAATTTAGAAAAGAAAATATGAAAACCGTTTAACTTATACATAATATGTGCATTTACTTTAACAAAACTATGTATTTAACTGACTGTTTCAAACCCATATTGTGTTCTCCATTCTTTGTTTCATGTAACTAGTGATTTGTTGTATTTATGACTATATGCCGAAATGTAATGGTGTTGTCAATAAATTCATTCATTATAATCTGCAACTGTTCAACTTCGACTTGAACAATATATATATATATATATATATACAAACAAATTGCATTCGACCCCTATACTTTTGGTAGTTTTCAGTAGTTTCTCTGGCTTTTGGTAATTTGCCCTACCCTTTAAGTAGATGTGCTCTATTTATGAAGATTCATACACTCATTGTTCAAAACTAAATTGCATTCATGAAACAATGGCTGTCATTACAATTGGTAAAGATATCAAAGGCAAAAACATTGGAAATATGTTTGTATGTATTCGTTCCTTTGATGACATAATGACAATCATGCACATTATTTGCTGGTGTCTTACAGGTTGGCTGGAGGTTGGACTAGATCGTAGAATGGTACAGGATGACTGGCGAGGACTCGGCGAAGGCATCAAAGACAACAGATTCACTAGAAGCTCATTTATGCTGGTGTTTGAACAAAAATCTTCAAATGAGGTAAAGTTATGCAATATTTGCACTACTTTCTTTGGAAAGCATCAGGTGAAAAATAAAAATGTTTCATTCTCTTTGGTTGTAGCATGGAATTGTAGACTTCATTCATAACTAAATACTTAATACTAAATACTAAATTCCTAAAAAAATATGTTTTAATTGGAAAGAAGTATTAGTTTAGATCAGATATATTCACTGCTTATGATACATTTTGTGAAGGGGAAGGAAAGTCACATCACATTAATATATAGTAACAGTATTTGTATTTTATATTGCAGATTAGTGATATTTGCTATCCTTCGTTTTTGACCAGTCAGCTGTCTAATGAATTAGAGAACCCTAGCATTATAGCAAAGATGAATTCTGTTTTCCATACTCACCCAAAACCTCACATCTCATTGCTTAAACAGGAGCTTCCATGTGCTGTTCATCTCGTTTCCTTCAGATTCATCTCCACAAATGTCAGTAAAGAAACAGGCAAAAAGAAACCAACAGCTTTTATCCCTAACACCACAAACTTGCTGGTGGTCCATAAAAGACAATTTGATTGCAACATAGCACCAGACAGCACTATTTGTTCCAATCCTGACATGCTGAAGATAGGAGAGATTTTCTTGGACTGTTCAATGGGAAAAGTATGGGAGACTACTCTGCCTGGCACAGTGTTATTAAAGGAAATTCAGGGACACCATGGAGTGTCTGTTGATCCTATGGAAGTGAAATCATTTAAGGTGCTTTGTTATTGACATGCATACTGATTCATACAGTTGTAGTTTTCATCAATAATTTCCTTACATTCGGACTTTTGTGGATTACGTAAATCAATTTCGTCCGATTGTCCATTCCATCAATGATTTCATGACATTGATATTCTGATTGTCTATAGATTCCACAAGTATTTTCTGTGCATTTCATTTAATGTAGATTCCAGTAATGATTTCTATACAATCTGAATGTTGTCGGTTCAGTCAATAATTTCTATACAATCTGAATGTTGTCGGTTCAGTCAATAATTTCTATACAATCTGAATGTTGTCGGTTCAGTCAATAATTTCTATACAATCTGAATGTTGTCGGTTCAGTCAATAATTTCTATACAATCTGAATGTTGTCGATTCAGTCAATAATTTCTATACAATCTGAATGTTGTCGGTTCAGTAAATAATTTCTATACAATCTGAATGTTGTTGGTTCAGTAAATAATATGTGATTCTTGAAGATTTTTAAAGAATTTCTATTTTATGCTCCCAAAACTCAGTTTTTAGCTCACCTGAGCAGAGGGCTCAACTGAACTTTTCTGTTCAAAATTTTCCTGTATCTGTTGTTTTTCTCGTCATTAACATTTTCATCTCCTTCTCCAGAACCACAGGGCAAATTTTAGTCAAACTTATCTTTTGGTTTGTTCAAATGAAGGGTCATGCTCCCTCCAAAGTGTAGATAATCAAGAAAGGTAAAAATAGGTAGGACCATTTAAAAATCTTCTTAAAAAACCAGTGGGCCAGAAAAGTTGAAATTTACTTAAAAACGTTTAGACATAGTGGATTTGAAGTCATTAAAAACATTGCCCTTTCGGTCTAGGGTGAGGCCACAGTATTGGATCAAAGCTTTACATGATTGTATATTGGAAATATCTTTAAAAATCTTCTCAAAAACAACTGGGCCATAATGAATATTAACATGACAACATCCCCAGGTAGAGCAGATTCAAGTTTGCTCAATTTGTAGACCATGTGGGTAGGGGGTGGGGGGGGGGGGGGGGAGGCACAACAAGGGATCAAAATTTTACATGGAAATATATAGGAAAAAATCGTCCACAGGTACTTCAGATCCAAGTTAATTCAAATCATGACCACACTAAGGAATCGAAGATTTATATTGGAATATATAGGGAAACATCTATAGAGATCTTCCTCTCAAGAACAGCAGGGCCATGATTACTCATATTGATATATGGCTTCATTAGGTAGTGCAAATTCAAACACAGGTAGGGTGGGACACAATAGGCAGTAAAAACTTTCTCTGGGAATATACTGGAAATTAATTAAAAGAAATTCTTTTCATGAGTAGCAGGTCCACACTAAGTCATATCAAAATTGAAACATTCATAATTTGTATGGATTCGAGTTTTTTTTTTGTCTCCATGACTAAAGTTGTTTATATACTGACTGTCTGTGTGTCCAAAGCGTTAAACTTGCTCACAACTTTTCAGTTGGGAGTGATAGAGTTCTCATATTTCATGTGTGCATTTCGTGTGACAAGACTTTTAAGAAAACCCAATCTAGTCAATATCCCCAGAACAATTTAAAGTCGGGTTTTCATATTTTCTTTATCAATTCCGTATGGCATTTCATACCTTGACATTTGATGTTGATTGATTGATTTTTCGTTGCTTTCCGCCACACTCAACAATTTTTCACTTATCTGGTGGCGTCCAGTCTTTATTGGTGGAGGAGAGAACCCAGATACAATATACTTGGGAAGAGACCACCGAACTTCCGAAAGTAAACTGGCAAACTTTCTCACATATGTCGGCGCGAGCGAGAATCGAACCTGCGCCGACTAGAGGTGAGAGGCCTTGTGGTTTTGAGCCCGATGCTTGATGTTGAGAGTTTGATCCTAATTCCAAAACTAAACAAAACTTTGAGCTTTCTCATCATTTTTGAATGGCAAGTGATAGATCTTTCACATTTGATGTATTCATTCTTTGTGGCAAGACCTTCCTTTTTGGTACCAAAGTTTTTTTTACATTGCAAACTTGATCTTGGATTCTGACCTTTCAAGAAAAGGTAATCTAGACCATATCCCCTGAACTGTTAAGGTAGAGCTTTCATATTTTATAGATTCCTTATGTCTAGGCCTTGTATTTCATACCATGATTTTTTTTATCTGGTGATCTTCAATCATGATTATATGGCATACCATAGGGGCCACAATATGGGGTAAAAATTTTTCATGGGAATAAAAACTGGAACAAAAAAAAACTAATACAACATGCAGATGATTTTACCCTTCCAATGAAAAATGAGCAATCTTTAAGAAATGCCCTCGAGGTGATAAATATTTTTAGTAATGTTTCAGGTATGAGGTTAAATATGTCAAAAACGGAATGCATATTAACTGGACCTTTGAAAAACAAATATAAGAAAATTCACAATGTTTATGTAAATGATTCCTGGGATAAAAGAGATAGAATAAAAGAAATACTTTCATCGAAAATGTTATAAGTGGAGGTATTGATATTTTATCAAAAATTAAATCCCTAAGGGTATCATGGATTAAGGAAATAATAAATAAAAGAAATCCGTTATACGATTTTGTGAATAGCATATGTTTAGAAAATAATCATGATTTTTGGTATTTAAGTAGAACTAATATAACAAATAAATATTAAACAGTACAAGGTAATGGATAACTTTCCATTGTTTTACAAGGAAATGTTGGCATTTTTTAATGAATGTAAAAAAAGGAATAAACTTAAAAGTTTTTAACAATATACTAAAGGAACCATTATGGAGTAATAATAATATGGTTTTTGGAAACAAACCAATATTTTTAAAAATCTGGCTAAAGAGTGGTCTGAAATATTTAAATGACGTGGATGAAAATGGTATTAAGCCAATAGAATGGTTTGCAGATCAATTGATTTGCAAGAATAACTGGATTTGTGAATATAATATTGTAAAAAATGCCTTAGAAAAATTGTTAGAACCATTTGAAATCCAGAACATCATATATGAAAATGTGCGTTTAGTTGATAATTCGTATTTACTGCTAAATTACGAAACTGTACACCTCAAGTAAAATATTCTATGATATTTATCGGGAGAAGAAATTTGTGCCTCCTCGACACCAAAATTTTTATTCTAAAAATTTCAATATCCCAAAACAGTCTTGGAATGTTATATATAAACAAAAAAATATGCAATATATTTGATACTCATGTTGCTGATTTCAATTACAAGCTGTTGAACAATTTAACCAGTAACCTAGTTATGCTAAAGAAGTGGAAAATTGTAGAAACAAATTTGTGTACATTATGTAACGAAAAGAAAGATAATGAGCATCTGATTTTGAAATGTAAAAATGTTTGTGAAATTTGGAAAATAGTTGAGAGAATATTGAATTTTCAAATGTCGTGGAAAATTGTGGTTCTTGGATTTTTGGGGGAAATCATTGAGAAAACTAACTTTTTGAATAATCTTTTATCATTAATTGCATGCAAAATTTACAAATACAAAATGTATTGTAGAATACAAAACAAAAATGAACATTCTTCTACTATACAGAATCATATAAAGGGAATAATTGAATTCAATGAAGCTCTCTACAAAAGATTAGATAAGGTGTCCTTTTCTGTAATCCTTGAAAATATTGCAAAAAAAATTATAATCTGATGTATACTGATTCTATTTCAGAATACTTGTTTTATGTGAAATTATTCCAATATTTTTAAATGAAAAAATATAAATTTACATTGTATATAAAGTAAATCATTGTAAAAATATAATTATATATTCATGTTAATTTGTATCTTTACAATATAGTAAATAATTATATTTCATAGATGAATGTATTTTCCAAACCTATCATGCATCCTGCGCGATGCATTGGGCATATTATATTATTGTATCAGACAGAGCTTTAGTCGGGGCTCCATCCCCGGCAGCTGCCCTATATATATATTTTCTAGTTTAAGGGATTTCTTTGTTATTGACTAGATCTGGGAAATAAAAACGTTCAAATATCACAACAGCAGGCCTACGGTGACAGAAGTGAGCAGTATGGCCCATGGACCTCTTGTTTAACTTGTTTTCAGGAATTGATATGACAAGTGTCTTTCTAGCTTGTTTAACTTGTTTTCAGGGATTTATATGACAGGTGTCTTTCTAGCTTGTTTCACTTGTTTTCAGGAATTTATATGACAGGTGTCTTTCTACCTTGTTTAACTTGTTTTCAGGGATTTATATGACAGGTGTCTTTCTACCTTGTTTAACTTGTTTTCAGGGATTTATATGACAGGTGTCTTTCTACCTTGTTTAACTTGTTTTCAGGGATTGATATGACAGGTGTCTTTCTACCTTGTTTAACTTGTTTTCAGGGATTTATATGACAGGTGTCTTTCTACCTTGTTTAACTTGTTTTCAGGAATTTATATGACAGGTGTCTTTCTACCTTGTTTAACTTGTTTTCAGGGATTTATATGACAGGTGTCTTTCTAGCTTGTTTAACTTGTTTTCAGGGATTGATATGACAGGTGTCTTTCTACCTTGTTTAACTTGTTTTCAGGGATTTATATGACAGGTGTCTTTCTAGCTTGTTTAACTTGTTTTCAGGGATTGATATGACAGGTGTCTTTCTACCTTGTTTAACTTGTTTTCAGGGATTGATATGACAGGTGTCTTTCTACCTTGAACATATGTCGGCATGTATGCAGTATTTCTGTTAGGAGTTAGATAACTGTGACTTTCTGATTATTTCTACAAATGAATTGTAAATATAAATGTGTGTAACGTATCTCTACGTTGTTTGGAAATTATGAAGAAAAAAAAAATGCATTCATTCGCGCTAAACTCCATAGAGGTCCACATCACAGGCACTGTGGTTTCAGTCCACGCCCCCTTTAATCCACACTGTTTCCTTAGGGTGCCAAACAATTATTGATAATGAAGAATGATTTCTATGTTCATTGAATCGGGATTTTTTTCCAATTCCAATGCCATTTTTAGTGGATCAAAAAATAAGACAGAGTGGTTCATGAAGATTGATGAAAATTTTTTATGCCAGATATGCGTGCAGACGGATAAAATCTTATCGAACCGATAGGCTTATGGCATGCACTTTAAAGTAATTTCCGATGGATTTTTAACTTCAACTTCCTGCAGTTAATAATAAATCAAGTGAAAGCATGTTCAATAAAGAGACGGGCGCCAAATGTGCTGTTTCTAATGGAGGGTATGTTAACAACTTGTTATTCTCTGATTTACGTATTCTTTAACTGGTAACGTTCAATTGAATTTAAGGCAAACTCACTATGTAACCATGTTATTCTAGTATAATTAAAAAGCTCGAGTGACTATGCTTCATGGTTTATAAAACGCTTAATATCGAAAAAAAAAACCCAACATTACATTGTGTCAAAAAGATTTCATTAATATAGTTTTGTATCATATCCCATTGGTGAATGAAGTGTAAGGTCTTCTTTGCTTACAGGTGCTAGGAGAAAGTGGACAGACGATCCACATTTGTCGCATCTCATTGCTGATAATCTTTTGAATGCAGTTGGTGACCCACAAAATCAGCGATTGAGAAGACACATTTTGGATGTTCTGGACCGTTTGAACTCGGTTGGTAACCTGTATGAAATAATAAGATCAGGAAGTTGTGCAGAAGGTTTTCGTATAAGGGGATCAGACGTTGACCAGATGTATGTCGACAAACTCACTAAAGTTGTAACTGTCACCCCTGAAAATCTAGGAAAATATCTTGCGGTGGTTAAAATGGTGAACCCTCCAGGTGTTCCCCCAGGCTATTTCAAACTTATTGTCCTGACTCCTTATACGCTTCTTTCTCACATTAGAGATGCAACGAGGAAGTTGTGTGGGGTGTACTATCTATCGAATGAAGCATTCTTACAAAGCTTCCAAAATGCTTTGAAAGGTGGCGTTCGTCATGGCCCCTGTGTCTTGGACAGGGACGATTTAGGAACAGATCACGATCGAGCCTTTTGCTTGGAATACAATGGATGGCCGAAATGCGCAGACGAATGGATCATCAGAAGACGAACACATGGATGGCCCTCTGAAGAACTAGTCAACAGGATAAAGAGTAAAGGGTGTCATTTAATGGCGATAGGATCAAAACAACTCAATGAGAACTATGCAAACTGTACCATGCCTGCTAAATCCAAGTGGACAGAAGACCCCTTACAGTGGAGGTTATCCTTCTCCGTCGCGGAGAAGACATTGGTCTACGCCTTCAATGACACTCAGTTTTTAACGTATGGAGTATTAAAACTTCTGAATCAGGAGGTCTTCTCAAGTGATCTTATCCTGAAAAACGGTATTTGCTCTTATTTCCTTAAAACAGCCTTGTATTGGACCATTGAAGAGACACCATCCGAATATTGGACGCCTGAGCGGCTAGTGTTTTGTGTTGATATTTGCTTGCAACGACTGATTTCATGGATAGAGACTGGATTCTGTCCAAACTATTTCATCAGGGAAAATAACATGTTTGTAGGAAGATTAGACGAATCGCAGTTGGCATATATAGCTTCTCAGATTTCTGAAATTCACAATGAAGGCTGGCGATGCTTGCTTAAATGTCGTTCTCTGTGTCACCTTAAAAAGGCTTTAGAAGATGCTAGAAAAATGATAACGGCATATTCTTATCCAATTTCAAATCCAGAGGAAGACTATAAAATTCTTGTGTCATCTCTCGGAAGACCTGTGTGTAGAACACAAAAAGAAATGATTCTCGACTTTGGACTGTTTAGTGAAATACTTGCACAACAAGCAAAAATGCCGTCGGTAGATGTACTTGAATTAGAGCTCAGGAATTCCCTGACATTAGAGATAAAAGAAAATATGGATTCTTCCGATTTGGACATTATAAGGTTACGTCGTTATCACAATCTATCACAACTTGCATTGATATACCTGAATATTTCACTAACAAAATCGACAACCCGGGAACGTTACAAATACATCAGAAAAGCATTTTGTTACTTGAATCACATCCGAATTGCTGATATCAGCAAAGGGAATCTAACGCTTGCCACTGCTCATTATTGTCTTGGAAGATTTTCATCAGCTCTAGCATATATCAAAGAATATGACGAACGTATAAAAACTGGTCTAGGATACATATTCTGCAGCACTCGTCATGGTGTTCAAGCTATTGGGAATTATGAAGAAAACATGTGTGGACAAGGCTATGGTTCAATGGAAAAAGCATCACTTGCAGTTTCATATGATTTCGAAATCTTTCGGATGATGCCTCTTGTACCAATCGAATTAGCCCTGGAAGTGGTCATGATGAAAAATACAGAGTCCCGTGTTGTCATCCCACCAAATATGTACTCCGTGTTTCTGAAAATACTTTGTTATTCAAACATGAGCAATTTGAAGGTGGTGGAGGAATTGTCATTAGCATTGAGAGACTGTCTAGCATTTACTAACCGGATCAACAGACACTTAAACTTCATCATGCTTGCAGTAACAGCGGTTAAGCTAGGGAAATATGAAGATGCGATGCGATATTACTGTTTAGCCCACAATTCTAAGCGGGCCCTGGTTATGGAAAATTCTGGCTGCCCCGAATGGTCCTCCCGGACCTCTTGTTTATTTTACATTGCGCAGGTGCTTAGAATGTTGCAATGATACCACTAACAAATGGAAGATACATACTGGTATAGTGATAGATAGTCCTTATGAGTTTATGCCATCTGACATTGACCGTAAATCCATTGATGGGACCTATATTTAACACTTACAAGTAAAATTAGCATAAACTCTGTAAACTGTACTCACTTGTGGAAAGACTAGGATTTAACGTTTAACCCGAAAGTATTGTCCGCGATGAAAATCGGCATTTACTCTCTTTCAGACAATGCTGATTAGGATAGGAGTAGGATGACTAGGTTTCTAATCAGCAAGCATTGTTATTATTCAAAATTGGCAAGAAGACTTTATTTGTGGATGTCCCGTCGAGAATTTTTCACTCGTACTAAGACGTCACCAGCTGTAGATGAAGTACCCCAAATTTAGACCTATGCTCAGGGCCGTTCGTTAACGTGCCAACGCCTAAATGCCGAGCGTTTGGCGAAGGAGCAATCACTACCTATGGTTACGTCTTAAGTTAGACGCGGTCGTGGCACGAACGGGGCTCGAACTCGCGACCTTCCAATTTCGAAGCGAATGCTCAACCACTGAGCTTACGCGACCGGTAAGAAGACCAGTATTAATGGTGTAATATAATTATGCCCACGCGTTGTAAATACATTAAGAGATTACGTCAATGTATATTGCTATGGTGGGGCCTCCGTGGCCGAGTGGTTAGAGCATCGGGCTCAAAATCACAAAGCCTCTCACCTCTGTCGGTGCGTGTTCGAATCTTGGCCGCGGCGGTATGTGAGCAAGTTTGCCAGTTTACTTGCGGAAGGTCGGTGGTCTCTTCCCAGGTATATTGTATCTGGGTTCTCTCCTCCACCAACAAAAACTGGACGCCACCAGATAACTGAAAGATTGTTGAGTGTGGCGGAAAGCAATAAATAATAATAATATATTGCTATGGAGAACAGTCAAATATTGTCAACTTCAACTACTTTTTTTCATTTCCTGAAAAAAAAAACTTCCTGTTATATTCATAGAAATATTTAGTAAGAGAAAGTTAGATATATATCTTTTATCAGGAAACATAAAATCTACTTCAAAACTTGGACATTTTAAAAAGTAGAAAAATATTTGTATTTCAAAGAATTTTGATTTTTCCAAAAAATAAAATTTCATGTTTACTGTATAAACAGTAATAAATCCATTCTGGTTGCTAAGTAATGATGTACAACATCAGTATTTTGTATTCATGTTCGTGGTGTGTTGCAAAGGATGACTTAATCATTATTTTCTTAGAAGTGTCATCTTCCTGAAAGTGGGGGTATCTTATCTGGAAGACTTTATGAAGAACCTAGCCATATTATTTCTGATATATAGATGTACTCCATTACATTACCGGAATCCAGACGGAAATTATTAATTGTATTGACATTTATGTTTCCAGCGATCCGTTAAATGAATGCTGTATACTTCGATGGAGAAATTTAGGTCGTCAAGTTGGGAAAATTGGAAGGGAGTCTCGTGTCTGAAAAATACAGAGATTAATTAATGATTAATTATACGTCCCGCTCGAGAATCTTTCACTCATATGGAGACGTCACCATTGCTGGTGAAGGGCTGCAAAATATAAGACTATGCTCGGCGCTTATGGCCTTTGAGCAGGGAGGGATTTTTTACGTGCCACACCTGCTCTGACACGGGGCCTTGTTTTTTGCGGTCTCATCCGAAGGACCGCCCCATTTACTCGCCTCTTACGACAAGCAAGGGGTTCTGAGGATCTATTCTAACAACCCGGATCCCCACGGGGTGTAAGACGAAAGCAAATGGAAAATTGAAATATAACAATGAAACATGGAATTAAGGATGCCATGTAGCAAAATAAAATTTAGAATTAAGACTGGAAATTGAAAAGTTATAAGGTGATATGAAATTAAATATGTCATGTAATGAAACCAAAGTCGGAATTAAGAATACAAGAAGGACGCATAGAATTATGGCGGCTATTCCCTTCCATAGACTAGAAGTACTAAGTTCCTCTAACACTTAGAAATGATGAATAGGAAGATTTGATTACTCCAACGTTATATAAAATGCCGAACTTAACATTACTAAAAGGGATTGAGGAATAGATAAATTCAGCAAAAAGTTACACATTTAGTTACGCTTTGTGTTGTATGTTGAGAAGAAAGCCTTGTGATGTTTTTTGTTTTTTTGTTTTTTGTTGTTTTTTTGTTGTTTTTTTTTTTTTTACATTTTTCACATCATGGGCGGATCCAGGAATTGAAGTTAGAGTGGGGGTGCAACGTCATGAGGCAGGGGGTCAGGGGGCCATATGAAGGTGGAAACCCAGTGGACAGTGCCCCAGGAACTTACTGGATTTTATAGGGCTGAGAATGTGTCTCCTAAGTAGTCATTTGTACTATATTTTGTCATTTTAATGAGGTAAAATTAATAAAATGATACAAAGTTTTAGGGTATTTGGAATAGAATATAAGTTTTCATAATAAAAGTAACAATGAATCATATTATCTCCCTATTTCTTTCTCTGAGAGTGGGAAAAAATGACAGCTTCTTTTATCGTTTATTTTGTCTAAACAAGAGACCTTGAATGTTTTTATGGGGGATGGGGTGGATGTGCCCCCTAAATCCACCACTGACATCATGCGAGGGCGAGTCAATAAGTAGCCCTACTTATTTCTGGTTTTGACCAAGAGAGTCACAATTTCCATGCCTTGTTTCAATACATGTTTGATACCTGGGTATAAGTATGCATGCGTATCGAGTCCGTCTTTAATAAGATATTGAATGTCAAACACGGCTAGTGATGCAAATGCATGCTTTTCATCTAAAGTTGAGTTCCGTGCTGTAAATTTGGTAATTGTATTTAAAAGGTAAAACGGGCAAGGAAATACACGGCGAGTAAGCCGATGTTTATGGGTCTTCTGCATCGTCTTATGCTCAGGTTAAATTCTGAGTAGGGGAATTCAAACGCGGTAGAACGTTTTTAGAATATGAAGCCAGGTCTGGATGCCACTGACAAAAAAAAATGTCAAACAAAGTTTGGGATCTGGTATACTCTGACAGACGAATTCAGGTGGACGAAATCACCTAGGCATAAGTCATTTCAACAATTTTACATGATCGTTTAGGTATTTGGAAACCAATAACCCATTGGGTCACCAAATCCCTAGCGACGAGCAAATGACAACAGGAACATCAGTATGCAGCGCCTTGTTGAAGCGTATTATGTCAAAGGATGAAATAATTTTCTTTTTGCGTCTGGTGGCTGTAGATGAGATTTGGATTCATTACTATGAGCCAGAGAATAGAGTTCAAGAGTCGTCAGTGGGTAGGGCCGGAGTCCCCAAGGCCAAAGAAGTTCAAGACGCAACCATCTGCTGGCAAGGTGATGGTCACAGTATTTTGAGACGCAAAAGGCATTATTATGTTGTAATTTTTATCCAAGAGAAGTGCAATAAATGGAGTGTACTATGCAAACTTGCTAGACCTGCTGAGAACCGCCATCCATAAGCAACGCCGAGGTAAACTATACTGTATCTAAAGGTGTTTTGCGGCAATAGGACAACGTGAGAGTCCACACTTGCAAAGTAGCAAAGAGTACTGTAGAGCAGAACGGGTATGAATTGATACCACATCCTGCCTATTCCCCTAACCTAGCTCTTAGCAACTTCTTCCCATTCCCAAACTTGAAAAAAAATATCCGTGGACGTAATTTCCGGTTTGACGAAAAAGTTGTGACGGCAATTGAGGAGTGGGTAAATGGAAAGAACCCTGAATTTTTTGTGTCGTTGGTCTAAGTACATCACACGAGAGGGCAATTACATAGGCAAAGAAGAGGTGGGTCTCAACCGGAAATAAGTTAGGCTGGTTACTTATTGACTCGCCCTCGTACTTATTTTTGCATTATTTGTTCTTCTTGTAGTGTTGTTTAAAATGTTTGCAGATATGGATTCATCAGTTTTATATAGCAACTAATAATTATTTATGATTGTTTTACTTCAGTACGAATGGTAAGTTTTCCCCTGTAACGTCGCTATGGCCACCTCTAGAATTCCTTAATTCTACTGAATAAACGTCGTGATGGAACTCGGTTTAAAATATTTGTTCCTAGTACGGTAGAATCTCAAGTACAATTTTGTGTTGAAATTGAAGAACTGATCGTCTTCTTGTTTCTTGTTTTCACCTCAACAGTCCGCTGTGTAGGACATTTAAAATACCCTGTAGAATCACTTGATTCCTGAGCGACTGGTTTTTGGATAATCCAGTGATTTACTGAATAAACAGATATACATCTTGGGGTTTCGTTTTAAAGAAAGTTAAGTTTAGAAAGATTGGATATGGGTACAGAGAAAGATTGGATATGGGAACAGAACCAGTAAGTGTGGATATGGATACAGAGGCAGACAGATTGGATATGGGTGCATGATCAGTAAGTTTGGATATGGATACAGAAGCAGAATGTTTGGATATGGTTACAGAAGCAGTAAGTTTGGATATAGTTACAGAAGCAGTAAGTTCGGATATGGATACAGAAGCAGTAAGTTTGGATATGGATACAGAAGCAGAATGTTTGGATATGGTTACAGAAGCAGTAAGTTTGGATATGGATACAGAAGCAAAATGTTTGGATATGGTTACAGAAGCAGTAAGTTTGGATATGGATACAGAAGCAAAATGTTTGGATATGGTTACAGAAGCAGTAAGTTTGGATATGGATACAGAAGCAGAATGTTTGGATATGGTTACAATACCAGTAAGTTTCGATATGGGTAGAAGACCAGTAAGTTTGAATATTATTACAGAAGCATTAAGTTTGGATAGGGTTACAGAAGCAGGATGTTTGGATATGGTTACAGAAGCAGTAAGTTTGGATATGGATACAGAAGCAGAATGTTTGGATATGGTTACAGAAGCAGTAAGTTTGGATATGGATACAGAAGCATAATGTTTGGATATGGTTACAATACCAGTAAGTTTCGATATGGGTAGAAGACCAGTAAGTTTGAATATTATTACAGAAGCATTAAGTTTGGATAGGGTTACAGAAGCAGGATGTTTGGATATGGATACAGAAGCAGAATGTTTGGATATAGTTACAGAAGCAGTAAGTTTGGATATGGATACAGAAGCAGAATGTTTGGATATGGTTACAGAACCAGTAAGTTTGGATACACAAGCAGGATGTTTGGATATGGTTACAGAAGCAGTAAGTTTGGATATGGACACAGAAGCAAAATGTTTGGATATGGTTACAGAAGCAGTAAGTTTGGATATGGATACAGAAGCAGAATGTTTGGATATGGTTACAATACCAGTAAGTTTCGATATGGGTAGAAGACCAGTAAGTTTGAATATTATTACAGAAGCATTAAGTTTGGATAGGGTTACAGAAGCAGGATGTTTGGATATGGATACAGAAGCAGAATGTTTGGATATGGTTACAGAACCAGTAAGTTTGGATACACAAGCAGGATGTTTGGATATGGTTACAGAAGCAGTAAGTTTGGATATGGATACAGAAGCAAAATGTTTGGATATGGTTACAGAAGCAGTAAGTTTGGATATGGATACAGAAGCAGAATGTTTGGATATGGTTACAATACCAGTAAGTTTCGATATGGGTAGAAGACCAGTAAGTTTGAATATTATTACAGAAGCATTAAGTTTGGATAGGGTTACAGAAGCAGGATGTTTGGATATGGATACAGAAGCAGAATGTTTGGATATAGTTACAGAAGCAGTAAGTTTGGATAGGGTTACAGAAGCAGGATGTTTGGATATGGTTACAAAACCAGTAAGTTTGGATACAGAAGCAGAATGTTTGGATATGGTTACAGAAGCATAATGTTTGGATATGGATACAGAAGCAGAATGTTTGGATATGGTTACAGAACCAGTAAATTTGGATACAGAAGCAGGATGTTTGGATATGGTTACAGAAGCAGTAAGTTTGGATATGGTTACAGAAGCAGTAAGTTTGGATATGGATACAGAAGCAGAATGTTTGGATATGGTTACAGAAGCAGTAAGTTTGGATATGGATACAGAAGCAGAATGTTTGGATATGGTTACAGAAGCAGTAAGTTTGGATATGGATACAGAAGCAGAATGTTTGGATATGGTTACAATACCAGTAAGTCTGGATATGGATACAGAAGCAGAATGTTTGGATATGGTTACAGAACCAGTAAGTTTGGATACAGAAGCAGAATGTTTGGATATGGATACAGAAGCAGAATGTTTGGATATGGTTACAGAAGCAGTAAGTTTGGATATGGTTACTGAAGCAGAAGGTTGAATATGGGTACAGGACCCGTATGCAGAATGAAAAATACTTTTCTCACATTATCACCAGTGTGAGATTGACTTTACCCGTATGAGATGTTCCATCTTACACGGCTTTGACGTCATAAGAGGATTGTTCGATATGTAAATTGCATTGTTCGACTCAAATAGTGAAATGAACATTACATCCCTTCAAAGTATTCTCCGCGGTTTGAAATGCATAATTTCAATCTGTATTTCATTTCTGAAATGCGTCACGGTACGCTGAGTTAGGTAGACTGAGGCACTGACTGATGGCTGAGCCAAGGGCTTGTTGGGACTTGTGACGACGACCAGATAAGAACTTTTTAAGTTTGGGAAAAGGGAAGAAGTCGCATGGGACTAGATCTGGAGAGTATGGTGGGTGTGGCAAGACAGTAGCCTTCTCCGACTTCAACAATTGCTTCACAAGCTCAGATGTATGTGAAGGAGTATTTTCATGAATTAGTCGAACATGCCTAAATCCTGACACAGGGCGTCGTTTATGGAAATATTTCTTGAGCTTTCTTAGTATAACATCTCGGTAATACCAACCTGTAACACCTTTGCGTTTCGGCACCAGAATTTGTACGGCTGTATCATGCAATAAAGAGCTTTCTTTGTGCTTATGTTTCTTTAGGCAACTACAGGCCTTCTACCGTGTTTAGTTAGCCATATTTTGTTTCCAATTTTTCTTACTGGTTTGAAATAGTGAAACCATGTTTCATCACCAGTAACAATGTTTGCAAATTGTCTTTGATTGAATTTGAGAAACATTTTGAGCAATTGCTTAGCGGTTTGTACTCGTGCCCGTTTTTGGTCATCTGACAAAATACGCGGTATCCATCTGGCAAAAATCTTTTGTACTATCAAAATACGCTTCAAAATAAAATACAACCGCGATAGCGATATGCCAACAGCTCTGGTAATATCACGTATCGTGTACCTGTCATTATTTTCATTATTTCCCTTACTTTGGAGACATTTGCCTTGCCTGTTACAGCCACAGTTCGGCCAGATTTTGCTGCTTCTTTGATGGGCTCTGTGCCAGTCATTTCTTTCTCCACCTACGGACTCTCTCATAAGATACATTATCAGACCTATAAACTCCCCCCCCCCCCATTCAGTAAAAATCTGCATTACCGAATGACCGAGTTTTGTGCGAACTTTTGTATCAACTCCAATTTCTTCAATATTCTCAACCCGTTTCCCAACAAGTTTTACAACAGTGGTCAACGACTGGCTCTGTTGAAATGACTATAAGTATCATCATCCGCGAAATGGTGCAAAGCGTTATCGTGCTGTGGTACAATACACAATACATATCAAAAACTGGACTAAACACCAGCACTGCAACAATTCTTTCGAGACTCTTGAATGCTCTCTCTCTGTCTCTCTCTCTCTCTCTCATGTTTTGCGTCCTTTGGAGACTTCATATATTAATATTGCCCAAGTTGATGATATAAAGATGAAAAGAACAAAAATCAAGCAATTGTTACTCTGTCCTTGATCTTGTAAATATAGTAGGGCAATTCTGTATTTATATGATATCGTCCCGAAGTGCTGTTATAGTCGGAACACAATGAATTACAAAATTTCTATTTCAGTGACTATGACTTTAGTAAGAATGAAGATGTTAACGTAATATAGCAACATCTGAATCCATATAAACTACATAATAAAATATTTTAATATAAAACTTTTTTTTATTAATTGTGTGCAGCATATATCTACAACAGCCATTAGTAAATCGGTCAACTCGCAGTGAACTTTAGTGTAAAGTGTCACAGTTGTACGATTGGTCGCGGTACGCCAGCGGTTAGGGTGAACGCCTCTCGAAGAATATTGATTCCGGGATAACACCAAATCTACGTTGGTAAGGTAGCGATTGATCCTTCTCCAAACAATAGAAGTTAATTGAAAGTCAAGGGCCTTATACATATTGCTTTTAAAACAAAGGCCCCGAGTCCTGGAGGGTATTGCATGAAAATCCAGCTTCGTTGCTGCGGACTTGAGCGCATTGCATACGTCAAAATTTGTGGCACTGTTGGAAGACCTGATCGCCAAAGGCTGCATAGATATTGTTAATGGGTCTTCACTTATCGAGAGGGGAGGTGGTGTAAAATGTTGAAACGTCGTACGTTTTGATGCTGTTGATTTTGGAAAGGTTTTGAGATTTGAAATTTCTGATATCCACATTTTATTTACACCACTTATTGCATATGTAGTGACACAATACGTCATACGTTTCTCATTCACAGCAGTTGATATATGTGGAGAAAAGCATTTACTAGATCCTGCAATGCATCTAAGAGTTTTTGTGAAATTTAGGAATCCAGTATAGGCACATATTCATTCGTCTCATTGATTGGAATATCAAATGTGTCTTGGAACAGCCTGTTTAAATTCCTATGGGCACAAATTGTGCACCTCTGTTGCCTGGCCTGTTTTATATTCATATGAGGCAGTATTTATTTAAAAGCTTTTATATGAGAAGAAAATGTATCTTCTCGTGATCTTCATCTCGAGATTCAGATATATCGATTACGTTTTATCTCTTAACAATAATCATTTTCATTCATATGTCGATTCGATATATCCCACTGAACACAAAATAAAAGACTTCACAGGGTCTCCCAAATCTACCTCGTACTTAGATATTTTATTGAACATAAATGTTTTCGGAAAACTAAAAAGTTAACTTTATGACAAACGGGGTGACTTCAGCTTCTCCATCATCAACTTGCCATACTTGTATAGCAATATTCCATTATCATCTGCATACGGTATTAATGTCTCTCAACTGATTCGATATGCAAGAGCTCGTTCTGCATAAGTCCAGTTGTTAAATGATACAGGCTACTAATAACACGTTGATGATACAAAGGCTTCAGCAGTTCGTTTGAAGTCAGCAGACCACAAATTTTATCGACGAAATAACGATCTAGTTTCCATTACAACCAGTCATTGGATCAACTACTGTCTAAAGCAATTCATGCCAATTGTTAGACCGTTCTTTACCCACTACGGATTACTCCTTCTATCTAATCAAGATATAGGACTCACGGCGGTTATGACCTGTCGAGAGGGGTTTCTTCTTGGTCCTTATCTCACCTATGATATGTGTTTGCTCTTAATTTTCTAGTCTTGTAGGAGTTATGAGATTGGTCACTGTTGGTTATCTTCACCTTTTCATTCAAACTATTTCATCACAAATAAAATTTACAGTGCCACGATCTAGACCATTCTTATCTTCACACTTTCAGCAGTATTTTTCAACTATATCGACATCAAATGTAATGACATATTCTGCTGGACAATCAGACCTGTGGTTATCTTTTGAATAAACACAGAAAAATTCTACGTTTGTTACAGTTAACTTTTTTTTAACAGACATGGTGGAGTTTTCCACACCAGAATATAGATTGAATTCTATGATTATGGATGTTGCCCATCACAGGCTCTTTAAACACCACTGGTTTTCGATGATATTACTGCCGATTCTAGCCGCCAGTTCCTTCAACTCAAATTGATGCCGTCAACATAAGCAACATTCTTCGTCATAAAAAATTCCAATCTTGTATTCCAGAGTATTTCAAATTCAAGTCTACACTTTGTATATCTTACAGAAATACTTTCACTATTGCATCCCAATTTTGTAAGTATAAACAAACTTTGCAGTGCTTGATATAGACCATCTTATACTCAATCCACCTACTTGCTCTTGTTCTTTGTCGTCTTTTAACTATAGTCCAACTGGACATGACATTACTGGTAATATTGATATAGTTAAAAACGAAGACATAAAATAACTTATTTTAAAAGATCCTAACTTCAGAGAACCTCGGTCTTTCAATTGGCGACAGAACTTCATGTGTATTATGAATTCTGTCGAAGATTATGTCGGACGATGGGCTAAATCTGAAAAAGGAGAACTTGATACCTTGTCAGAATGGATAAAAAGTATTATAGGAATATTAATATCCAGTATCAGACATGTCAAAACAAAAAGGTGTACCATCTATCCTTCTGTGTTTAATAAACCAGAAGTGACAAAAGAGTTAGATAGGTCACAAGAGGAATATGTTTTGGTTCCAGCTGACAAGTGATTAATTATATATTCTTTAACGTCCCGCTTGCGAATTTGTCACTCTTATGGAGATGCCATCATTGTCAGTGAAGGGCTGCAAAATGTAGGCCTATGGTGGGCACTTATGGCCTGTGAGCAGGGAGTTATCTTTACCGTGTCACACCTGCTGTGACACAGGACCTCGGTTTTTTCAGTCTCATCCGAAGGACCGCTCCATTTAATCTTTACGACAAGAAATGGGTACTGAGAATATATTCTAACAACTCGGATCCCCACGGGGCTCCAGCTGACAAAGCTTGCAACAAAATTGTATTTGTTTGTAAGGCTCATCATTACAACTGCATTCTAAACGAACTTAGCATTAATTGCACATTTAGTAATCGCACTTATAGTCAAACTGTCCTTTCAGAAGATTTTTCAAAATCATGCTTCATTTTTAAATATATTTTATCCCAGTTGATGAATCGGATGAATATGAGTTACCGTACCTATGCTACACCACAAACTCCACAAAAAACCCTTACAAACGAAGACACATTGCTGGATCCAGTAAATGTTCTACCACGCCCTATCTTTGCTGCTCATGAAAGTATTAACAGCTGTGATGGGGTAACTTCAAACGTAGTGTGCCACTACATATGCTAGTAGTGGTGTAAATCAAATGTGGATTCTTAAAAATTCTAAAGAACTTTTAAATGAATTTCAAATCACAAAACTTTTTCTCAAATTAACAACACTAAAATGTATAATTTTACAACACTTTATACGACTATACTTCACGACAAATTAAAGACTAAACATTTTGACATCATAGACAGTTCCTTCGCCAACCAAATTTATTCATATCTAGAAATCGGTTATCATACAATTACTCTGACTCAATACACAAGTATTCTGAAATTGATATTAAAAAGATGCACGAGTCCCTCATTGACAATATTTTCGTAGTCTTTGGTGATCAGGGCTTCCAAAACGAGATTGGAATTCCCATGGGCACGAATTGTGTTCTTTTGTTAGCTGACCTGTTGTTATATTCTTATAAGGCAGAATTGATTCAAAAGCTTCTACAAGAGAGGAAACAATATCTTGCTGTGGCCTTCAGTTGGACATTTAGATATGTCGACGATGTTTTATCTATTAACAATAATCATTTTCAGTCATATGTCAATTCGATATATCCCAGTGAACTTGAAATAAAAGACATCACAGAGTCTTTCACATCTGCTTCGTATTTAGACATTTTAATGAAAATAGATGCTGGCGGCACACTAACAACTCAACTTTATGACAAACGGAATGATTTCAATTTCTCCATCGTCAACTTCACTTATCTATGTGGCAATATTCCACCATCACCTGCATATGGTGTTTATATCTCCCAACTGATTCGATACGCAAGAGCTTGTTCTGCATATGATCAGTTTTGAAATTGAAGCAGGTTAATGATAAAGATGTTGATGTCACAATAGTTTGTACAGTCTCGTCTAAAGTCAGTATTCGCAAATGTTATGGTCTTTATAAAGATCTAGTTTGCCAGTACAACTTTTCATTGGGTCAATTGTTGTTTGGCGTGTTTCCTACTAATTGTTACGCCGTTCTTGGCACACTGATTCTGGCTACGGATTGCTCCATTTACCTGATCGGGATGTAGTGCTCACGGAGGGTGTGATCGGTCGACAGGGGATGCTTACTCCCCCTAGGCACCTGATCCCACCTCTGGTATGACCAGGGGTCCGTGTCTGACCAACACTTGGATTTGTATTTGCTATAGGAATTACGAGATTGAATACTGTTAGTTATCTTAGCCTTTTCATTGCATGACTTAGTTTCAATGCTGGCGGAACTTCAATATTTTTCGGACTTTTTAAAATATTCTTTGATATTTTGAATTTTATATGTGATTTACTAGTATATCTTTAAAGATCATGTTTCGTCACAGTATACTGATATTTACAAGATTTATGAAAGTATGTGTGGAATGTAGTTTTCTGAACTTTTCACTCTAATGCCTTAACTTAGGAATCTATGTTGTTATCAAATGAGTAGATGCATAATCACTAAGGTTCACTTTCCCTACAGCTAATTTATGCTAACACGTATTATAAACTTAAGAATCATTGTAGACTGAATTAACATTTGGACTGTATTGTATATCTTATTGTGTGAGATTTACAAAATTAAACATAAGTTTTCATAAGTAAGATACTTATTTCTCATAGGTGTAGAGATAGGGGCCTCCGTGGCCGAGTGGTTAGAGCATCGGGCTCAAAATCACAAAGCCTCTCACCTCTGTCGGCGCGTGTTCGAATCCCGGCCGCGGCGTTATGTGAGCAAGTTTGCCAGTTTACTTGCGGAAGGTCGGTGGTCTCTTCCCAGGTACATTGTATCTGGGTTCTCTCCTCCACCAACAAAAACTGGACGCCACCAGATAACTGGAAATTGTTGAGTGTGGCGGAAAGCAATAAATAATCAATCAATCAACCAATTTGTGATACTGCTTATCTGATTCATCACATATATGTACAATAGATCTAAATTAAAATGTTTCCTGATACTGAAAATAACACCCGCCCGTTCGTCCAAAAATACATTGTCTTCATACTCGTATAATGGCATGTCTACAATGGATACGGGGCGCAGTTGCGGACATGCGTTGCTTTCAGAATGCTTGTTTAGCATGTCTTTTATTCAGTAAGCATTGGTCTACAAATATATAGAACATACCATCCATATCTAACATCTCCTTGTTACAAAGTAACTCCGTCCAGAGAATAGACGTGCTTTTTATTCATTAAAGATATCTAGAACATAAGATCCAAATTTAACAGCGTCCTTGTTCCAAATGAACTCCGTCCAGATAAAAATACGTGGTTTTCAGCTTTATATAATGTGTGTCACCTTGCGGCACTATGTTGCAATGGTAGTGATTCCGGCATAAAAATGTTATTCTTATCTGCAATATCACAGAAAAATGATAAATTAATGGTTGTCTTAATTTGTTTTCCTTTTCTCAATCAAACTGAACTATCATTATATTGTCTCTATGCTTGTATTTCTTATATAAAAGATGAGGTTCTTTCCATTTTTACATCAACATGATGACAAGAAATTTGCTGAAAGGGATTTTCTTAGTTCGCATTTTCTCAAACTCTCTGCTGGCATTATCAGCAAGATCAATAACACACCCCATTAATACCAATTTTAACACAAACGTTTCTTCCTCTCATCTTAAGACGACCAACGTATTTCTCACTTACAAAAGAGGAAACATCAATGGAAGGGTTTTGTTGAGTGGGATGTTTCAAAATGGTAAGCTTCAAATGAATTAAATAAGTTGTCCACTGTAAATGATGCCCAAACAGAAAAAATAGTAAGCATTGAATGTTCTAGATCTTGTAGAGCATTTTACATTGTATATACGAGTCTGTGATATGGTATGTACTTGGGTCGTACCCCAAAACGTGGTACTGTGTCTCGACGAAACATTCGTTTGTCGTTTATACATGGCGGCCATCAGATTCATAGAATTAGTCATAAGAAATACACGACAAAGTTTCCACTGATCACGTTATTGCCTCCCGTCATATATTGTATCGTGTACTTCCCAACAAGCCAAATTCCCTTGGTAAACTCAAATTTACTTCCTTCCTTGCCCACCCCCGTGGAACAGACATGCATTACACTGTCACACCAAATTCCCCTGCTAGGTGTACGAGTATATTGTTACATTTTTAAACTTCCCGCCATGTCTTGAACCAATAGTGTGCAACTTCATGCTGTATCACTAACTTCCTACCCGGATGAACCTAGCGGTACAAATCATCACATTTATTTCCTACCTCGCCAAATCCTCGTGGTAGGTTGACACATTTACTTCCGGTAACTCCCTCAAATCGACCGAAATTTTCTTTGAAGAGAACTTTGCGCTTTTTATGTTGTTTCTGCCATACTACAGTAAAGATGTTGTGTGCCTCAGGTCTATGATGGATATGCCGGGCTTTTTGAGTGTACTTAAAGTTTAGCTTGTAAGGTTTTCCTGTAAATATTCCAGGAATTGCATGGAAATACGCAAATCTACAAACATCATCACCAAATCCATGTTTCGTTGAATAAAAATGTTAATATTTTCTAAATATCTTACCTAAATATAGTTCCTCGCTGATAACTCTTATTTTCTTAAGATACTTGGCTCGTGCAGCAAGAAAGTGGTGTTGCTAAAAATTAATTCAAGAAGTTCGGATAACTTAGAAATCCCACCTCTCTTTCTCTATCTCTCTCTCTCTCTCATTCCATCGTCCATATGAGTGAAAAATTTTCTAGCGGGACGGAAAACATAATCATTCAACCGCGTGATACTAGGAATAATAAAAATCGAACGTTAACACTATCTCATTAATTTATTCTGCATTAAGTATCTATGCAAACTGTAAATCTTACGAAGTTCAAAGCCCAGTAACCGGTGTTTAGGTTAGTGTGTGTTTGTTTCAGGAAACAGTCCGTGTAGTCAGAAAGTTTGCAGCTGCCTTAAAAGATACACATGCACTTGTAATTGCAATATAAATAAATATTCTATCATTTCATGAAAAACATTTTGTTTAATGCGGTCTTCAACAGTACACTTACCTCTGTACTGGCAGTTATACCCAACATAGCCCTGGGGACAAGAACACACACACTGACCCCTTCTTATTTGGATGGTCCCTCCATTCTCACAGACCACGCCTCTACATCTTCCTGTAACATTCGAATTCCTCTTTTCGATTAAATAAGACAATATCTAAAGATATTGTAAATCTCCATGGAATTCCCTCATCATATATCTTCCTTGCAAAAATTGCAAACTTCAGTTTCTAATTGCCAATTGCTTTCAAGGTTGTAGGATTGTTTGAATGTTGATGTATTGTGTTTAATAATATAGGAGCTGAAAGCGTAATAAGATGAACTTTTCCTAATATTTTGAATTTACTGAATATGAAAAAGCTAAGATAACTAACAGTATTCAATCTCATAATTCCTATAGAAAATACAGTTATAGCGGTACTATGCAGCCTTAAATAAAAAAAACAAATTAAAGACCCATCCCCCCCCCCTCAAAAAAATAAATAACCCGCCAACATATAGATTGGAAAAAAAATTCCATTTCGAGAGTATGGTTTCCCTGTTACATTAACACCTTTGTGGATTAAAACCAAATCGGCGGTTTTATATTCTCCTAGCTACGACGGTTTTATATTCTCCTAGCTACGGCGGTTTTATATTCTCCTAGCTACGGCGGTTTTATATTCTCCTAGCTACGGCGGTTTTATATTCTCCTAGCTACGGCGGTTTTATATTCTCCTAGCTACGGCGGTTTTTAATTCTCCTAGCTACGGCGGTTTTATATTCTCCTAGCTACGGCGGTTTTATATTCTCCTAGCTACGGCGGTTTTATATTCTCCTAGCTACGGCGGTTTTTAATTCTCCTAGCTACGGCGGTTTTTAATTCTCCTAGCTACGGCGGTTTTTAATTCTCCTAGCTACGGCGGTTTTATATTCTCCTAGCTACGGCGGTTTTATATTCTCCTAGCTACGGCGGTTTTATATTCTCCTAGCTACGGCGGTTTTATATTCTCCTAGCTACGGCGGTTTTATATTCTCCTAGCTACGGCGGTTTTATATTCTCCTAGCTACTACATAGCATACTTCTCCTGCGTCTCTTGATAGCCTTCTCTTTATCCTCGAGGTTTTTCCGGCGATCCGTTACATCAGTGCGGGATCGAATCTCGTGAATTTCGTGCACGGCAACTCCTTGGTAAGCAGATGGTGCCCTCTGAAGAGAAAGGTATAATTCACGTTTTCTTAATAAACAAACCTTGATTGATTGATTGATTATTTATTGCTTTCCGCCACACTCAACAATTTTTCAGTTATCTGGTGGCGTCCAGTTTTTGTTGGTGGAGGAGAGAACCCAGATACAATGTACCTGGGAAGAGACCACCGACCTTCCGCAAGTAAACTGGCAAACTTCCTCACATAACGACACGGCCGAGATTCGAACGCGCGCCGATAGAGGTGAGAGGCTTTGTGATTTTGAGCCCGATGCTCTAACCACTCGGCCACGGAGGCCCCTACAAACCTTGAAATGCACATCATTCACATACTACATACATAAATTACGAGACCTAGAAATATACATACACTACTTTTGGAATTTAAGTTTTTTTGTCTGTGAAACTTTCAAACTACTTTTCAAAACATTTACTTTTATATATGTTTAACGAATAAGATAGGTTAGTGGTCGAAGTATTCCGCGTTTCGAAACTCCATAATATACTATTCAAGAAAGTAGGGGATACTATATTTTGTGATCAACATGTTCACATATACAAAGGGATACGACACCATGTCGTATAGTCCCTTAACGAGGAAGCATTTTCAAAGAAATTCATCACCCAAGCACATCAATCACACTCTCACGATCTGCACGGTATGCTACTGATGATCAAGGGTGTTGTGCCACAAATTTGCATGCTTCTGAATTGGAAAGTTATATCCACTCTAAAGAAAGATTTTGAAGAGAAAGCATCAGATTATCAGTTGTTGAAGTCGTTAATTAAACAGGCCATGGGCCGTCTAACACAGGATGATAGGTTACGTGCTCTTGGCATGCTACAGGTTAGCACAAAACAGGTCGCTGTGGCAAGGGAATGAATGTTTCCCAGTCTGTTATCAGCAGATTATGGTCCAGACATCGTGCTACAGGGTCTGTGCAGGATAGACCACGATCCGGTTGACCAAGGGGAACAACTCAAGCTCAGGACAGATTCATCCGCACTATTGCCTTGAGAAATCGTCTGGTAACAGCAAATCAGATTATGTCTCAACTTCAAAGGGATACTGGTTTGGTAGTGAGTGGCCAGACCATCAAGAATCGACTGCACAGATTTCATTTACACGCCTGACTTCCTCGTGTCATTCTCTGTTTGAGGGATCGTCACATTAGGGCCCGACTCCAATGTTGTCGTCACCATCAACGCTGGGATAATCGCCGATGGAACCACGTAATGTTCTCATATGAGACGAGGTTAACTGTGGACATCCTGGAAAGACGCAGTAGGATTTGGCGCCGACGTAACGAACGTTTCCATGACATTAAGGTCATTAGACATGATCGATATGGGGGTGGATCTGTAATGTTGTGGGGAGGCATCATTGTTGCCTGCAGAACAGACTTGCATGTTGCTGGACGTGTCACAGGGCAGTACTACCATGGCAACATCTTGGCACCCCATCTGTGCCCTTTACACGTCTTATGGCCCCCGTTTCATTTTTCAAGTTGACAATGCCAGATGTCATAGGGCTAGGATCGTTACAGATGATCTCCAACAGTAGAATACCACCACACACCACATTACCATGGCCCGTACTCAGTCTGGACCTTTCCCTCATCGAGCATGTCTGGAACATGCTTGGACAGCGGCTACGCCAACGTCAACAACCTCCTGCCAATGTCCAAGAACTTGCTGCAGCATTGCAACAGGAATGGCATAACCTTCCCCAAAATAACCTGGGACGTCTCGTTTGGAGTATGCCACGCCGAATCCGAGCTTGTCTGGCCAACCAAGGGGGAGTTTACCCGCTACTCACTCTGTTTCACAATGGTGGTAAATTTGCTGTATGGCGCTGTGTTGGTGTCGATCCTTATTCTGGAGAATCTGTCCTTTTCTGACTGTATACAGGGTTTCGAATAAATTGACAAATGTTTCCTCAATGTTTTTTTGTCATTTGTTTCCTTCCTGACCTCATGATCTGCATTCCATCGTCCTTGTAAATCCAATATCCTCTACATTTTTGAATAGTATACTTACTGGGTAAATGCCGAGGATGTACACAATTCAGTGGTATATAATAATAAATTAGTCGTAATTTATGCAAATGTATGAACAAAAGACAATGAAAATCTGTAAATTAAGCGGCCATATACTGCCAATACCGTACTTTGACCTTTGTGGTTTCTTGCAACATGAGAAATGGCAGAATTCTGCCGTGGACTTACGTTTAGTTCATCTATAAGCTGCTTGCTTACACGTTGAGCTTCACAACTTGCCAAGATGGACATCAAAACGGTGATTAATGCAGCGGCACTCGAGATAGGCAGCATCGTCTTCAACAAAAAGACCTTTAACAGTTTCTATATTAAATCTTCCGTAGGTGTAAAAGGTGCATACACATTCATTTGTAATACATTAGAATCACAGGAAACCCGTTTGAGGCGGGAACAGGTGTTTTCTATATGAACAAAATCTGGACCCAAATACAATTTGTTGTAACAGAAAAAACCCACCTCCACCTCGACTTTTGTACCCAACCCCTTGGATGTGAAAACCAATTTTGGGCACAGACTCTTCTAGCGATTTTTAAAAAAATGAATACCAGGGACATCTCGTTGAAAATTACGGTAGAATATAGAAAAAATAAATCCATTTAATAAAAATCTTGTGATAGTATGTACTACTAACATTTATACAATAAGACCAGCTATGACTTACAGAAATAAGAGAAGCTATCTGTATCTCCCTACGAATAATAAATCGAACGCAGCTTTCACTGTTCTTAAATATCTACATTATTTGCTTCATTTAACAGATCAGCTATTTTCAAGGATTAGTATAGTAAGTACATAAGAATGGTGGGGACACTACAACTTCTTTAGTCTTTTATCTCGTTATTCTGGCATTTTGTCTACATGTTCGAATAAAATATTTGCTGCCTCCTATTTCATGTTATCCAGTACTATATGATCGGCGGCTATTTTGCTCAGCTTGTATATAATATTCGTGGTCGTTCTGAAATGTCTTTTCTGAAGATGAAATACGTTAGTATAGGACGGAGTCACAGCTTGAACAATGTACTTTAAAATATCTACCAAAACGACAATTTGCAAAAGTTTAAGTTGGAACGGATCCAGGATTTTGGAAAAAGGGGATCCACATATTAGCCAAAATATTCGGCCATAGTCCACATAGCTTCCTGTAAATCTGTCATTGTTACTGAGAATATCTAACGAGCACAAACAAAGGTGAGACTTTTGCTTCGGACCGAGTCAGCAGCATATTTTCCTGCGAAAAATTCTGTTGCATGGAATAGTGTTCAGTGGTATAAAATCTAAATTCCACTTCCTTTTTTAATACATATCTACGATTTTGTTTTTATAAATGTGACTCTAAGAGGACTTATTAATATTTAAAGTTCTACTATAAAAGGATTGATAAAGGGGTGCATGAAATTTCACCCCCCCCCCCTTTTTTTTTCTTCTTTTACAAAAATGATCTACATCACTTTCAATGAAACATCAGTCAATAGAGTTTTTCATTGATGCAAGTTGAAAACTGAGTTTCATGTACAAGTGTTGATAGGATGAATCTTAAAAATTCAGAATTTCTTAGCTTTCTAAAACTATTCATCATATTTTTTTTGTATTCAGAAAGAAAAATTCTTTTCCTTCTAAGATTATCGTAAAATCATTCAATGAGTTTAAGACCGTTTTCATCAACAATATCAACCACATACCTGAAACTGCTCTGTACCCAATTTTAAAAAAACCCCTCACACTTTTCGTTGTATTGGACAACTTTTTTACACCGCAATGGTTGCCATAAAATATCATACAGTTTCATAGCATTGCTGTTCTGGCATCTTTTAACATGAATCAAAATATGTGAATACTTCAGTATCGTCAAAATTACTAATTAATTCAAAATCAATAAAACCTGTAGCGTTTGTTTTCAGTATGTAATCGATATCAATATATATATATATATATATATATATATATATATATATATATATATATATATATCGATAAACAATCTAGAAAATCTTTTAAATTGCATTGGGGGATTTCATTAACTTTATTTTGGATTCATTTGATACCATATATAAATCATCGTGTTTTGTTAATTCTGTTGTTTTTGTACCTTTACACATGTGTCATTCACAATATTAGCATCGATATATGCACATTTACCCTTCAATTGTGCTAGTACAATGCACTCTATTTTTGAAAGGTTTGATTTCATACGGAAGAAATTTCTAACTCTAATATTTGACTTTACATAACTAACATCTTTCGTAACATAGAATTGTCAGCATGTTATGTTTGTAGTTTACAATTCTTACCTTCATGTTGACGAATTGACAACATTCCAGCAACAGAAAAAGTATTGCCGCGATAGGACATCCTTGGCGGATGCCCCGCATCACTGTACATCTTTTTCAAAACCAATTACTATTTTTTAATTCAAAATTTTATATTTGAACCCATTTGATGAATTTTTGTCATAATTAAAGAATTTGCAACTGTTTTTAAATATAAGCTGAATGCCTCTGCTGGTGGACTGCTATTCCTCGCGGGCTTTCACCACGCCAGTTGCTAAGTACATCGATACTAGCATGAGTTACTGATAAAGATTTGCAGTGATGCAATTAAGAAATTCATTTCAGAATTAAAGAATATCTCCCTTATGCATAGTTCTGATCCTTTTGCCAGATTTGGCTCCGCTATTTGGTATTATGGTTCTTTCAGTTCTTCCAAGTTTGTTCGGGGCCTCCGTGGCCGAGTGTTAGAGCACTGCGCTCAAAATCACAAGGCCTCTCACCTCTAGTCGGCGCGGGTTCGATTCTCGCTCGCGCCGATATATGTGACAAAGTTTGCCAGTTTACTTTCAGAAGGTCGTTGGTACGTTGGTACATTGTATGTGGGCTCTCTCCCCACCTACAAAAACTGGACGCCCCCAGATAACTGAAAAATTGTTTGAGTGTGGCTGAAAACAACAGACAATCAATTAATCAATCAATCATTATTTGGCGAAATGCGCATCTGGTGCATCAAAATTGGTACCGTCTGCATTTTACATGTCTCTAACTGCACAGACAGCTTTCATTTGGACCCAGACTCCCTTTGATTCACCCCTTCCTGAAAATTCGTGGATTCTGTCCTTAGTATCTATTTTTTTCAATTCTCAAAGCCATTTTGTGGTCTTTTTTTTAATTCTTGAGTTGTACGCTTTGGTGAGAAACAAATCATTGTTGCAGTCAGGGTACTCAACGGTAGGTCGAAGGGATGGTATGATTGTCTTTGATTTCGACCAACTATAGCAGTCTGGCATTTTATCTGCACACACAGTAGCTTTTTTTCTCCACTAGCCAGCAGATAGGGGAATGAGAACTATGGATTGGTGTCGGCCAGTATCAATGGCCAGGCCTGCCTTCAGAGGTTATCTTGAATCTTCCAAAGTTTTACTAAGAAACACAAGGCGTGTATTTTAAATTCATTGGATCACTTAAAAGACAAGGAAAATACGCTCAACTTGGTGGGATGTAAATTCATTATTATTACATTTTATTGTTTTTACGACAAATAGTTTTTTTTTTTAAAAAGTTTACGCATTATTATGCATGCATTATTCATTATTGGCTATATATAACGAACCAGTTCAAATTCATCAAGAAACAATTATGTTTACATAATATTAACAGAAAATTTTATACTGTTCCTTTGAAAAATTTAAATAGGCTATTTGAAGAAACATACCAAGGCTTAGATTTTTCATTAAAGAAGTACAAGTGTACATTCTGTATTTTATACAAATACGTGTATATTTCTACTATTAATTGTATCCGACTGACGATGGACTCAGTACGAAGACCTTGATACCATGTCAGAATGGATAAAAAGCAATGAAGGAATATTAACATCATATATCAAAACAAAATTGCGCACCACCTGATACTTAAATAGGTTCCGTAAGGAACAGGTTTTGATTCAAGCTGATAAAGCTTGTTACAACATTGTCTGTTCATAAGCTCATTACTACAAATGTATTTTAAACGAATTCCACATTTTCAAAAGATGAAACTCTTCAAACTCGTGCTTCAGTTTTGACACATTTAATATCTCAGTCAATGAGACGAATGACTATAAGTTGGCTCACAAAGATACATTGCAGGATCCAGTAAATGTTCTACCAAGCCCCTATCTTTGCTCATCACGAAAATATCAACAATTATAAAGGACGAACTTTAAACGTACTGTGCCATAACATATGCCAGAAGTCCTATAAATCAAATGTGGATTCTAAAAAAAAATCTCTAAAGAACATTAGAGAATTTGGAATCACAAACCTTTTCTCAAATCAACAAGATCCAAACGTATGACTTTTCAACACTTTACACGGCCATTCCTCACGGTAAATTAAAGACTAGAAATTTTGACTGTTGCTTCTTCAACAAAAATGAAAATAGAAAATATTCATATCTATTGGTCAGTCGATCAAAATATTCACCACTCTAATTCTACGTACAACTACTCTGATATAAAGAAGATGTCAGAGTTCCTCATTTGCAATATATTCGGCGATAAGGTCTTCGAACATTCGGGGGGGGGGGGGGGGGCTCCGTGGCCGAGTGGTTAGAGCATCGGGCTCAAAATCATAAAACCTCTCACCTCTGTCGGCGCGTGTTCGAATCTCGGCCGCGGCGTTATGTGAGCAAGTTTGCCAGTTTACTTGCGGAAGGTCAGTGGTCTCTTCCCAGGTACATTGTATCTGGGTTCTCTCCTCCACCAACAAAAGCTGGACCTTATCGCCAAAGACTACGAATATATTTTCAGTTATCTGGTGGCGTCATTGCTCATCTTGGGGTGGTAAAACCGAGGCCCCGTGTCACAGCAGGTGTGGCACATTAAAGATCCCTTTCTGCTCAAAGGCCCTAAGCGCCCAGCATAGGCCTAAATTTTGCAGCCCTTCACCGGCAATGGTGACGTCTCCATATGATTGAAAGATTCTCGAGCGGGACGTTAAACAATATACAATCAATCAATCAATCAATCAATCAATTTTGTATTCTTTAGGGATTTATGAGATTGATTACTTTTTTTGTTTGTTGTTGTTTTTGTTGTTGTTTGTTTGTTTTGTTTTGTTTGTTTCTTTCTTTTTCTTTCTTTTTTTGTTATTTTTGTTGTTGTTATTTTTTGTTATTTTTGTTTATTGTTTGTCTTCACTTTTCAATTATGCCAGAAAGATATGTAGTTTTTAAAAAAAAAATTGTTCAATACTTATGAGCATCTAACAGATACCGGTCGCGGTAGCTCAGTGGTTAGAGCGTTCGCTTCGTAATCGGGAGGTCGTGAGTTCGAGCCCTGCTCGTGCCATGGCCGCGTCAAACCTAAGACGCAAAAATAGGTAGTGATTGATCCTTTGACAAACGCTCGGCATTTACACTCACGGGTATTTCGGATAAACGGAGTTCCCGTGTCAAGTTGTTAAAGAACTCTCACTGCTACGGCCATTAGCGTTAAGCATAGGTCTAAATTTGTGATACTTTTCCTACAGCTAGTGACGTCTCAATATGAGTGAAATTTCTCGAAGGGACGTAAAACAATTAATCAATCAATCAAACTGACAGACAAATAGGTCACGATAGCTTCATAACCGGAAGGTCGTGAGTTAAAGTCCCGCTCTTGCCATGGTCGAGTAAAACATAGGTAGTGATTGCTCCTTCACCAAACGCTTTTATGACTTTACAAACGGAGGTCCCGTGTCGCGGCAGGCGTTGGCACGTTAAAGAACCGCCATTGCTATGGCCCTGACCGCTAAGCATAGGTCTAAATGTTGTACTTCACCTACAGCTGGTGACGTCTCAATATGAGTGAAAATTTCTCGACAAAAAACTAACAGATTATCTGAGTACACAAAATAACAATAACTTGTAAAGTAACAAAATGTATGTCAAGTACCATGAGATGGGGGAGGGTCATCCCCAGAGCAGTATGATCTACTGAGATTGTACTCCAGTGTAAACGGTAGCCACTCTACTTCTTTATAACTGGTCAAATATCTTGAAAACGAGATATATATATATATATATATATATATATATATATATATATATATATATATATTTGTGTGTGTGTGTCTATATCTATATGTGTGTGTCTATGTGTGGTGTATATGTGTGGTGTATGTGTGTGTGTGTGGTGTGTGTCTGTCTGTGGTAAATGTGTGTCTGTGTGTGTGTCTCTGTGTGGTGTACGTGTTTGTGTGTGTAATGTATGTTTTTGTGTGGTGTATGTGTGTGTGGTGTATGTGTTTGTGTGTGGTGTATGTGTGGTGTATGTGTTTGTGTGGTGTTTTTGTTTGTATGGTGTATGTTTTTGTAGTATATGTGTGGTGTATGTGTTTGTGTGTGTATTGTGTATGTGTGGTGTATGTGCTTGTGTGTGTGGTGTATGTGTGTGTGTGATGTATGAGTTTGTGTGGTGTATGTGTGTGTATGGTGTATGTGTTTGTGTGTGTGGTGTTTTTGCTTGTATGGTGTGTGTGGTGTATGTGTTTGTATTGTGTATGTGTGGTGTATGTGTGCGTGGTGTATGCGTTTGTGTGTGTGGTGTATGTGTTTTGTATATTTGGTGTATGTGTGTTGTGTATGTTTTTGTTTGGTGTATGTGTGTGTATGGTGTATGTGTCTGTGTGGTGTATGAGTTTGTGTGGTGTATGTGTGTGTATGGTGTATGTGTTTGTGTGGTGTTTTTGTTTGTATGGTGTGTGTGGTGTATGTGCTTGTATTGTGTATGTGTGGTGTATGTGTATGGTGTATGCGTTTGTGTGTGTGGTGTATGTGATTGTGTTTTGTATATTTGGTGTATGTGTGTTGTGTATGTTTTTGTTTGGTGTATGTATGGTGTATGTGTGTGTGTGGTGTATGTTTTTGTGTGGTGTATGTGTGTGTATGTTTTTGTGTGGTGTATGTGTGTGTATGGTGTATATGTGCTGTATGTGTGTGTGTGGTGTATGTTTTTGTGTGGTGTATGTGTGTGTATGGTGTATGAGTTTGTGTGGTGTATGTGTTTGTGTGTGTGGTGTATGTGTGTGTGTGGTGTATATCTGTGTGTGTGTTACTGAAAGTTGTTAGATTATACTTTGGCGAACGTTCAAAAAACACGTCAACAATGGCCCTCGCAACGGATTTGACTGCCCTCCAGCGATGCACTCTGAAACATTTAGACTGCTTCCAATAAGACGCTGTGTTCCTGTAGGGAAAAGAGAACCAATTCATTTCCCATAGACCTCCATACTAACATTTGGTCCTCTCACTAATTAATAAAATTAATTTTAGACCGCCAAGATTTCAAAGTTCATTCCAAGTGCTAATAAAAAACGACAAAAAATATATAGGGTCCCGTTGCTTTTATAGGTCATATTTGTACTTTTTTTTTTATAACGCATAACAATCTACAGTAAATTACACCTTTCATTTCAAACACACCCCTACCATGGCAATTTTCTGAGTCATTTCTCGATTTTGTCCCATAATTTTTCATCCCGACAATTAATTTAAACTTCTGTATTATTTCTCTCAACTTCAAATAATTTCACTCTTGATATTAGCCAATCACGCCACACCTTAACATTTATAGCTCCGCTCAATCTTGGGGTAAACTGCGTCCAGGTTACGCATACGGGGGTTTGGAACTCTCATTCCTGTAGCCACGAAACGTAAAAACGACAAGACTTTTTAAATAAGCGGAGGAATAGTCCGATCCCTGGCAGTGTCTGACTGCAGTCGCTCACTGATTCCGTTAAGAATAAAATATACACTCGCCGGTGTGAAGCGGTATCTCTGAAAGACCTCTTCCATCTCCACACTCTCTAAGGGATTACTCGGGTCCCGAAATACACGGGGGCGCCTTAAAACCGGCAGATTCTGTTTACGTCCAATCGTTGCAGCCATTTTTAATGCTTGAGAACGTTCTTAAGTCTGCACTTTTGTAGACTCAAATATTTGTGTTTTTTTTTGGTGCTCAACTTTTTTTTTATGACGGCCGCTGATTTTGAGAATGGGGGAGTTGAGAATATCCTGAAACTTGAGAACATTCTCAGATTTAAGTATGTTTTATGACGGCGGTCCTCTGTGGGCCTTGTGAAGTAAAACGTCGTTTTTCGACCCCCAATGAAAAGTCTCAAAACTTTTATTGTACGTCTACAAAATACCACCAATCATCTTCCAAAATATGATTTAGCTTCTGCTTAAATTGTAAGAGGAGTTCTGGGAAGTTATAGTTATTTATTCAAATATAGAAAACGTCGTTTTCGGCTCCTTGGGTGGAAATTTCGAAACCTTTTGGCAGATCTCTACAGCCTTTGGCTGTGCGTGAAATGTATACGTATACAATACAAATGTCGCGGCTTATTCATTTCTTAATCTATACGAGAGAGAGAGAGAGAGAGAGAGAGAGAGAGAGAGAGAGAGAGAGAGAGAAAAAAATGGATAAGAAGCCCCGGAGCAGAGAAGTTCTGGAGACAGGTTTTTTGAAGAAAAAGTCCTCTGCCTGCTCCAGTAGCCTCAAAGATGAATATTCCGCAGTCGAATTGCACATAATCGTAGAGAGTTAGAGGAAGAAAATAGTGTGGCAGATCTAAACGGACCAGGATAACAACAATATTGGCCATATCCCAACTTGAACAGAGATGATGGTCAATCTTCTTTCGTAACTACTCTACCATTTCCGCAAGCTTGCGAAAATGGCCGAGTCAATCTCACAAGGGGCGGATCTTTAAAAAAATGGAGTTGCAATCTCAGATGATATATATATTTTCGCTACAAATTAGTACAAAATGACTTCTTAAGTGATGTTGTCGGTGAATATTTCAATAGCGCTTTAATTAATCAGCATACTGTCTCCACCACCCATATCGAATTCGTACGTCGGCAAGAAACCGAAAGTAGAAACGTAAACAAATAAAAAACGATAATAAACAAAAAATTCCCATCCATATTTTACGATATAGATGTCTACATATCTCATATTTACTGTAACATTACCGATCTTGAAAAACGTTCAACAGTTCACAGACGTATCATCTAGAGTTCATGTGACAAATCACGCGTTTGCATACTAAACAGCAGAAAAACAACACATGTGACAGAAGACCACGTGATCACTCCAAAACTTAAGACTTCAGAACAATGAAGGTGTTACTCCTGGTATTGTGTTTTGTAGGGTGGTCTGCATCTATCCCCGATGATTTTGTATTCCCACCCCTGAAGAATGGAGGGAAGAACTGGGCCTTGCTGGTGGCTGGCTCCAATGGTTGGGGAAATTACAGACATCAGGTAACATGTTACTCAGTAGCTGCTCTACGTTCGTCAGAAGAAAAACTTCCAGTTATTTAATTCTTGAAAAAAAAGAAGATATTTCTCTTTTGAAGTCATTTGTGGTTCAGTTTTGATGAAATTGATTAAGAATCAGTACTCGGAGATAAAATTAAGAATCGGTACTCGGAGATAAAATTAAGAATCGGTACTCGGAGATGAAATTAATGTTCAAGAAAAAAACTATAACAGAGAAATCTTGCTGCTCAGTGAAAGTTTGAAAAGTTGATCCTGTTAGATATTTCATGAATCTTCTCACAGAGTGTGATATTTTACTATATCACTCAAACATTTTTATTTTTTTTTATTTTAATTTATCTAGAGGAGAAAAGGAATAGGAAGTTTTATTATTCATGCTATATGAACTAAAAATGTTTTTCAGTACTATATTTTGTACATTAAGAAGAAATGAATTTAAATCGGGGGGAAAAAAGACCATGCAGTGTGTGCACACACGTGTTTATTTCCACGGAATAGTCTGTTGATATACCTTAACTGCATGTTTCAATTTTTAATTGTTTTTATGATGATCATGCCTAAATCCTGACACAGGGCATTGTTTATGATAATATTTCTTTAGCTTTTTTAATATAACATCTTGGTAATACTGACCTGTAACACTTTTGCCCTTTGGCACCGGAATTTGTATGGCTATACCATCACATGAGAAGAATATGCAATAAATAACATTTGTGCTTATGGTTCTTTTGGCATCTAGAGGTCTTCTGCCATGTTTAGTTAGCCATATTTTGTTTCCAATTTTTCTTACTGCTTTGAAATAGTGAACTCATGTTTTGTTGCCAGTAACAATGTTTGCAAATTGTCTTTGATTTGGATTTGGGAATGATTTTGAGCAATTGCTTAGCAGTTTATACTCATGCCCGTTTTTGGTCATCTGTCAATCTATGCAATATCCATCAGGCAGAAATCTTTCATACTTTCAAAATACGCTTTGAAATGAAATAAACCCATGATAGCGATATGCCAACAGTTTTGACAATATCACGTATCGTGTAACTGACATCACTTTCAATTATTTCCCTGACTTTGGAGACATTTGCTTTGTCTGTTACAGTCACATGTCAGCCAGATTTTGCTGCATCTTTTACAGACTCTGTGCCAGTCAGAAATTTCTTTCTCCACCTATGAACTGTCTTATAAGATACCTTGTCAGACCCATAAACTTCCCCCAATTCAGTAAAAATCTGCTTTATTGAATGACAGAGTTTTGTGCAAACTTTTACATGAGCTCTAATTTCTTCAATATTCTCAAACCATTTCCCAACCAATTTTACAACATGGTCAACAACTGGCTCTATTGAAATGACTATAAGTTTAAAACCATGTGGGGCTGAAGGCTCGTGATTATACTGTTGGAAAGGTATTGAATAGAGCTATTCAAAAGTATCATCATCCACGAAATCATGCAAAGCGTTATAGCATTGTGGTACAATACACATTGCAAATCGAACAGCCCTCATATAGCTATACTTTAACAAAAATGTGCAAACAAGAATCTGTTAAGCAATTTTGAATTTTTCATTTTTAGCTATGCTATTCCATATCGGTGCATTATATCATTAATTATGTATCTTCGCGTTAAGTCTTTATCAAAAAAAATTATTTGGTCCACAACAGATGAAAACTAATGGCTTTGTAGTTGTTTATGAGAATTCTTGTGACGTCCGGAGTAGGTCAGTTAGAATGGCACTGAAGTTCTTTAATTACTGGACGTTTAAGTCTTTCCCCCCCCCCCCCCCCCCCCCCCCACCACCACCACCACCACCACCTATACTTTTAGTATCTATTCTAAAGAATGTTCTGTTTAAATTTCCTAATTTTACAAATGAACATCATTTTATTTTGTGTAATTACAAAGGATTGTGGTAAACATATGAATACACATACCTGTGTATTTAACTGGTATCATTATCACAAGCACACCTTTATTGATAACTACAGCATAGAATATTATTTAGAGCTCTGAACCCTATGTGCCTGTTACGAAGTTGATAAATCTTATCATTGCAGTATGATATGGTCAGGACCCAGTGTTGTCTTATGTAAATGAAGTCCTGCCTGTGATATGATTTTAAGTATCTATAATCAAATAGAATTAATTCAAGAGCATGTTATTATGGTTCTTGTGAAAGTTGCCAGTTAGTTTTAAGCGGAAGGTTGTGTGCCAATGATTTCAAAAACTGATTTCTATCATGTCAATATTTGTAGCAACATGAGGGAAATTTGCTAATTTTTATTTGTTAAATGGAATTAAAGACTCAAATAATTATCAGTTTGAAATATTAAACTCTCTAGATGGAAAGTACTTTCCTTAATATTAAAATTTCCTTTTAGAATCTCTTGGCCTCTACAGGGTTATTCTAAATTGGCAGAGCAATGTAGCCTGAATTTTATGTTTTTAGCTCACCAAGATACTAGTTTCTGGTTGAAATTTGTCAGAGTCTGTTGTCTTTAACTTTTCACATGTTCATCTTCCTCTTCAGAACCACTGGGCCAATTTCAATCAAACCTGGTACAAATCATCCTTGGGTAAAGGGAATTCTAGTTTCTTCAAATTAAGGGCCATGTCCCAAAGAAAGGGGAGAGTAATCAAGGAAAGGCAAAAGAAGGGTCAGGTCTTTAAAAAATCTTTGCAAGAACCACTGGGCCGGTAAAGTTTAAAGTTTACTTGAAAGCTTCCTGACATAGTGCAGATGTAAGTTTGTTCAAATCATGACCCATGGGGATAGAGAGAGGCCACAACAGGGAATAGATTTTTTGGGGATAGAAAGAATCTAATGATTGATTGATTGTGTTATTGTTTTTCGCCACAATCAACAATTTTTCAGTTATCTGGTGGCGTCCAGTTTTTGTTGGTGGAGGAGAGAACCCAGATCCAATGTACCTGGGAAGAGACCACCGACCTTCTGCAAGTAAACTAGCAAACTTGCTCACATAACGCCACGGCCGAGATTCGAACACGCGCCGACAGAGGTGAGAGGCTTTGTGACTTTGAGCCCAATGCTCTAACCACTCGGCCACGGAGGCCTCCAAAGAATCTAAAAAAAGAATCTTCTCACGAACAACAAGGGCATGATGAATTAATAATTTGTAAGCATCTCCAGGTAGTGAATATTCAAGATTGTTCAAATTGTGTCTCCTGGGGGTAGGGTGGGGCCACAATAGGGGATTATACATGAACAATCGTTAAAAATTTTATCAATAACAGCAGGACTGCAGTCAGGGAGCACACTGTTTTTGTCCTATCTGTATGTCCAAAGCATGAACCTTGCGCATAACATTTGAATGAGAGATATGGCTCTCATTTTTCAAATGTGCATTCCTTGGCTATCAAACTATTTGTCCCTGTGACCTTGTAGCATGTTATGTCATGACCCTTTGAAGCTAGGCTGTGGCCATACTATGGGGGTCAAAAACTTTCATTGAATCATTTTAAGATTGAAAAAATAATCTTTTAAAAATAACAAAAGCTGAAGAACAGCTAGGCCAAGGTGACTCCAGTGAGTGATATGACCTGTGGGTCTCTTGTTTAGTTAAAGGTCTTTGTATAATAATAGCCTTTTGGGGGCACTGGGTGCCCATTAAACTAAAAAAAATTTAAAGCTTTAATGGTAAACTAAATCCTCTTTTATTTTATAAAAGATAGTCTCACATAAATCGTCTTCAAAGTTTAAGTCAATCAAAAATGATGTGATTTCTCAGTTTAAATCAAATTTGAGTAAAATGCTAATTTTTGTGAAAGATTTCCTGTAGAAATTTTGAGGAAGCAAACTTTTTCTGTCACATATGTGTATTGCCATATGGAAAAGTACCTCTTAGACTATTGCATAAGTATATATAAAGTCTGTACTTGTTGTTTTTCCTCAATTATAAATCATGTTTATGAAAAATGACCCTTTACATCAAAATACTAAAATTGGTGGTAAAATGCCATCTTTATTTTTATCAGAATTCAGATCCATTATTATTTTACTCATATTATAGCATAAAAATACACTTAATTATGAAACAAAACCGCAATAGATGGAGTTGGGAGGAAGGGGGTAAGCAAATCTATAATCCTGCCCATCCCCCTAAAAGAGTGTACAACCCTCTGTAACCCCCTCTATGATCTTTTAATCAGATCTGTTGGTCTCGCGATAAGATTCATGGTTTTGGGTATTACTGACCAGGCTGGGTTCCCAACAATGTACTTGGTCACACTCGTGTTCAGTTACAGTGAAATTAACGTATATCAGTTTACTTCATTAATACATTTTCAAATAATTTCCATTTTAGGCTGATGTGTGTCACGCCTACCAAATCCTGAAAAATCATGGACTACCAGATGAACAAATTGTTGTCATGATGGTGGATGACATAGCAAATAATAAAGTGTTAGTAAAGCTAATTATAAATCCTATAAATTTTATAGCTTCATCATATACAGGTTAGTCACATCGTGAAATACACCCGGGGATCTGTAATGAAATTCAGTACTGGTTTTTCTTTGTGTATTAGTATTTTCTGATTTTCCTCACATTGAAGTTGACAGTCAGTGGAGTGTGTGTGTGTGTGTGTGTGTGTGTGTGTGTGTGTGTGTGTGTGTGTGTGTGTGTGTGTGTGTGTGTCTGTGTGTGTGTGTGTGTGTGTCTGTGTGTCTGTGTGTGTGTGTGTGTCTGTGTGTGTGTGTGTGTGTGTATGTGTATGTCTGTGTGTGTGTGTCTGTGTGTGTCTGTGTGTGTGTGTCTGTGTGTGACGTGTGTGTATGTGTGTGTGTGTGTGTGTCTGTGTGTGTGTCTGTGTGTGTGTGTGTATGTCTGTGTGTGTGTGTCTCTGTGTGTGTGTGTGTATGTCTGTGTGTGTGTCTGTGTGTGTGTGTGTCTCTGTGTGTATGTGTCTGTGTGTGTGTATGTGTGTGTCTGTGCATGTCTGTGTGTCTGTCTCTGTGTGTGTCTCTGTGTGTGAATGACTGACAACATCCATATTGATCATAGCATTGATGTAAAATACATTTTGTTGATATTACATTGATTGATGCTGTGCTTTTGTGTTTACGATTCTCATTCTTATTACTTCTATTTGTCCTATGCAGGAATCCTACCCCAGGTAAAATCATCAACAGACCAGATGGTGATGATGTCTATCACGGGGTACCAAAGGATTACACAGGAATACAGGTAGAATATTAGCAAACTTCATAACTACTTCCTTCTTTGAAGTACTTCTAATGAGTCAGTTACTTCCCTCTTGAGTGGGTTACTTCCTTGATGATTATTTAGTTATTTTTCCCTCTAGACATGAAAACTTGTATATCCCAGGTTTATCACTGGTATATGTATAAAACAGACTAAAGTCATTACCTCCCAAGGTTAAAAAATACACCTAATCACAGGTGTCTTGTGTATACACTGAGCTGAGATTATGATCAGGGTTGGGGGTGGATTCAAACTAACATCGTAGTGTACAAGTACACTGTAAATAAAATATAATGTTGAGATCTTATTAGTTCTAACCAATAGTAATGATGTACTGGGTCAAGTTAAGGATGTAGATTTTATAATTTTTCATTCTAAACTGTGCTTGAATGCATTAGAAATGAAGAAATTTCAATCTGAGTGAAATAAATGACCTCCAATCAAATTTTATGAAAATTGTGTGAATTTTCTCCACAATGAATTATTTTCTTCCATACAATGTTTTGACCATTGTTTCTTTATAAAGAAAAGAAATTCTAATGTCAAATTACAACAATTTGTAAGATGTGTGAATTATAATGCGTAAGTGGTCATCTTTCTGTAAAACTGTTGAAACAGGAATAATTTTGCATGGTAATGACTCATAAACAAATCGCCCAACTCTCTTCAATATCAGAGTTACAAGTAAAGCGCTTAAATGTCTAGGCATTGCTTTAAGGTCTAAATACATTCTTTTAGCAAATGTAAAAAAAGATATGAAGAAGGAATGTACACATTCCAAAGAAGTTGAGACATACTATAAAGCATTTCATTTTCGAGTGTGATGATGTTTTGAATACATGAATATCGATCTTTCAAAGTTCAATGGAAGCATATTGTTGTTGGATTTTTTCTGGAACAAATTGATAATTAAGACCAAATCCTTTACTTATTACTTATGTCGCCTATAAAATATACAGTCATAAAATGTTAGGTAGGTTCGATTTTTAAAGTGAAAAAGCATATAATTAAAAGGTGTAGATAATGAACAGTGATCAATCTCTTAAATCCAAAAATGGAATACAAATTAGAGAGTTGGGCAAACATATACACCAGGTGCCCAATCTCAGCGTTCCCTTAGATCTGAAAACTCACGGACATTGACTAGACCGAGATGTCGAACCACTACATATGGAAAAAGGCGTTTGGATGTGGCAGGAGCTACTCTCTGGAACTCTTTACCTTACAATCTCTGTCTTTGCTAGAGTTTGAACGCTTTTAAAAACCCTTTAAAAACACATCTTTTTAGACTTGCCTATTATTAATGAGTTAGCTAAGCTTTTAGTATTCATTTATTAAAAAAAAAAAGTGTTATGTTATCTACTTTTTGAATTCAGTTTAGTATTATTATGTCATTATTTGCGCATTTATTGTACTTTGTTTTATTGTCTTAAATGTAAAGCGCTTTTGGGTAATTCTTGATTAGATAAAGTGCTATATAAATATAAAATAATAATAATAATAATAATGATAATAATAATAATAATAATAATGATAATGATAATGGTAAAGAGATGCAAGCAATCTCCACCAGCCAGCACTCACACACATGATATATAATCATGTGTAAAAAAAATCTATCTGTTTTTATTCATCAGTATTGAAACACGTAAATGCAAAAGTTGGAACATAAATGCTTGGAAAATCTTTTTTAACTTGATGTACCTTGATTACCGTGTAGAGACCAGTCTTCCAGGGCGTTAGTATCAAGGGAGGGTAAATGTTGAATAAATATTGTTTAACGTCCCGCTCGAGAATCTTTCACTCATATGGAGACGTCACCATTGCCGGTGAAAGGCTGCAAATTTAGGCCTATGCTCGGCGCTTATGGCCTTTGAGCAGGGAGGGACTTTTATGTGCCACACCTGCTGTGACACTGGACCTTGGTTTTTGTGGTCTCATCTGAAGGACCGCCCCATTTAGTCACCTCTTACGATAACCAAGGGGTACTGAGGATCTATTCTAACAACCCGGATCCCCACGGGATTAAAGAATGAACAAGGGTTGTTCAATATAGATGTGTATTTGCCGGAGTGGTGCTGCCTTCTTGAGACAGCTTGCCATACGTGTGCTTTTTATTTTCAGTATGTAATTGTTCCACTTATGAATGTTTACAATATATTGTATTATCCCTTAAATACTTATTATTATTATAACTATACGTTCAACTTATGACTACATTGTTTATATACTATTCCTGAAGGGGGTTCGAATCCCACTGTGGGACGTGGGTGCCGGTCTTTCGGATGAGACCGTATAAACCGAGGTCCCGTGTCGCAGTAGGTGTGGCACGATAAAGATCCCTCCCTGCTCAAAGGCCCTGAGTGCCGAGCATAGGCCTAAATTTGCAGCCCTGTCACCGGTAATGGTGACAGCCGCCGGATAGCTGAAAAATTGTTCAGGCGGCTATAAACAAACAAACAAACAAAACAAAAACTATTCCTGAAGTTTTTTAAGTTGTTTAAATTGCCTACACATCTTAAACTGATGCTTATAGCTAAATCTACATTTAATAACATTGTATATGAATATTCTTTTTATTTCTGTTTTTGTTTGTACCCAGCAAAGTATAACAGAATTAATGAATTTTTGTATGTTACAAGGAGCTAAGTAATGGCCCCATTCATGGCAGATTACTTCACAGAAAACACCAAATGTGCATGCATCTATCAAAATATTATGCAGGAAAAAACCCAAGCAAGTAATGTTGATGTATTGTCTCTGTGATTTAGTATTTATTTTGATTTGGCCCTTGGAAATGTGTGAGGATGGCTGAAATAGAGAATATAGTACATTCTTATTTGGTTTTGAAACAGAATGACATAACAGTGTATTATCATGATTGTCAGTATTAATATGGTATTAAAAATTGGTAGAATGACAGAGAGCGATATTAATTTTTCATAGTTAATTAACAATATACATGTATAATTTGTTCATATTAGTCATGAAACACAAAATTCAGCCATAGTTGATTGCATTGACAGGAAGTTCTCCCAGACATTTTCTTGAAGGTTCTACAAGGTAAAAAGGAAGAACTCTCAGGTGTCGGGTCTGGAAAAGTTATCAACAGGTAAGTGTTAATTTAATTTAATCTTGACAATTAGACTTCGACCCAAGACTACTGTAAATCACATCTCATTTGAAAGATATATGTGTAATTTTGCGAAACTAGCCATTTGCGAAAATTCAGTTCTCATGTATATACTCTCACACACTAGCAATAAAGTGATGATTTGCAAAAATTTTATCTTATAAAATTACAAAAATAAGGTATGGCCAAATAAAAAAAGTGATCTACGGTATATCATTCCATTAGTAAAAGTAACAGGTTCTTTATGTTTTTTTAAAGAATATTTTATGTTTTAATTGGAAAGGAAATTGCACTTGATAATTTAATAATTATGCTCCCCAAACTTTTTTTGTGGGGGAGCATATAGTCACTGTCACTGTCATATTTGTCCATCCATATGAGCTCAGATCTCCTAAACCTTTCATCAGAAATTGATCATATTCCTTGAGACATGGACTTTTGCATCAATGTCATTTTGGAAAGGTCAAGGTCACTCAGAATATATACCTTTTATTAGAAAAAAGTTACTTACTTCAACAGTTTTGATCATATATCACACAAATAAGTAACAGGCACATGGCTTTCAGAAATAGGTCACTCAAGGTCATTTTGTAAAAGTCAAGGTAAGTTGTATTGGTTGCATATATTTACCATCTTGTTCAAGAATTTTTCACTCATATTATGAAGACATCATCATTGGCGGTGAAGGGCTGTAAAATCTAGGCATTATGTATGCTCAGTACTTACGACCTTTGAGCAGGGAGGAATCTTTATGGTGCCACACCTATTGTGATACAGAGCCTCAATTTTTGCAATCTCATCTGAAGGAACACCCTATTTTGTCTCCTTTATGACAAGCAAGGGGTACTGAAGATTAATTCTAACCCGGTTCCTCACTCAAGGTTTTTTTTTTAAAAGTCAAGTCAGTCAACATATACCTAAAATATATTTTAAAAATAACTTCATGTCAACTATATTTAATAGTTATTGATTATTACGAGTCATTCATCATATGAAGTAGTTTATTGGTTAGATGCAGTTGGGGTCGCAGACATCAGTTTTACCTATATTCTTTTTGTCTTTTTTATTTCAGTGGCCCTAATGATAATGTGTTTGTCAATTTTGTTGACCATGGTGGTCCTGGTATTGTGGCATTTGGAAGAGTGTTTGTAAGTACAGATGTCTCTTGTTTGTAAATCATTAATGTGTGGTACACTCTGTGGATCGATCGAGATACTTCCTGGAAGGAGTCAAAGGACGCTTAAACATAGTTATCTTCATACACAGGGAGGGGGCAGTAATTTAATATACTATCTCAGACTGAATGCGGTTGGAATTTGTGAAACATACTAGTTTGATCTTCTGATTTATGATGCGGACTGTGATAATCGTGATAATCGGAGAAGATTATTAGGAGAAGATTATTAGGGTATTGGTAATCCATGTGATATGAAGGAGGTCTCTTCCTGTGTTTCATGCTTTAATTTGCTGAGGCAGAACAATTGTAAAGTAGTTTTTGTGTAGGGGTTAATTAAGTAATTTTCAGTGTCCAACACTACAAGTGGAAGAAAAGTATGTGGCAAAATGTATTGATTCTCTCATTTTACATAATATTGGTGTCTGGTGACTCAATTTTTATGTTGCTGATGATCAACACATACTTAGACAATTGAAATAAAATCTCCCTGATCTATCTCTCTCTTTACACCAGACCTGGGGGTCAGGAGGAGGGGGGGGGGGGGGGCTTAGAAGAATGGTTGTTGCTGTGACTCCATTAATCACCCATTCTGGTTCTGCCAATGTTCTCACAAGAGAATTGAAATAAAGGAAACAATTTTTGCTTTTTTTATTTTCATGGTGTATATCGTAGAGTGTATGTGAATTTCCCAAAATTACAAAATATACCTGTAGTAGATGTAATGTATTACAATGTTACGCTGCTTGGTTTATTTTAGCTGCATGCCATGGACTTGGTAGAGACTCTGGATAACATGTATAAAGACAAAAAGTTTGCCAAGGTATGCTGGTTTTTTTTTTTTATATTGGATGGTGAACCACGATTTTATTACTTGTAGTTGTCATGAATATGTTCTGTTTCCCAGGTACATTAGTGAATACCTTCTTCCGTGAATTTCAAACCGCAATGATGTGTACAATTTCTCTATTTGTATGTTTCAATGCCTAGAAACCATATCCATGAAGTCGCATCTTAACAAAACTGTAAAGTCTCCAATCTACGAAAATTGGTCTTCATGAATTTAAAAGGTTTCACAGTAAAAGATGTCGGAAATGAAATGGCGGTTCACAGATACACTGTACATGAAACTTCATATGACAGTGTTTACCTATTCCATTGTTTTTGCCTTTGACAGTACTCAATGCACATACGAATACAGATAAAAATAGTATGTCTATATTTAACAGTTGGAAATTCCAACAGAAATGAAAGTAAAATATGAACTTCATTTAGTGTATGAACTGCAACACGTCATGGCAGGATACTTTTCAAGAAACACTACTGTGCTTCACAATATGTCAGTGTGAAGTGCCACAGCTCAAGCCCTTATACATTTTCATAAATAAAGTTTAATTTCTGATACATAGAGTGTCTGTATTATTTCTTAAATGTACTGTACATGCTATGAGTGGCTGGTTTGCACTGAAAATTTTCCGTGAGAAAACGGCATTTGGAATCTTGCTGGTGACAGCACTAAGTTTGTTTTATGAGAAAATAAGATTTTGTGTACACATTTAAATTGTTGCCCCATAAATAACCGAAATTGGTAATTACCCCATAAATAACCGAAATTGGTAACTACTGAATAAAGATAGTTCTTCAAAGATTTTTATATGCATCAAAAATGATGTCTCATATTCTAAACTTTGGTAACAATATATGTAGGGGGTTCATGTCTACAATCATGTCATATTCTGCATATATTCCCAGTTGCTGTTTTACATGGAGGCTTGTGAATCTGGGTCAATGTTCCAGTATCTGCTGGCTAAAAACAGAAATAGTAAGTTACTGTCACAGTTGTGTACTATTACATATATGTGTTGACTATTACATGTACACATTGACTATTACATGTACATGTTGACTATTACATGTACATGTTGACTATTACATGTGTGTGTTGATTATTACATGTACATGTTGACTATTACATGTGTGTGTTGACTATTACATGTTGACTGTTACATGTATGTATTGACTATTACATGTACATGTTGACTATTACATGTACATGTTGACTATTACATGTTGACTGTTACATGTATGTGTTGACTATTACATGTACATGTTGACTATTACATGTACATGTTGACTATTACATGTTGACTATTACATGTATGTGTTGACTATTACATGTACATGTTGACTATTACATGTGTGTGTTGACTATTACATATTGACTAATACATGTACATGTTGACTATTACATGTATGTGTTGACTATTACATGTTGACTATTACATGTGTGTGTTGACTATTACATGTTGACTATTACATGTGTGTGTTGACTATTACATGTATGTGTTGACTATTACATATTGACTATTACATGTTGACTGTTACATGTATGTGTTGACTATTACATGTGTGTGTTGACTATTACATGTGTGTGTTGACTATTACATGTGTGTGTTGACTATTACATGTGTGTGTTGACTATTACATGTATGTGTTGACTATTACATATTGACTATTACATGTTGACTGTTACATGTATGTGTTGACTATTACATGTACATGTTGACTATTGCATGGACATGTTGACTATTACATGTGTGTGTTGACTATTACATGTGTGTGTTGACTATTACATGTACATGTTGACTATTACATGTATGTGTTGACTATTACATGTATGTGTTGACTGTTACATGTACATGTTGACTATTACATGTTGACTATTACATGTTGACTATTACATGTTTACTGTTACATGTATGTGTTGACTATTACATGTACATGTTGACTATTACATGTGTGTGTTGACTATTACATGTTGACTATTACATGTATGTGTTGACTATTACATATATGTGTTGACTATTACATGTACATATAGACTATTTCATGTACATGCAGTAATTGCACACTGAGTGTCTCTAAATTTTAATGGTTTGTTTTATGGTATTGAAAAATGTAAATTATGTAAAGTTATAAAGTTTCTGTCAGTCTGTCCATTTCTGTGTCTTGTTATAAATTTTCTGTCAGTTTCTGTGTCTTGTCCGAGACCTTCTCTCATTATTCGTGTAATTTCCAGTTCTGGCCGTGACAGCATCTAATGCTACCACATCCTCATTTGCCTGCTACTTCGATAAGAAGAGGAAGACATATCTTGGCGATGTTTTTAGTGTCAAGTGGATGGAGGACTCAGATAAGGTAAACCTACATATAAAAAAGTCTCTCAATGTTTCTGTGTGAAAAAGACTATGATCTCTAGATGAGTAAGACTGATACACACTGTCATGAGACTATAGTCAGTGATGTGTCATACTCCATTTACCGAGAGGTAGCCACCGAGAGGTAGCCACAAAGAGGTAGCCACCGAGAGGTAGCCACAAAGAGGTTCACTACTGATACTTTTATTCTTTGTTATTCTGTATTTTTCTGTTTCTATTTTTTTTGTTTGTTTGAATCTATTTCAATTTTTATTTTATTTTTTCCATTTTAATTATAATTTTTTTTCTGATACTATATATATGTAAGCAGCATGGAGATATTGGTGGAGGAGTAAAGTGTAGCAGTATGTGATTTAAAGCAAAAAACAAAAACAAAAGAGGAAAACTCAGAAAATGAACGTTACGCAGCATGATATAATACTTCAAGGAGAGGCCAAAATAAAATTGACAAGTGTACTATTAATAGCTGTTTATGTTAACAGGAAAATCTGAACAAGGAGACAATTGAAAAACAATTCAAGATTGTCAAGAAGGAAACAAACACCAGCACAGTCTGTCAGTACGGAGATCTGGTAATATTGTAATTCTGTATCTCTAATACAATCTGTGCACTGTATGCGCTTGGCATATCAAGAACGTTAAAGAAAGATAATAATAAAAGTAAATATGGAGTGATAAGTTTGGCAAATATTCATCCCACTCTTTGGAGAGTGAAATGACTGAAATCACTGATGTGTTATTATTTATCTGGTTGCAATAAGTTGAAGGTCTTTAGAGTCAGATTTTGATAAAGAAATTTATAGGTATATGCTTAAAATGCAGTTGGTTACATTTTAATCATACACTGATAATAATACATGAATCCCTACATATTCAATAGTACAATTCAGACAACATTAAAAGCTGAATATAGCTAGTGTAATTATTCTTATAATTTTTTTTTTTAAATCAGAAAATGGATTCATTAAAAGTATCTGAATTCCAAGGGTCAGCCCAGTCCAATCAAATAGCTGTGCCCATCCCTGACCCAAATGTGAGTATGAAGAAATAATTCTTGAAAAATTGTAGTATGTACATTTACATTTCTATATATCTTTTTTTTATGCCCCAGGAATCGAAGGTTCGGGGGCTTGTAGTTTTTAACCCGTCTGTCTGTCTTGATCTGTCTACTTTAATCTTGGTCATATCTTTTACACCACAAGAGGCAGAGCTTTCATATTTGGTGTGTGTATTCCTTGTGGCAAGACCTTACCATTGACACCAACATCTTTAACCTGGTGACCTTAACATTGACCTTTTGACGTACTTTTAGAATATTAAAATATAAGGCATACTTTTCAAATAGTATGAGGTACTGCATTTATATATAGCATGTGCATTTCTTGTGAGAAGACCTTTTCAATGATTCCAGATTTGTTGACCTTGTGTTCTTGACATTGACCTTTGACCTAGTTTTTAGAAATTTTTAAAACAACTTTAATCTTGGTCACATCTTTTATATCATAAGTGATAGACTTTTCATATTTGGTATGTGTATATCTTGTGGCAAGATCTTTTCATTGACACCACATTTGTTGACCTGGTGACCTTTACATTGACCTTTGATGTACTTTTAGAAAATTTTATTATAAGACATATCTTTCAAATTGTAAGAGGTATTGTTTTTATATAAAGCATGTGCATCTGTGGAGATCTGGTTAGGATAGGTCCTTAGTACCTCTTGATTGTCATAAGAGGCTACTAAATGGGGCGGTCCTTCGGATGAGACCGCAAAAACCGAGACCCCGTGTCACAGCAGGTGTAGCATCATAAAGATCCCTCCCTGCTCTTAGACCATAGGCACTGAGCATAGGCCTAAATTTTGCAACCCTTCTACGGCAATGGTGACATCCCCATCTGAGTAAAAGATTATCGAGCGTGACTTTAACAATATACAACTAACCAACCTGCCTTTTTAACAGTACCAGATTTATTGAACTTGTGACCATGGCATTGACCACTGACCTAGTTTTAGGAATTTAAAAAAAACCAATTATAATGTCTTACAGTTCCACTTTGTTGTAATCTGGGGGGATCAGTGTTTCAGGACCACATCTTGGTATATATATATATATATATATATATATATATATATATATATATATATATGTAGGTTGGAGCAGTTCCTTCGGAGGATGTTGATCTGCACATCAATATGAATCTGTTCAAACTCTCAACAACAGCTGAGGAAAGGAAATACTATTCTGAAAAAATTGCACAGGAATCCATGGTATGAGAATAATTAACATTTTGTGATGACCTGTGTATTTGTAGTTCATTAAGATATAGTGTTTAGTTTTCGGAAAGGAGTTGTTTTCCAACTGTTCAGTCCCAGTGTCTGTATTGAGGACTGAGTAATGAGCTCTTGAGATCAGTATTTCTTGTACAAGTTCCCACTCTTTGAATACACGAGTCAGAGAATATTTCTCAGAGTTGCCATTGTTTAATGTTGTAGAGACGAGGAAAAGTTGCACCCCTTGTGAAGTCAATTGTTTCCATAGCCAGAAACCATGATAATAGAGAAGTGGATCGCATCCTGAATTCACGAATGGGACTGGCTCGGCCTGGGTGTTATAAAGCAGTAGTGGAACATTTGGCTGATACATGTCCTCAGCTGGAACTCAGAGAGGTCTGCACTTGTTTTATATTTGTCCTCAAAAGACAAGAGACATTGAAGTAATATCAGCTGTAATCAATGGCAATTTTATGTGTCTGTAAAGTTAAGTCTCTACCTTTTTACTCAGATCAAGAAAATAACAATAAAGATGAAATTATAAAAATATATGTTTCACTCCCTATTGCATATTATTTTTTAAGAAAGAAAATAATGACTTGTCTTTGACAGTATTTGCATGACAGAAACATAGTATGCAAGGGTTCTTATGTTAATGCTCAGAGAAGAAGTTCAGAGTTAAGAGCTTGCGCAAATGATTGACGATGTTGAAACAAATGTATTGGATATAATGCCTCAAGTGTAAATTGACTGACGTGGCATGAAATAGATGGAAGAAGAAAACCAATTTAAAGTGAAATCAGTACAGAATTTGCAATGGGTATTGTACTTAATATAGATTGATAATTTAAAACATTTTATGCAACTACTTAATTTGCAGCATCTCCCGCTTACTTTCTTCATGATCAGTTATCTTTTTAACGCTCGCTAAAAGATAATGAGCAACGGTGAAGATATATAGACAGACATCACAGGGTTACATTAATGCCGATTTTATACTGCGTAAAATATTGTAACCATCAGATAACACAATGAAAAATTGCCATTGATTTCAGCCTGTATTATTTTAAGTTACATGTATTATGATTGTGACTGACTCTCAAGGTGAGGCCTAACCATGTATGGGTTTGATCAACCCAAAATATTTCCAGAGACAGTAATAAGTAATAAACCTTAATAAATATTAGTAATAAACCTAATAACTTTTTATTTTCTTGAGGACTATGCTATAACAGAAAGTTTCTATATTTTGTATGACAAAGCATGTACTTTAAGCTCGATTCAGACTTTCAGTATTTTCGTGCTCTAATTATGTCTCATGATCTTGATAACAGAACAAATGTTACGGTTGTATTATGGGTGTATAAAAACAAATGGGGAAGTATGGGATAGGTGCAAATTCTGTGAAGCGGAATACAGTAAAACACAGTTATAGTCACCAGCCAAAAATCAGATTCATTATAAACTTTATTATATCCAGTAAAAAAAATTGTTATTTTCATCTCATATGGGAATGAATATTACTTCACAATAAGCGTGTCTTTTTATCAACATGTCCTCTATATGCATGCTTTACAGAAATTAACCCCTTGCTGCCAATGTTTTCATACTTCCAGGACATAAACAAAATATTTGTTCCATATTTAGGGTATTATATTAAGAGATTTGTTCATCTATAACGCACACTCTCAGTCATTTTAATAATTATTTCAAAGCACCCCACTCATGCTTATGCAGTGTCTTCTATCTTGGCCAGTGTGGATCAACAATTTTAAGAATATTTTAAAGAAATTTTACTGACTTTGCAAAAAATATGGTAGCCCCAAGGGTTTTGGTTTATTGAAAGACTGTGTTTCTGCATTATGCTATATGTTTAAACAATTGTTCCAACAACTTTAAATGCCTGCGCAGTTAGTGTGCGCATGGATCAAGACTCAAGCTATATGAACATCCAGATTCAGTTGATAGGTCTCAGAATGAAAAATAAACCCATCCGAATGGTTTGTTAGATATGTAGATAATGTAGATATGTAAAGTTAGAAGAAAATTGTTTTATACTGATTTTTTTCACACTACAAATATAATTAGGTCACCTAAGAAGACATAAAACAGGAAGGCCTCGACCAAAATAGTAAATTCCGTGATCCCAGGGGTAGACGTTCTGGTGGGACCAAACTTGGCATATAATGGTGTTTATGTGTAAAACATTTAAATAGCATCTTCTTTAATGCTGATGAAACGAATCCAATATATGGAAGGAGCAGGTAGTATTATACCAAACTTGCAAATCTCATGATCCCGGGGGTAGGGGTTTTTGGGACCAGAGTGGGGCCAAAATGGTCACAGTGATTAAATGTCAATCATTTAAAAGATTTCTTCTTTAATTTTGCTGATACTGTGTAAAAAGTAAAAAGCATAAAGAGGTGTACAAAAATTGCAAAGTTTGCAACACCAGGGTTCTGACTCCAGGGTGGGTTTAAAATAGTCCTATAGTGTTAATCTGACATATGTAGTATGGACAGTTTTGGAGACATATATGTTTTATTTAAAGAACACATCTTTGTTGTATACTGCTGCTGAATAGGAAAATTTAGCTTAGATATGCAAAACAGGAAAATTATTTTTCATTTCATAGCCCCTGCTGTTTGTGATATTTTTTAACTAATACTCAGGTGACAGATATGGCCTGTGGGCCTCTTGTCATTTTGCATCAATTCGGTATGTTGAGTTTACATGTATTTGCATTGTTCTTTGTTTCAGCAATTTGGATATGCTTTCAAACATCTGTATGTGTTTGTAAACCTTTGTGCAGAGAGTGTGCCCACAGAAACCATCAAAGAAGCTATCTCTAAAGGATGCAGCTAATGTATTCATCCTGTGAGGAACCCCCCCCCCCCCCCCCCCCCCCCCCCAATATGTGATCACAAAGTCTTTTAATATGCAGATATGTTGATTTATAATTTCATATTTCTTGTCTCTGTGACAAAAAAAATTCTGTGATAGAAAAAAAAACCCAGTAAGCTTTTTATCCGGTGTATTGCATTTATAATTTCGTTTAAAGTCTGCATTTTAGTGCCAAACATGGTTTCACTTAAGGTTGTTTTGAAATTTTATCTGCAATTTTTGAAATTGTTCCCCATAACATGGGCAACTTACAATGTTAGTCAAATGAGTAATGCAATATTAATTGTACTGTAGCCAAGTATTCAGGTTTTTGATTTGTTACATACAATTTATGTACATGTGCATATATAAAATTGATACTTTGCAAAAATGTTCAGATTGTTGGTTTCTCAAAAGACAAGAAATATCTTGAGTTTTGTATGCAAGTACAAGATTTTTCAACATTATTTTTTGTAGTGGAAATGAAAATTGTTCCCCAAAGAGGAGAATGCTTTATCTCAGCATTTCCATGTATACTTGTATGCTTGGAACAGAGTCCTTTTCCCCCGCATTAATTAATACTCGTGCACATTTCACAAATACACTTGCAGTTGGTCGATTTCCAATATCTGCACTCAGCTACATGTAGCAACTAAAATGACAACATTTTGGGTGACTGTATATTTAGCAGTAACATTTCAGTTTGAGGTTCATAAGCAGTATAGATCTAAATTGTTTGTAATTGACGTAAAAATGTTATTTCCATTGTATACTCCGTACACAAAATTATGCGTAACAATTTTAATTGTTTATGGTAATTTTTAAAGTATGATATTTTTGAGGATTGGAGTGTAACTAAAGGGATGGTACATGCACATTGATATCTGAGTGTGATTGTAAGTCCTCACCGGGATATTGACAGTCAAGGTCATTAGTATCATTTCACTACAAGCATGATAATAGTATCTGTCACATTCTGTCAATAGAAGGTGGTGGAGGTGGGACGATTATAAACAAAATGCATTAATATCTGATCATCCGAGTCACTCAGGTGATCTATTCCTATATGTGCTGGAAAAAATTTTGTTAGTTGGTCATCCAAGACTTTGGTGCTATGAATGTTTGTCCCATGTCATTCATTAACAAACCTTTTTAACTTCTTTAAAATTAACTTTCCAATTTTCACCAAATCTGGTAAATATTATATATATATATATATATATATATATATATATATATATATAATATGTCATATATTACAATGGTACATTAATGAAACACATTAATATATTTATATGCAATGGGCTGTGATTGTAGATTTTATACATTCAGCTAAATAAAATATGAAAAAAATCATTTACTTTGTCTTTTGACATTCTCTGTATTGCCCGTTGCTGTGGTATGCTCTTCTGGGATAAACATTGGGATAAAGTATATCTTATCTTTCATCTGTTCAGAAAGGGAAACTAAAATTGGAATCATTTCTTGGTTTCAGTTAGATGTAGGTGTTGCCCTATAGGCAGGTAAAAGCAAGAAAAACTAGACAAGCTTTAGAAATGTTCCTGGACACCTAACATGTAAACTGTGTGGGAATGATGAGAAGGGAGATCTCGACTAAAACTGTGAAATTGAAATGGGTTCTGGTGCTGAGGCTGGGTTCTGGCGCTGAGGCTGGGTTCTGGTGCTGAGGCTGGATTCTGGCGCTAAGGCTGGGTTCTGGTGCTGAGGCTGGGTTCTGGTGCTAAGGCTGGGTACTGGCTCATCTTAGGAAAATGCGTCAGTTCTTTAAAGCTTTTCTCTGATGTTTGGAACTGAACAGCGTGTGTGGTTACAGGAAACGTGGGAGCGTGATTTCATTTTCTGCTGCTGCAAAAACATTTTTGGTGTAAATGTGAATATGTCTCCTAACGCAGATTATGTAATTTGTTCTGTAATGTTTGCGACCTTCGTATCTCGTTTGATTAACCAAAGAAAACATTGTTTAATCATGTACTTGCATAAGACTGCGAAACATTAAATGGTTGGTTGATTGTATATGTTTAATGTGCCGCTCGAGAATCTTTCACTCGTATGGGGACGTCATCATTGTCGGTGAAAGGACTGTACAAATTAGGCCCATGCTCGGCACTTAATATCTTTAATTATGCCACACTCACTGTGACACGAGGACTCGGTTTTTGCGGTCTCAGTCTAAGGACCGCCCCCATTTAGTCTCCACGGGATAAACATTAAGTCGCAAGATTGAAAAAGTAGGTGACGTCACAATGAAAAAGGGCAGGTGCGATTCAGCGAGGACGACCGTTAAATAAAATCAATTTGAGTTATGTGTTTTGTAATATTTTGAATTATCTCGGGGAAGAACAGTCTAATGCACTAACCGGGTCACCTTTTAAAGTAAAGTATCATTATGTGACATTTGTATGTTACTGTATAATGGTAGGGTCCCGTGGAAGGAGATTCTTAATGACTTACGTGCGTTAACTTTTAGTACATGTAATTGCTAAAGTACATTGGATTGAAATTGTAGTTGTCGAAGCGAATTTTAAATCATTTTGCAATTACGTGTATCATAATGCACATCATGGGTATTGATACTTCACTTGAATCGTAGATCAGAATTCCATTGTTTTTAGTACGGCCCTTGTCATTACTGAAATGGACGATAAAAATGCTTTTCATCAAGGACTTCGTCGAGTGCATGTTAACGAGGAATGTCACTCTGCATTAGGTTTGTGAGAGGAAGTACAAAATGTACGCCACATAATGGAGGTGTCTCATATCACCATTTAATTATCTTCTAGATTTTTTAATGGAGTATTATGATATGTGATTGCCAGCAAGGGACCCCCTTGGAAATAAGCTATTTAATTGACTTTTATGGGTTATCCCAGGCAATATTTTAAATTCGTTTATAAAATATCTATTTACAATTATTACTGTGTTAGAAATATGTCAGTATGTGATACATTTTGATATGTCAGTATGTGATACATTTTGATATGTCAGTATGTGATACATTTTGATATGTCAGTATGTGATACATTTTGATATGTCAGTATGTGATACATTTTGATATGTCAGTATGTGATACATTTTGATATGTCAGTGTGTGATACATTTTGATATGTCAGTGTGATACATTTTGATATGTCAGTATGTGATACATTTTGATATGTCAGTATGTGGTACATTTTGATATGTCAGTATGTGATACATTTTGATATGTCAGTGTGTGATACATTTTGATATGTCAGTATGTGATACATTTTGATATGTCAGTGTGTGATACATTTTGATATGTCAGTATGTGATACATTTTGATATGTCAGTATGTGATACATTTTGATATGTCAGTATGTGGTACATTTTGATATGTCAGTATGTGGTACATTTTGATATGTCAGTGTGTGATACATTTTGATATGTCAGTATGTGATACATTTTGATATGTCAGTATGTGATACATTTTGATATGTCAGTATGTGATACATTTTGATATGTCAGTATGTGGTACATTTTGATACGTCAGTATGTGATACATTTTGATATGTCAGTATGTGATACATTTTGATATGTCAGTGTGTGATACATTTTGATATGTCAGTATGTGATACATTTTGATATGTCAGTATGTGATACATTTTGATATGTCAGTATGTGGTACATTTTGATACGTCAGTATGTGATACATTTTGATATGTCAGTATGTGATACATTTTGATATGTCAGTATGTGGTACATTTTGATACGTCAGTATGTGATACATTTTGATATGTCAGTATGTGATACATTTTGATATGTCAGTGTGTGATACATTTTGATATGATATGTCAGTGTGTGATACATTTTGATACGTCAGTATGTGATACATTTTGATATGTCAGTATGTGATACATTTTGATATGTCAGTATGTGATACATTTTGATATGTCAGTATGTGGTACATTTTGATACGTCAGTATGTGATACATTTTGATATGTCAGTATGTGATACATTTTGATATGTCAGTGTGTGATACATTTTGATATGTCAGTGTGTGATACATTTTGATATGATATGTCAGTGTGTGATACATTTTGATATGTCAGTATGTGATACATTTTGATATGTCAGTATGTGGTACATTTTGATACGTCAGTATGTGATACATTTTGATATGTCAGTATGTGATACATTTTGATATGTCAGTGTGTGATACATTTTGATATGTCAGTGTGTGATACATTTTGATATGATATGTCAGTGTGTGATACATTTTGATACGTCAGTATGTGATACATTTTGATATGTCAGTATGTGATACATTTTGATATGTCAATATGTGATACATTTTGATATGTCAGTGTGTGATACATTTTGATATGTCAGTGTGTGATACATTTTGATATGATATGTCAGTGTGTGATACATTTTGATACGTCAGTATGTGATACATTTTGATATGTCAGTGTGTGATACATTTTGATATGTCAGTATGTGATACATTTTGATATGTCAGTGTGTGATACATTTTTACCATCTGCCATGATACAAATGTAATAGTGATGTGAGAATGTGATAAAATACATCACCATCTGTGACAATCACAAAGTGATATCGTCTTTGATACTCATTATGACTAACTTGTGATGCTGGACTCATTTATAGGCTTTTTATATGTTGTTATTGCCTGAATAAAGAATAATAAAATAATAATATTAAAGGCCTACTATACATAGAAAATGCAAATGTAGAAAGGTAGATAATGGTATGATCAGATTTTCTTTCGAAGTATTCATTAATATGTTGCATGCCGTAAAAACAGCGGAAATAATGGGTAATTGAACGGGAATTCGGTCTAATACAAATTATCTACGAAAAGTTAAAGCACGTTAATTAATAAGGGTCTCGTCTAAAACTTCGTAGATTTTTATTTATTTTTGCAAAACTACAGACAGTCATTCTTTAGAAGAGCTATGATACACTAGCAAATGTCTTGTAATTTATTACCAATGACTGAAATATTGCCAAGTCGGCGTAAAACCCAAATCAATCAATCAACCAGTATTTAATAATCACCAAAGCATTTCAGAAAATATCACATGTTTGCGCCTGATACAAATACCCATTATTAAGATCTGTAGTATTGCAAAGTGGATTCACACGAAAAACTACCCCATCGTCAACTTTCCATATTCAAGTGGCAATATTCCATTATCGACATATTATGTTGATTCGATACTAACGAACTTGTTCTGCGTATGATCAGTTTTTGAATGGAGACAGGATATAGACAAACAAGTTGATGTTACAGGGGTTTCAACAGTCTCGTTTAAAGTCAGCATTTTGCAAATTATATAGTCATAATAACGATGTGATTTGTCAGTACAACCTGTCACTGGGTCAAATGCTGTCTGACGTGTTTCATACCAATTGTTAGGCCGTTCTTTACACATTGATTTTGACTATGGGTGTGACCGGTCGACAAGGGATGCTTATTCCTACTAGGCTCCTGATCCCACCTCAGGTATATCCAGGGATCCGTGTTTGCCTAACTCTTTATTTTGTATTCTGAGATTGATCACTGTTCGTTATCGTCAGTCCTGTTTTTTTTTTTTTTATTTGTGACGTCATGTTATCTTCAATTCTGCTTTCGCGGTTGTCGTACTGCTTTTTTATTTGTGACGTCAATTGTTACTGTAACGGACGCTGTATATTTTTAATCTTGCCAGTTAATGCTCCTGCTCCGTGGTCTTGAGAAAAAAATGCTACAACCAAGATAGTCATTCTAAAGTCTTGAATGTTTGTTGTTCTGCGTCCCATTGCAGCACCAATTTTAGGTCAAATACCAAGAAATTTTCACCTATGCATGACGCTTAGGAGCGTACCAGCAAGGGTTCTTTATTGTGCTAATGCCTTCCATGACAAGAGAGTCCGTTTTTAAGGTCATATCGAGAAATACCCTGGACTTTTACTTGTAAAACCGGGGCTTTGGCAAAGGAACAGTCACTACCTATTTGAAACTTCTTAGATTTGATGCGATGCACCGGGATCGAGAATCGAATTCTGAACCTTCCGGTTGCGAAGCGAATGTCCTAACAACTAGCAACTGTGACTGCTTCTCAAACATTTTTGGCAGTAACAGAGTTTCTGTAAAGTATGTCAAAGAGCAATGTCAAGGTAACAGGTCAAATATAGTACACGTAGATCAGTGAAAGGTCTTGTTACAATTAACTAAGGTATATGCGTGTGAAATATGACTAATGTCAGATTTTTCAAAAACAGGTCAAATATGGTCCAGATGATAACGAATGTTGATTGTAGTTTATGACTGTAGGTTATAGGTTGGCACTCTTTTATGTCACCTACATGGACTTTGCAAAAAGTCGTCGTCAAAGACTGGGTGGATATCTAATTTCCCTCTCGGTCACATGACATGATCATGAAGACTCATTGTGAACGTTTACGATTTGTAATCCGTGATTTATAATCACTATCATAATATTGTTAAACTCCAGTTTGTATCTTTATTTTAAAAAAAAACCAAAAACCTATAGTCTACAAAGTAGAATGATTTATTGCTGTTTGTGAATGACACCGTCGGATTCCTAGTTGATTTTGCCCCTGTACTCATTTCCGAGATGGTGAATACTGACGAGTCATTTACATTATAATACATGCAAATAAAGGAATTAATGTTCTTCATGTCAAAAGAGTGTATGCATCCCCCCCCCCCCTTTTTTTTTTGGTGTATGTGTCAATGAATTTAATTGAAACAACGTTTAAAATTTTCCCCGGCTCTTTTGCGCACTCCTCTACCTTCGAGTCTTATCACGGTATAATGCCCTGTGAATTCATTTTGTTTTTGGTTATTAAATGAGATGATAAGGGTTGTAAAACGTGCCGACAAGTCTTATCATCCGTAAAGTAATGATGTTGATGGGTTTATTAGTACCCATGCAAAGTACAGCGTGGTACAGTAAATAAGCAGAATATTTATATTGGACATACAAATGAGACAGGGGGGCTGAAACATGGGCCGCTGGATAATACTGTTGCTGTGCTTCGGTGAGTAGTGATTTTAAAGAAAATACATACATGATGTTTTGTGTATATATTTGTAAATCAAACGAGAATGAAATCCCTGAAAATTCTGTCGAGGTTTACCCTAACGTGCGTTGTCATATCAGATGACTTTAATTTTCTAAATGAAAATCAACAATCGTTTTATTTTGTCATTATTAATTTGTACTATATAATAGATTTCATTTCTAAATGAAAATCAATTTGTACAATATAATAGATTTCCTTTCTAAATGAAAATCAATTTGTACAATATAATAGATTTCCTTTCTAAATGAAAATCAATTTGTACAATATAATAGATTTCCTTTCTAAATGAAAATCAGTTTGTAAAATATAATAGATTTCATTTCTAAATGAAAATATGTATTTTTAGCATATTGACCCCCCCCCCCCCCCATTTTCACTTGGTAAAATGAAACCCAGAGGAAAAAACCCCACAAAATTCAAATGACAATCACGTTCTCATGAATTAGTCTATTTTAATGAGCTTTCTACTGAAAGGTTTCTGTAAATGTGCGTTCAAGAGATGGCTGTCCAATACGAACTTCGGCAACCCTGCTAACTGGAATGCCGGACGTCCGCCTTGTGGTAACGATGTGGCGGTCATCCAGGAGGAGAGTGCGGCAGTATTCCTACAAGTCAATTCCACAATCAAACAACTGGTCAGTAAAAAAGTCAATTTCATTTTTGAAAATACACGAGGGCATAATGTGACCCTTTTCGGCAAACATATTTTAAGAATAGCGTTAGACCGACATGATGGCGCGAAGTGTTCCGGTTCATACTCTCGTGCGTCCCTCGCCAATAAATGAACTTTATTTTTATATTTACCTTTCATTTCTGTCGGAGTATTCCCAGCCTTAATGGCTACAATCGTTACGTTTAATCGTTACATTTACCAAGGTTTTGCATTAAAATGGATTAAATCTTATCTTATTGATACATATTGTTGCCGTCGGTTCATCGTTGTCCGATGCTTGTCTCCTCGAAAGTGGTGTACCAGAAGGCTCAGTCCTGGGTCCGAGACTCTACTGTCTATTCTCAAAACCCCTAGGGGAAGTATGCAGACGTCATGCTATGACGTATCATATATACGCTGATGATACTCAGATCTATATCATCGTTGAACCTGTTGACAATTGGACAGATATGTCTCAAAGACTCACAAGTTGTTTATCGGACATACGTATGTGGATGAGTATCAACCTCCTAAAAATCAATGAAGATAAATCTGAACTTATAGTCCTCGCACCAAAACACAGACTTAAAGATATGAACAGTTTTGATCTTGAATTTGGTAACTGTGTTGTAAGTGATTCATCTTTTGTAAGAAATTTAGGCGTATTCTTTGACAAATCTCTTACCATGAGACAATACTGTCTCTCTATTTCTCACTCAGTATATATGAACCTTCGCAGAATTGGCTGTATCCGTCCATTTATCAACGATGATGCATGTAAAACTCTTGTAAACTCGTTAGTTACATCCAGATTAGATTACGGAAATGCATTGCTTTATGGTGTTCATTCTCAACACACCAGCAAACTCTAGAGAGCACAAAACACAGCTGCAAGATTAATAACATGCTCAAAAAAAATCTGACCATATTACTGCTATTTTAAAGCTTCTTCACTGGCTCCCAGCTGAATACAGAATTCAATGTAAGACCCTCTTCATACCTTCAGATCTCTCAACAACCTATCTCCAGTTTACATAAAGGACATCCTTAAAGTTTACCATCCCACACGATCATTAAGATCCGAATCTCTGCATCTTCTCCAGGTACCTCGGACACATACAAAAACATATGGGGATCGACGCTTGGATAAGACTGCATCGAGTCTGTGGAATTCTTTTCCTTTTAAACTAAGACAGTGTACTTCACTGTCAAGTTTTAAAAGTTAATCCCAAAACGTATCTTTTTAGATTAGCGTTTAATTTGTGATTGTTTTACTCAAATGAATTATTTTATTTAAAAAAAAACAACAACAACAAAAAAACAAAAAAACAAAAACAAAAACAAACAAAAAAACCAAACAAACAAAAACAAAAAAACCCATAGAGGTAAAGTTCAAGACTTCTTGTTCAAAGTGGATTTTCACATTTCCCCTTCAGGTCATGCCCATAAATGGCGAAGTGGTGTTTGGTGCCAATGTTGTCCTGGGTTTTACAGAGCAGGCGGATCACAGCGCCACCTGTACACCGTATTCGTCTGGTATGTGCCTGAAATCTTTTTCTAAATTTCGGGAACTGATACAATTTGATAAATTGGTGATCGTCTGAAGTAATGATCAAAAATGAACAAATTATGTAAACATCATTGATTGTTAAACTGATATAATTTACTTGAAGATGTTGAGTTTAACGTAACTTATCCCAGAGATTGGTTCGATGCCAACAACTGGTGCGAAACGGACTCGGAGACGGGCGACTGTATGGCCATTCCAAGACTTGATTCTGAGAAAGTGCCATGCATTAATGACGATGTTATTTACCCATCCGGAAATTCTTTCTACGTTAATTTAGAGACAGACCTTGATATTAAGATCAACACTCTCAAAATTACAGGAAAGGTATAATTTTTTTCCGAATAAGAAATTTTAACAACATTTATTGAAAAATTACGAAAGCCCATAAAGCTTATTTTTTGAAGCTGGAATTTTCGTGAAGAATCGCGTATCTTTATTCGTATATTATCTAATAAACGTGAATTCTTCGCGTTATAATGCGAAACTTTCGAGAATAAATGCGTAACTTTCGCGAATAAACACAAAACTTTCACGTTATAACGTAAAACTTTCGTAAATAAACGAAAATTACGCGTTCTTACGCAAAACCTTTAAGTTTACGTTATAAAGCGTAAAGTTTGCTCTAAACGCAAAATGCTGGCATAAGCTGAATGTATTGATTAAATGCGCTCAATATTACAAAGGTAGTTTGAAAATTTTTCTGCGGTATACTTTCATATGTATTAATTGATTATGAGAAAATTTGATACTCATCTCGCTTGCTCTTCGTATTTTGCCGATACAACAGTAAAGTCGATACCTGATAATTCAATCTATAGTAATAAAAATCACTCAATATATGTTGTGAAACACATCCAATTATGTCTAACGAACATTTGTCATTCAGTATATAAATCAATCGTCTGTATTTTTTCTTGTGCGGTATATTCAAAGCCGTTGATATTTGTAACCCGTCAACATCAAACTAGATGCTTAAAGCAATTTTTTTTCCAAAATAGATCTAGAGTACCCCTACCATCTCCACTTTTTCGTTAGCAAAGACATTTAGGCCATGTCCGTTTCGGATTATATTGTCATGATGTCATAGTGACCTAATTCATAGCTGTATATAGGATTGATTGATTGATTATTTATTGCTTTCCGCCACACTCAACAATTTTTCAGTTATCTGGTGGCTTCCAGTTTTTGTTGGTGGAGGAGAGAACCCAGATACAATGTAACTGGGAAGAGACCACCGACCTTCCGCAAGTAAACTGGCAAACTTGCTCACATAACGCCGCGGCCGAGATTCGAACATGCCGACAGATGTGAGAGGCCTAGTGATTTTGAGCCCGATGCTCTAACCACTCGGCCACGGAGGCCCCTGCTGTATATAGGAAAACGATTAGCTGTATATTTATGAGCCATAGTAAAATAAATTTATTGTTTTCGTGTATGTCTAAGGATAAATTCCATGGTCTCGAAATGTTGTTTGAAACAGCTTCAGATTTTATATTTCAAATATTTATCAACCTCGGAGGTTATCCTGCAACATACACGAAAACGCGATCTTTATTTCGTAAATTTAGCGTGAATTGAGAGATTTGGTAGTTAATCCATATTCATTAGTTCTTTAAAATAATAAGAATTCAATAGCATAACATTTACCAAACATATTGAAATGTATGTGTGTGTAAAATGTAGGAATGTTTGTGTGTGTGTATAGTCCTTTACTTATATATGCTTCATTGATTGTTCTAACCAGGGGTTCTTATTTTATACAGAATATATCGCGTTATAACGCAAAAACTGCGTGTTTATTTGCGAAAGATAATTTTAGTTACGAAAATGAGGTCAATGGGCTTTCGTAGAAAATAATCCGTCAGATCGAATTTATTTAACAATGTCTCGAAACGAAAATGAATATTCCTCAATTATAATATCTGAGGCTTAGAACGAGGTAATTATTTCTATCCTGCAATGGCGACGTTTTAAACAATAAACAAGTTGCAGTTCTTCTTTATAAACTACAGACATCGCACATAAATACCCAACTTTTTCTTCGTCCAAGGGTTTATTGAAAATTATCAACAAAGGCGGACCGCGAATATATAAATCATGAATTAACAATGACACGTGATCAGATTTTGTGTTTTTGTTCTAGGCATATACGACAGCCACATTTCAATCTTTTTTGTCCACTGATCAAGGCAAAGGAATGTTTCCTCTACCCGCAAACAACGCCCAGAGATCAAACGTCACCATTCAGAGACGCCCCTGTACTGACCCCACCGGATGCCAATGCGGGAACAATCTACGGAAGGTATAATAATGTGGAATTATATACATATTTCAATTTTTTTATCTTTTTAAAATGACTTCGGACAGCATGTAATTCTACACGCTTGTGAAATGCACGTACTATTTTCACAGCTGAGTCGCATATGCGCAATACAGCAAAAACGATGCACAAAAGCACAATGTCGCACGCCACTGAAACCGGTAGGGCACTGCTGTAACATATGTGGTATGTACTTTTCATCAGTCGGTCTTCTACCTGTCAGGTGTGGAATGAATTTTTAGCACAGCTCTCTTAGATATTACGCTAATGCAGTAACAAAAGCGACCATGAAATACTGCGCAAGTTATTTTGTGGAAACATTTCAGAGAAGTCGTGGATATCAGCCTTAAGTGATCTCTTTCGTTCAATAGGCGGCGTCATAGTGATGAAGTATGGCTCAGGATTCCGGTTCGATACCTTGCTGAACGGTATTCGCAGAAACGTTATCGACGGACAAGCTGAGTACAAAGACACCCAGGTCATCACCTCTAAACTCTACGAGGGCGGTGTCCAGATGGCTCTGATAGATACAGACGGCGTGATAGCATCTGAACTAGCCAGGGCAATCAACACGGAACTACAAAATGGTACGATTCTTAAACAACACTGACAGGATATAGGAGCCGGTAATTAAAACTGTAGGTATTGGTGTAATAAATATATCGGACATGATTATGTTTTGCAGACATCAATGCTGGTGGTTTTCGGTACAGTGTGCTGAGTGTACTCACGGAAACTTCTGTTGGTGATAGTCCCGCAGGCCCAACGGCGGGGGCTCACAAATGCAAGTTCATTAAGTTTTTGGCCAAAAAAGATAAGTTTTCTTAAATGAACTTCCTAAAACCACGATTACAGAGCAAATTTGTTCATGTCCAAGTCAGTTGTAGAATATATTTGAGATCTCGTTAACCATCGATGCATCCATGATGGATGATACTGTTAATATAATAATAATTATTGATTGATTGATTGATTGTGTATTGTTTAATCTTTCACTCGTATGGAGACGTCACCATTGCCGGCGAAGGGCTGCAAAATTTAGGCCTATGCTCGGCGCTCAGGGCCTTTGAGGAGGGAGGGATCTTTGTTGTGCCACACCTTCTGTGACACGGGACCTCGGTTTTTACGATCCCATCCGATGGACCGCCCCATATATATATATATATATATATATATATATATATATATATATATATATATTCGCCTCTTACGACAATCAAGGAGTACTGAAGATCTATTCTAACCTGGATCTCTACGCGCGCGCGCGCGAGTGTGTGTGTGTGTGTGTGTGTGTGTGTGTGCGTGTGTGTGTGCTGTAGATTGATAGATTTAAGTTTTTTTTACAGTGTATTTATATCGTAAGCCTTAGGTTTAGCCTTTTGTTATTCAGCGGAGCCATTGCCTAAAGGAGAAGTAGCTGGCTTTGTTGTGGGTGGTGCGGTGCTTTTGGTGGTGGTTCTTGTAGCAGTCATATTTGTTTATAGAAGGAAAAAGAGGTGATTTTAATTTTTCTATCAAATATAACTATCCGCATGCATGTCTTTCCGTTTTATAGTGGGTGGCAGCTTTTCAGAATCGTAAAAGCGAAGCTCAATGACGTATAGTCTTTATCTGTATAATGTAAGAAGATAGAGGACTGAAGAGTTTGTCGCCAACATGGGGAAATTAAATTTAAGATGCAAATTACAAACGATTGCAAACGAGATTTTTATATAACATACCCACCCCCGTTTTGAAATTGCTTTCTATGGTTCAGAGTTCATATAACAGGACCTCACGAGTATTTATACAAATAAATAAGCATGTAACACATTTCAAATAATTTTTCAAAAACATTACAGATTTGTTTATCATTTCAATCCACTGGTTTATTCAGGACACGGAGAATCAAACTTAGCCTGAATGGCTGCGAGAAAGTACCTTAAACGTACAATAATTTCCTCTAGCTGTCAGTTTCAACACAGATCAACAAACCAGAGAAGAAAAATCTCAGTCCAATGGGTTAGATTGCTATTCGGGCGCAGAAATCTCTCTTGAATATCCAGTAAAATGGGTTTTTAGCTGACTGCTAAGAGTGGGCTCACGGTATCTGACTCCGCACCCTAAGGTTATTTGGTTTATCACTGTCTATTGAAGTTTGTTGGATTGTGAAGCCGATACTTCTATATATGGACTTCAACAACCCGACATCTGTAACAGAATAAATGTTTCGTTTGTTGTGGACCAATATTTGTTTTTAAAAATGTATAAAAAAGAAATACAGTTAAAAAGACATTAATATTCTGGACGCCATTTTGCAGTCTAAATATTGCTACTCGCCGTCTAAAGAAACCTAGACGGCAATCACGTGACGCGTGGCATCCAATGACTAGGCGCCATTGTAGTCCTTAGCAAAACAATGGTTATTTAACTGTTTTACAGGGGCTAGTATCACTTGTATGATCTGGATCTTTTGCTTATGAATTACAATTCACCGGATGAGCACTCTTCTTTTGCTTGCAGTACTACGGATGACCTAGGATTTAAAGTGTTTGATAAGATCAGCTTTAAAAAGCCGAACTTCCGAAAGCCGCGAGTGGAAGTTCCGCCTTCCTTTGGTTTCCGATTTGATGGACCGGAGAATGTGGGGCCTTCTCAAGGTTTTGACAATCCGATGTATGGAAACAACCCCCTTGAGGTAAATGTAAAGAGTACAGTGGTTGCGGTACAATAGAAAAATGCTAACAAATCTTTATAGAAATTGGTATCAACCGATAAAATTACATTTTGCGACAATAACGTAGGATACAATATCGTATTCATTCTCCATGTTTGTCTTGGACAGAATGAGAAGACTATGGACATGGAGATGATGCCAAGTTCTCTGGGTCCAGAACAAGAAGAACAGCCCACTTTGGATTCCTCCCGGGGCTTTAACAACCCTCTATACGACAGCGCACCCCTCGATGTATGATCACTTTAAAACATTTATCTTTAATTCAATTTTTTTGTCGCTTAGTTGTCCACAGGGAAAATAAGGGCATTGCGCTCAAAATCACAAGGCCTCTCACCTCTAGACAGCGCGGGTTCGATTCTCGCTCGCGCCGACATATGTGAGTAAGTTTGCCAGTTTACTTTCGGAAGGTCGGTGGTCTCTTCCCGGGTATCTGGGTTCTCTCCTTCACCAACAAAAACTGGACGCCACCAGGTAACTGAAAAATTGTTGAGTGTGGCGGAAAACAAGAAACAATCAATAAACAATTCACAGGGAAATATTGTGAAAGTGATATTTCAGTTTTAATGACGTAAACCCCCCGTTGGTTTTGTGTTGATTTAGTCGCCATACTGATCGTATTCATTTACACCATCTTATTGCAGGAGTCGATGTTTACAGACCCCTCTGCTGTTGAGAAAGATCCATCCAGTTTAGAGTCGAGACCTACCAGCTTTGTCAATCCTATCGCTATGATGGACGACAAGCCAGAGACGTAATATGTCTGCAGCTCATGAGAACATTTACTGACTCCTCCTTCTTCTTATTACAGCTCTAAGTTCTTTGTTAAGAATTTTGGCGGTGTTGTGCCGTAAATTTTAAATTCAAAAGAAAATGCCTTGTTGTGAATTTACTTTGTATTACCAATCAGCAAATTCGATTCAAACAATTTTAAATTTTTTGTGTTGGTTTGCGAGATTCTCTCTCTCTCTCTCTCTCTCTCTCTCTCTCTCCATGCAAAGCACTAAAATGACCAGCGACAGGAGCAATTGTCAAATCTTCGGTACGACCTATCCTTTTCGACAGTTCACAAGATGTCGGGTGTTGTTGGAATCTAGTGCTTTAGACAGTCAAATATCAACTGAAATAATATTTATTTGAAGTCGAGACTGGTTATAACATACAACAATAACTCTAAAGAGCTATTTACCAACTAGTTTTGTTTTCAATAAATATATAGATAATGTTTAGCTATTCATATATACATGTATACACTCTTCGTAAAAATGAGAGAGAGAGAGAGAGAGAGAGAGAGAGAGAGAGAGAGACCTAGTGCAGCTAAGTATGGCGCAATGAGAGAAACAATGCATACGCAATTTTTTTAAATCTGGTTTTAATTCTAACTAGTTCGACTAATAGCACATCGTCACAATGGCCGACTTCCTTTCGAAGCACAAATGATATAGAAATGTAGACATAAGTAAATTACATATAGCCCAATAACTGGTGAACGTGTAAATCTACAGGTCTTTAATTCAAAACGAGCACTTTTTTAAAAATTACATTGTACTTTCTACGAAAACTGTATTTTTGCACTATGAATAAGGTAAATGTGCAAGTTTTCAGTTTCAAAATACACATTATCTTATTGCACATATTCTCCACTTTCCTTCCATGACAGTTTTGTCTGGTGATTTGAAGTAAAACTATACTTTTAAGTTCACTTCAGCTGAAAGCTCAAGTGAACTTTTCTGATCACCCGTCTGTCTTTAAACTTGCACATTTTTTACTTCTTCAGAACCACTGGGTCGATTTCAACTAAACTTGGCAAAAAGTATTCTTGGGGGGAAGGGGATTCAAGATTTTAAACGAAGGACAACGCTTTTCTCAAAGTGGAGATAATAGCGAAATCACTGACAAATTGTAAACATCTTCTCCAGAACCACTGGGCCAATTTGAATCAAACTTGGTACAAATCATCCTTGGGTAAAGGGAATTCAAATTTCCTCAAATGAAGGGTCATGCCCCCTTCAAAGGGGAGATAATCACAAAAATTCAAAAACAGGGTGGTGTCATTTTAATTGTTTTCCCTTAAGAACAACCCATGGGTAGGGGGGGGGGGCATTAGGGGATTAAAGGTTTACATGCGGAATATAAGGAAAATGTTTAATATTGTCCAATGTGACTCAGGTGAGTTATATGGCCCATGAACCTCTTGGTTTTTTTCACCCATTAGAGCACAGGCAATTGTTTCTGCGAATAACTTATTATAACATATTAATAATGTTATAAATTGGTATACATACGTCATAACATATTTACAGACACATGTGTCTGTGCATTAGTCACAATTCGTCCGAGGCAGTTTGGTCGGTTTGGACGACTACACGCGGAGCTATAAAATCCAATGATATTTCTATACTACACTAAAAACCTGATTTTTGGAGAAATTAACTAATTACGCCTAGGCTCAGTTAATTATTGCCCAGGGAGTGGGGGGGGGGGATGAAAAGGCGGCTAAATATGCTAGGTAAAATACAACCTTGCCCGTTCTTCCATTCTCATATACTTAAGAAATAAAATTCATGCGCTTCATATATCATCACCGCATGAAGTATCGCAATTCATACCCTCTTATATTTCAAAATTGAAATTTATTTTTTGTATTTACATTCAGCTTTCATTTCTGTTGGAATTCCCAGTCGCTGAAATAGACGTACTGTATTTATGAAGTTTCATACCCGCATGTCAACACTGCAGCACATTCATGAGAAAATGACTATCATAGCAATATGTAGAAATATCAAAAACAAAAACACTGAAAGTTTAAATATCAATTAAGTTATTTCATTTTCTCAATATATATAGAGAGAAGCTCGTAATACCGATTTTTTTATCTTTTAAAGTCGTAATTAAGATTTTTTTTTTTTAATCTCGTTATCACAACTCAGAAAAGTCGACTATAACTCCTACCTTGTTACGTGTATACCGACTTTTTATCTCATTTTCAAGACTTACAATCCCGTGAGTACCACTTTTCTTTTTATTCCCTCACGATTCTATTTGATCACATTAGACTTTCGTATCATTTAGTGGCACGTCAACTAAAGATTCGTTAAGGTTTACACACAATACTCCAGTATTTGGACTATTTTTAGCAACAACTTCTCCATATCCGTTACCAATATATTCGCACACTGTCGATCCACCCATTAAAAATGGAAACTCGTCCGTTGAGTTTCGTCTCTCCGCGTCCCGTACAGATTCTTCCTTTGCACGTAGTGTCTGAACTACAGGAGACGAAATCTGAGCATTAAGAGAGGATTGTATTTCATCAATATCTACTTTCATTATTGAACAGGCCATTGTTTTAACTCTCTCATTCTGTGTAGAGGACACAGAAGAAGTTGTCTCTGGTGTGGCTAGATTAATACTTTCTGATGAAGAAGAAAATGTGCTTTCGGAATCATCTATTCCATTTGATTCTATACTTTCATCATACTCCACTGAATTCGGATTTGTGATTTCAGTATTATCTGTTGAGTTCGGATTTTCGTCATCACTATTTTCTGTTGTATTAAGGATTTCGTCCCTCATATTTTCATTAATTTGACTCCTCCCCTCAATATTAACATTGCTTATCTCCTCTTCATAGTCATCAGCTGATAATGATGAAGACGATAAAGTATCGTTATAATCATTTTCACCGTCTTCTATGAGAGTAAATAAATGCCGAATTATCTGTCTTCTAAAATGTCGCTGCAAATGTAAATATTAGCAAAATAAGTAGAAAAGTATATTTAAGAATTCTGTATAAAATTAAGAAAATTAAATTGTATAGGTTTCATACATTACCGAATATTTCCTTTTGTATGTGTACCAGAGGAAAGCTATTGTCACTAAACTAGTCGTCCATATTGATATTTTCCACGTCGTAGTTAACTTCATTTTGAAAAAGGCGTGTGATGACGTCACAGAGAAGTGACGTGAAATATAGAAATTAACGCGAATACACATGTCTAATGAAGACCTTTTCACACAAGACCTCTGAACGTCTGGGTACCCTTTGATTGTATGATAGAGAAAAACTTGTCTTATATAGAGGATTTCCCATGGTTAATGGCCCTGAAGAACACAGGGTCCCGACAATTCGACAATTCCATATTGTTAATATACATATCCAAATTCAGAGTCCTATATATATATATATATATATATATATATATATATATATATATAAACGCAAAACAATTTTAAGAGGTAAAACCTGAGGATATTTAAATGAAAGAGCTTGCGTTAAAATTCTAACTTTTTTGTTTTTATTATTCAACACTGTCTTGTTAATAAAATAACAAAGAAAGCACTGCTAATAATATTGTAATTCACTTTTTTTTTGGCGATAACAATAAACTATGCGAAATTATGCTGGAAAAATGAAAACAGCTTTCTTCTTACTTTCTTCGCAAATCAAGCTTCATATACATATACGTCGTTTCCCTGAAACGTTAACCGTATAAATACATGCTTTAATGAGTGTGTGGGTCACATGCGTAGTTGAAGTTGGTCTTGCATCAATTGTAGAAGCTAAAAGTGGATTGAAATTAGGAACAGCAGTTTTAGCGGGCCTGCTATTAGCTCACTGTATTGTGATCAACTGGAGGAAATGGAATTTAACCAGTAATAATGTTCCCGTTTATTTTAATCTCTTACAGGGCTAAAAAATGTTCTTACCGGTGGTGTGGCTGATTAAGCGCCTGTAAAACTGAGGGGGGTTTTCCGCCGTTTTTGACTCAAATACAATTCTACTAAATTTATTTCACTGTTTCCTGGTATGAATCGTCATAATATGGAATAATGTGTACACTGAAATCAGTTTTCGTCCATAAACATTGATTTTATAAAAGAAATTTGCAATATTAATTCAGTTCCGGTGTACGGCGAACTGTTACTTGTTTCGGCGTATTGTAAAAAATGATCTTTTCAATGTAAAGCAGTTTGCTATTCAAACAACTGCAGAGAGTGGGTGAAGACGAAAAAGTCGTCTCTCGTATACACCCCAGATTGATGCGCTAAGTTCTGCGACAGAGGAATTGATATGCATTTGTTTTCCAATATTAACATTGAACATGTATCATGTTATTAGTGGGGAGGGGGGGGGGGGCATAAAAGTCGAAGTCAAAATGTCACTTCCAGATCGGCATCTAATGTATGACCAAAAAAAAAAACAAACAAAAAAACCAAACAAAAAAAAAACAAACCAAAAAAACAAAAAAAAACAACCAAAAAAAAAAAACAAACAAAAAAAGAAAACCAGAAAAAAAAAACCAAAACAACAACAACAACAACAACAAAAAAAAAAACCAACCAAAAAAACCCCCAAAAAACCAAATAAACAAAAAGAAAAAACAACAACCAAAAACGTCATTGGGCGATTGAATTCATGTTGGTGTGCTTACATAACAAAGGAATACAACAATAAACACATACATATGATTTAATTTTTGAAAACTCAACGTAATAAGTACAAGTAAGTATAACGTATGTGTAATAAAAACCATCACAAATAAACAAGAATTAAACATTTCACGCAAGGTCTAACGATTTTCGTGTGAAAAGAAGTGCTTTATTCTATCCAAATGAATCTGTAAAATAAAAATAAAGTTATGATCATTTCACAATTCTTTTTAAATCATGTGATTTTTATATTTCATTTATCTAACGAGCTGAAATTGTAACATATCAACTCATTCAATGAAGCAAATGTAAAATTATCTAACGTAGAAGCTCTATTCATCTCATGCTATAAATCTATAGTTTTAATTTTTTTCCTTTCACTACGTCACATATTTAGTTTCATGCAAGACTACGTCATGTTGAAATTTAAATGCAACAAATGAAAATAACTTTATCCAATAAGTTTTCAATAAATCTATAATAGTTTATTCAATGATAAATATTTACATTTGCCAATGTTTTGCCTTATATGACACCACTATCGAAATTGACATTCAATTTTCAATGACATGAAGTCAGTCATGTGATCAGACTTTTTTTTTCTTGCGTATGAATACAATCACCGCTGAAGTTGGTACGTGATCAAATGTACTATAACACCCTTTGGGCGTTATTGGATTTGATCACGTGACCAATTTCACGTCATATCCCAATAACACTCAAAAAACGATATCTTATTTCTTAAATATACTATAATACGTATGTATGTTTATTGATTTTACGTTCCATTTAAGATTATTTCAATCATAATGAGGGCGTTACCAAATATAATGGAGTGCTTAATTTACGTCATATATGAATAGCTTTATTCCTTCGACTAAAAGACAAAAAATCCCCTGGGCATCCTGGTTGTTAAAAAAGATCCTCAGTACCCCTAGGCCTGTCGTAGGAGGCGACTAAATGGGGGCGGTCCATCGGATGAGACCGCAAAAACAGAGGTCACGTGTCACAGCAGGTGTGGCACGTAAAAGATCCCTCCCTGCTCAAAGGCCATAAGCGCCGAGCATAGGCCTAAATTTGCAGCCCTTCACCGGCAATGGTGAGTGAAAGATTCTCGAGCGGGACGTTAAAGAATAATTAATCAATCAATCAATCAACTATAAAACTATGAAATGACCTATCTTAGAGTCTTGAAATTAGAAGCCTTCCAACACTATCAGCAATAAAAAAAAAACTCTATTGTTTAAGACAGGAATAAAAAAAAAAACTCCGTTGCTTAAAGCCCAGGACATATTGCAATAAGGAAATCGACCAGCAAATATACTGCACTGTCAGCGGCAAAATAAGGCTAGTAATTTACATGCTGATCTATGTCGTCATTTCCGAGGGAAAATCAGTCACGTGATATGTGTGGAAACATTTCCGAAACTATATTTCACTTCTTCATGAATTGTTCAAAATACAATTTACAAAGACAGAAACTCACCCAAAGTTGTAGAAATCTGCAAATCCTTGGGCCTTATTTTGAATGGCGATAACGTTCTTACATTCAGCCAAAATATTGTAATTTTTTTTTATTTTTTTTTTATTTTTATTTATTTTTTTTTTAGAATTGTGTATGAATTTATTCTGTCTACAAAGAATTTTGCGTAAACAATTTCATTTTATTTTATTGTCATAGAACCAATATCCGTTTTTCTTTCTTTATGTTGTTTTGTTTGTTTTTTGTTTGTTTGTTTTGTTTGTTTTTATTTGTTTTTGTTTTTTTTGTTTTTGTTGTTTTTGTTTTGCTTTTCCTGTGTCTTTTGTTCATAATATTGATACCTGCATGTGTATCTAAGGATCGTCAGTTGCAGATTACAGCATACACTACTTAATAATTTCATCCAAAAATATAATAGAATTAATCATATTAGTCATAAAACTGCCTAATCAGTAGCGTAGTTGCCATAAGGCATTTAAGGCACGCGCCTACACATAATTTTTACAACAAATATATTGTGTATTACATGTGCCTAGAATTTGTTCCCAAGTGATCTCAAAAACACGAAATCTGTCCCCCCCCCGCCCCCAACAAGCGCTGCCCTGGACTCGCTGGGAACCTTGGGCGGCCCCCAGACCCCTCGCCTTAATTGATGCCTGTACTTCCTCAAAGTCCTAGCCACCGCTAATTACCCAAAAACTACATAATTATCTGAGTTATTGCAATGTTCATATCATCGTATCCTTTGTATGTGTATATGTTTTTAATGTTTGTATGTCCTTGTATCTTCTAAGGAGAGAACTTCTATAGACAATACCTGCTGTTTGATCCTTTTATCGTAATGAAATACTGTGTAAAATCAAATAAATGGAGTGCTACAAATGTTGACAAGACGTTCAACGAAGTAGCAGTGAAGGTTGGTTGTATATTGTTTGACGTCCCGCTCGAGAACCTTTCACTCATATGGAGATGTCAACATTGTCGTGATGGGCTGCAACATTTCGGCTTATGCTCGGCGCCTACGGCCTTTGAGCAGGGAGGGATTTTTATCGTGCCACACCTGCTGTGACACGGGACCTCGGATTTTGCGGTGTCGTCCAAAAGACCACCTCATTTCGACAAGCAAGGGGTACTGAGAAGCTATTCTAACCCGGATCCTCACGGGGCCCGCATTTTCGACACAGGGACTTAGTATATTTGGTTGGTTATCGAAGGTTCTTTTTAAAGTTAAGGTTCGTAAAAAGCTTTAAAGTTTGTTTTTTTTTAAAGAGAACTTTTATTTACCTGAACATGCTCCAAGATCACAAGAAGCGTACTGATAATTCAGTCCAATGCACAAAGTTTTGTCCGGAACTGGGCATGTTCGAAACCTATATTGAGAACCTGCTCCACAAGATTCAGAGCAAGAGCTGTACGGTCCCCAAGAACTCCATTCTGTCCAAGTTTTACAAGAAATACAAGTAACAAATTACAGTGTATGAATACATCTGTAATCAATAAATAAAATATGTTACGTTGATACAATTTGTTTTCGAAATCTTCTTTAGTACAATAGTTATATAGCCACGGGCCTCAATATAGCTACAGTAGTAAGATATAAATGAGTTCGCAAAATGGCCGACTTTGTCAACTCTCGCATGCGTACTGTGTACTTTAAAGGGAAAAAAAGATATATTTATTTTGTTATCTTGAATAAAAAGGTATTCCCGATATATATATATATATATATATATATATATATATATATATATATATATATATATATTTCTACTTCTGTTTCTCTGAGTTTTTGATTTATCCCCCTTTGATAAACAAATATCAGCAGCTTGGTACCGCACAGCAAGGAATTGAGAAGAGAGCAGAAAGATATCGTTTGTTCAAATGATGGATTTGCAAGCTATTAAATTGGGGATAAACTGCAGAAACAGTTCAGAAATTTCTGAAGCGGGTGAAAGAAAGGGGAGACATTGAAAAACTTACCTCGAGGTAGAAGCAAGAGAAAAACGACGCCGCTTGATAACAGGATCCTCTATCACAGCATAAAAAACAACAACCGGCGTCAGACTCTTAAAGACGTTACAAGCAGATTTAATGCAACCACAACATGTAATGTGTCAACTAGAACTGTGACTAGACGAGTTTTTGAAGATGGCTACAAACAGTGTACAGTTTCCAAGACAACAACAGTATCTCAAGTGATTCGGGAGAAAAGAGTTTCCTAGATTTTGCCGGCAAAAACGGCACTGGACAGTTTATAATCACTGGGCTTCCATCATTTTCAGAGATGCGACTAAAATTGAACTCGGTCATGATAATAAAATTTATGTTTGGAGGAAATCAGATGGAAGACTACGCCCCCCAAATGTTTAGGTCTCCGCAGTGGCAGACAGACCCAATTTTCCGGCTTCAGTTATGTTTTGGGTGTGTATATCTTACTATCGTGTTGGAACTCTAAAAGTTGTTAATAGAAACATGAACAGCGATGAATATATTGAAGTTGTTTGGCCAGTTGTTGTGCGACACTCTACAAATGGCCGCTGCATATTGCAAGAGGATTGTCACGTATCTTTGTGCTCTAATCGCTGGAAACAGGGCAATAATATCAATACACTTTCTGGCCTCCACAGAGTCTAGACATTGACATTATTGAAAATGTTCGGAAAGTATTAAAACTGCGGATGCACAGACGAACAAGCGAGATCCGAAATGCCAGTGAGAGAGAGAGAGAGAGAGAGAGAGAGAGAGAGAGAGAGAGAGAGAGAGAGAGAGAGAGTTGTCCTTGATATTTGCAGAGGTCTCTCTGAAATGTCAGTGACCTAGAGAGGGAGTTGTCCTTGATATTTGGAGAGGTCTCCTTTCCATTATGTTCGGAGACTCTACAACAGTTCACCAAGGAGAATTCCCAGTGTTCTGCGTACCCAAGATCATATTACAAAGAACTAACTCCATCTGGTGAGTGAATTGTCCGTTACTGATACAAAACAGGTACTTGGAATATTTCAGGTGCAATTGCGATTGACGTGACGGTAAGCCATTTTACGAACTCATTTATTTCGCATTACTATAGGTGTTGGTTAGGGTGGGCCTCAATACAGGTGCAAATGAGGGGTCAGTGAACAAGTGGCGTAGTGAAATATTTCCTTATTCCTTCATTTGAAAAATCTTAAAGTACCGAGTTTTGTCTCCTGTTGCAATATTTTATTCAAAATTATGGACAAACCGACCAAAGCGTCTGGGTATCGTAAATTTCCATGATAAATTGAACGCGGTACCCTTGTGGGGGCACTTTTAAATTCTCCACTCCTACTTCCAAAAAGTCTAAGTACTAGAAGTATAACAAGTATAAAAGAAATAACGAAATCGATATGAAAAAAAAATCTGTAATCATTAGAGGAATTAAGGTCTACCTCATATCTTAATGAATTTGCCAGTGTATGTTAGTTCTGTCATGACGGACAGACATAGTTCATCTTTGTATTTTTTCATGAATCACAAGTATAATTTATGTCTGTTCTAACAGAATTTCAAGGTCCTTAGGGAAAAAAAGCGTGACCTTAAAATGATCTTGACACAAAAACAAGAAACGCAACACCCACTCTTTATCCAGATTTAAGTATTTTTCATGATATAATTCTTAGAAATGAAATCTGCCATACCGGCTTTACTTATATGGTTGCAATGCAAATTTAAAAAAAAATCTAGAACATTATTTTCACCACATGAAAATGTTCATTGTAGGCGACATGCGCATAAATTGATTTCCATATCAATGCAATTTTCAACACACTCGCGCAATAGTTCATACCTGCAACATTAGTCTCGTTTTTGCTTCAAATCGCGACATAATTGTGTTTTATAAAATCGTAAAGGTAGGATTTCGAGTCGCACTGCTTCAAACAGAAAAAGATTAAAATCTTGTTGCTTGAAATTACAATATCACGTTTATACTACGTCTCTTGCACTTTCGTATGTGGCTATATCCAGAAAACACCGTAAGTTATGAAGTCTTAAATTACTTCACCAAATTAACGCTCCAGTCCACGACCTCACAATCACATGATGTCAAAATCACCATGATAAAACCCAATTTAATACCTGGACAAGGTGAGACATTACACATGTCGGACTCCGTGGAGTTTCCAGGACAGGTGTGTCCTCCATAGGCCGGTAGTGGATTGTCACATGTTCTGTGCCTCGATCTGAGACCACCACCACAGGACACAGTGCACTCGTTGTAATCAGACCACACACTCCATCCACCATCAACTACAATAACATTCTGTTACAGTCAACGTCCAAATTCTCAGTCAGTAGTGGATGCCCCCCTCCTTTTTTTTTTCCTGCAAGGTATGATGTTAAAAAAAACCCCAGAAATTGAAGATTGATTAATTGTTGTTTTCCGCCACACTCAACAATTTTTCAGTTATCTGGTGGCGTCCAGTTTTTAGTGGTGGAGAAGAGAATCCCGATACAATGTACCCGGGAAGAGACTACCGACCTTCCGAAAGTAAACTGGCAAACTTTCTCACATATATCGGCGTGAGCGAGATTCCAACCCGCGCCGACTAGAGGTGAGAGGCCTTGTGATTTCTGAGCGCGATGCTCTAACCACTTGGCCACGGAGGCCCCTCCAGAAATTGAAGAAAATTAGTATCGGTGAACAGAGGTACCTGGGCAGGCCTGCTTTGAGCACAACGATCCTTGTTCATTCACTCCCACACAGTCGGCACCACCGCCGCTAGGGTGCGGATTTGTGCACGTTCTCTTTCGTGTTTTAAATCCATTTCCACACGTGACACTGCAATGTGAATAGTCACTCCACTCTGACCAACCACCGTCCACTTTAATAATGAAGCACAAAAAGACAACTTAAGGCAAATGTATAATGGATTATGCTGGTGAATGATTTGAAAGAAGAAAATCTTTTTGGATAAAAAAGAAAGTCCCTGTGAAACACGCCTGCGCATAGTTGTTTTGTGCATATCTCCGCATCTTCGCTGTGTCCAGTGCAAAGGGAACCTCCATTTGATGGTGCCGGGTTAGAACATGATCTCGTTCGAAATCTTATCCCCGCCCCACAGGTTACACTACAAGCTCCAAAGCTGCCCCAGGCCGACCACCCGCCATCAACTGTTGTAAACAAGAGGGAGGAAAATGTCACGGAAAAAGAAATAGAAATAACATGGATTTAAGATACAAAAGATATCATTGTCTGTCAGTAAATATTTCCGACATTCAGTCAAGTGCAACCATTTGACCAGTGTTACATGCGCATTATTTTGATATCTTACAGTGTACATGTACGATTGATCGATTGATTATGTATTGTTTAACGCCCCCTCGAGAATTTGTCACTCATATGGAGACGTCACAATTGCCGGTGAAGGGCTGCAAAATTTAGGCCTATGCTCGGCGCTTAGGACCTTTGAGCAGGAAGGGGTCTTTATCGTGCTACACCTGCTGTGACACGGGGCCTCTGTTTTTGCGGTCTCATCCGAAGGACCGCCCCATTTAGTCGCCTCTTACGGCAAGCAAGGCCTAGGGGTACTGAGGATCTATTCTAACAGTCCGGATCCCCGGGTTAGAACATGATCTTCTCTAACAAAAAAAAAAAGAACTTCTCGAACTTTCCAAAGATCGCCGAGAGAGCGGATAAAGTAAATTGCCCTAAGTCTCTTGAAGATCACTATATGTGTACAAGGGCCGTGATGATGAATCTTATTGGTTTTTAGAACTAAGTTATAAAGCACACACACACACACACACACACACACACACACAGAGATTTTATACACACACACACACACACACACACACACACACACACACACACACCTTATCACTATTTTTTTTCTGGGATAGATACACAATATTTTTTCTACTCATTGGATCAGTCGTTCAGTAGAAATATTTGGTGTTGTCTCAATCTACCAAAAGCCCTGGGGACCATACAAAAAAAAATCTGAATGCCTCCAAAAAGTAACAACACGTCTCTGGAACCATCGAGGGAACGTTCATATCGATACGACAGTGATGACAAAAGCTACACTGTCCTGTAGGCTCGGCCAAAGAAGCTTAAAAAGGAATCGAAACACCTACGTCAATCAACGATATCTCTGTGACATTGACATGAATCGTGTGAAAACTTGTACTTGTCTGTCTGTCCGTCTGCCTGTCTGTAAAGAAAACGCTCACCTGAACCAGGGCATATTTGGGTATTACAGGTTGACACATAGATGGAATCTCCGATACAAAAGGACCCATTCTCTCCTGAACAATTCCGGGATCTTATCTGAAGTCCCCCACCACACGTTTTAGAGCATTCAGTGTAGGCACCCCAATTTCCCCAAGTACCTGGAGAACAAAAGAGGTAAGATCTCTGTTACATGTAGTGAGGACAGGAATTGTAAAATAGCATCTGTACAGTGATGAGTGTTCTATATTTTTTTACCGTTATTCAGTAATGTTAATACAACCAATCTCAGAAATAAACCAATGCAACCAATCTCAGAAATAAACCAATGCAACCAATCTCAGAAATAAACCAATGCAAGTGTCTTTCAAGCAATGAATAGATTTGAAGGACGAGGATTATTTAATACACACCCTAGCTATACGTACGAAGTCCCAACTTCAAACCCGTAAATATATAATTAAAACCAAGACTTTTCAGAAGGAAAATATTGGGAGTCAAAAGAGGTATTGGTAATTAGTTAATATTGAATCATTCATGAAGAATCCTGAGAATGCCGTGAATGAAATTGATGACTCTGGAATTCCCGAATGCGTGAATACTGGAGTGCAAAATTTTAAATTTTAAAACAATAAAGCTGTCTCAAATCGTAGTCATATACCCCCCCCCCTCCTATGGATATTCCTGCCAGTTCAGTAAATTCAGTATTCCTGAATATTTGAGGTTTAAAACCCCAAATATTAATGCATATATATGAATTCAAATGCCGGAATTAAACTGCAAGCATATAATGCACAATACCTGAAGTTCTACGACAAAGATTTTTTTTTTCATTTTCCGAAGTTGTTTCCATCGTTTGCCCTTGACAAGTTTTTCAAGAATTTCTATAATACCTGTGTAATACCTGTGTAATAATAAACCAACCTGGACACACCTTCATCACTGCGCATGTCTCTGTATCTTCCGTGGGCCCCATACAATTACCATTACGTGGTCCCATACAATGCCGGTATCTTGTGCGATTCCCCTCCCCACAAGTAACCGTACAGGGCGTCCACTCACCCCAGGGGGTCCAAGTAGGGGTCGCTAAAACGAAGGTGATAAAATCACGTACAAGTTTATCTAAAATCTGGTATTCTCATGAAGATAATACTAATATAAATATATCCTCTCAAATTTACATTAAATAACTTGTATCCCATTTTCATTCTCAGTGACCGTGTAGTGTGTGGCAGCGTATCGGGAAATCCATCATCATCGAAAGCGAATTTGAAGACTTGCCTAGATGGTCGAGCGGACAAACTCGATGGTCACACACGCTGTTAGGAGATTTTGTTCTGCAGGTCGTGAGTTCAACCCCGGATTGGGACCGGAAGTGGGTATCGATATGTAATGAATTTCTATATGACTAGTTAATATTTACTTCAGTTCAGATAATCACAACAAAAATTAATGTCCGAAAACAAGGCTATTTATAGCATCTAAACATACGAGACTATCTAAGATCATTCCTGTGTCTAGTAATATTTTACTGCAGAATATATGATGGAGTAACACAAGTCCTTTAGAGTTTTTAATAAGAGCTATAGTACTTCAATGGTGTTACACAACTCACTTGGAACACAGGAGCAATGAATCGCGTGGTTTGCGTCAAGGTCACATTGTTGTATCCATCCGCCAGAACAATGTAATACACTAGATTCTGTAAAAAATAAATTTCTTTTAACAGATTGTTTTGCTTTAATCTACAGATAAAAAAAAAATATTTGGCCCAGTATGCCTGTATGTCTGTGCTTTCTTACGTCCGATTATAAACCGATATCACTAATTTCATATAGCATTCAAAACATGTGTGGTGGATTTATAGTAAATATTTTGTAACCTATAATATTATTAACGGTAAAAGTCAATAAACCGATAAGTTATTTTACTGACCCTACATACAGCAATTTGTACTAAATTACTAGTTTACTAATACACTAACACCTCAAGCGAGGAAACTAGAGGTTCCCACATGTGAATCTATTTGTAGTCAATTGCAGCTATTGCTACAAATAATAATTTTGTTTTATATTTTAATTTTTACCTTTTGAATATTAAAACGACCGGAGAAGTATTATATTAAAGCGGATTACTTAAAAATATTTTGGAAAGAAATTATTTCATGGATTGTAATAAATAGCGCGAACGTTTGGTTTAAATTCTTATAAAATATCCCCATATTCTGCTATTGATTTAATGAATCGTACAAACTATCCCAGATATTGTGTTATTGATTTACTGAATCGTACAAAATATCCCAGATATTGTGCTATCGAATAAACCATTCTCACTAACCCGTTCTCATGATTTACTAAATCTTTTCCATGATTGTCTAAACCTTTCCTGTAACCGGGAGGTCGTGAGTTCGAGCTTCGCTCGTGCAATGGCCGCGTCAAATCTAAGACTTTAACATGAGTGACGATTGCTCCTTCGCCAAACGCTCGGCATTTAAAAGTGAGAATCACGGGTCTTTCGGATATGACCTTAAAAATGGAGGTCCCATGTCGCGACAGGCGTTGTCACGTTAAAGAGCACTCACTGTTACGGCCCTGAGCGCTAAGCATAGGTCTAAATTTGTGGTACTTCACCTGCAGCTGGTGACGTCTCGAAATGCGTGAAAAATTCTCAACGGGACTTAAAACAAACAAAAAATCAATCAATCAGTCTATGATTTTCTAAATATTTCGCATGATTTACTAAAGCGTTATCGTGATTACTAAATTGTACAAACTAAACTGTTCTATTGAAACGATTATACGAGGGCGAGTCATTAAGTCGTGATTGAGGGCGAGTCATTAAGTAACCCGCCTAACCTATTTTCAGTTGACCAAGACGGTCACGATTTTCCTGTCTTATTTCAATACATGTTTGATACCTGGGTGCAAAATGGCACGTGTATCGAGTCATTCTTTAATACGATATTTCATGTCAAACATGACTAGTGATGCAAAGACATGCTTTTGTAAACTGGCAAGGAAATACACGGTGAGTTAGCTGATGCTTATGAGTCTTCTGCACCATCTTATGCTCAGGTTAAATTCTGGGTAGGGGAATTCAACACGGTAGAACGTCTTTAGAAGATGAAGCCAGATCTGGACGCCCACTGGATGCCAACGAAGAAGAAATGTGCAACAAAGTTCGGGATCTGGTATACTCTGATAGACGGCTTTAGGGGGAAGAATACAGCGTATTGTTGAAGTGTTTTAGGTCAAAAGATAATTTTCTTTTGAGTATGGTGACTGTAGATGAGACTTGGGTTCATTATTATGAGCTCAGAGTCGTCAGTGGGTAGGGCCGGGGTCACAGAGGCCAAAGAAGTTCAAGACACAACCATTTGCTGGCAAGGTGATGGCCACTGTCTTTTGGGAAAAGGCGTTATCATGTTGGACGTTTTACCCAAGAAACGTACAATTACTGGAGTGTACTATGCAAACTAGCTAGACCAGCTGAGAGCCGCCATCCGTGAAAAACGTCGAGGTAAACTCTCTAAAGGTGTATTGCAACAGGATAACGCGAGAGTGCACACTTGCAAAGTTGCAATAGATGCTTCACAGCGAAACGGGTATGAATTAATACCACATCCTGCCTAATCACCTGATCCTAGCGAATTCTTCCTATTCCCAAACTTGAAAAATGATATCCGTGGACGTTATTTCCGGTCTCACGAAAACGTCGTGATAGCAGTTGAGGAGTGGGTCAGTAAAAAGGACCCTGACTTTTTCAGTTCTGGGCTGATGGCACTTGAACACCGTTAGTCTAAGTGAATCACACTAGAGGGCAATTACATTGAAAAAGAAGAGGTGCATCTCAACCGAAAATAAGTTAGGCTGGTTACTTATTGACTCGCCCTCGTACTACTATTTTCTCCTTTCCAAATAGTGTGTGGATGCGTGCGTGTGTGTATGAGTAAAATATATATTATGTGTGTTAAGAGAGAAAATTAGCACAAAACGTCTTCCTTCTGCATTTGTAAAATGGAAAGGCAATCATGATCATCTGCTATGGTTATGTGACATAAGAAATATTACCCAGGACAGAGGCGTGGATTTACGTGTTGACTGCAACTCTGTATTGAGAATGGTTATATGCTTGTTCACATAATAGGTTCATATTCACGAATTAACTATAAGATTGACTGATAATTGGGTGTATTTTGAAATTGATAATAAGTTTTAAAATTTCGGATTGTTTAGAAATATTTTTTTCAAAACGCAACCATTTGCTGGCAAGGTGATGGCCACAGTATTTTGGGAAAAGGCGTTATCATGTTGGACTTTTTACCCAAGAGAAGTACAATAACTGGAGTGTGACTGTGTACTATGCAAACCAGACCAGCTGAGAACAGCCATCCGTGAAAAACGCCGAGGTAAAGGTGTATTGTTACATGATAACGCGAGAGTGCACACTTGCAAATCTGCAATAGATGCTGAAGAGTGAAACGGGTGTGAATTAATACCACATCCTGCCTATTCACGTGATCCTAGCGAATTTTTCCTATTCCCATACTTGGAAAATGATATCCGTGGACGTTATTTCCGGTCTGACGAAGAAGTCGTGACGGCAGTTGAGGAGTGGGTCAATGAAAAGGACTCTGATTTTTCAGTTCTGGGCTGATGGCACTTGAACACCGTTAGTCTAAGTGAATCACACTAGAGGGCAATTACATTGAAAAAGAAGAGGTGGATCTCAACCGGAAATAAGTTAGACTGGTTACTTATTGACTCGCCCTCGTACTACTATTTTCTCCTTTTTGACCCGACTATATATGATAACCTACTTGAGCAATAGATTATCAGTTCATATAAATATTAAGACAATTGTACCTTAACAGATATTAATTTCAGGGGATCAGTGAGAAATAACGGAAATGTACATGGTGGAATCTTGTAAGATAATAGCTACATGTGAAAGTTCAAATCATATAACAATTAATGTCCAATAGTTATTCAATGAGACCGCTTATGACAAAAAGAAAATTATTCCACATTAGCCATGACTACAATATTGTTTCACTTTACACCTAACCTTTTCTATATATCAAGTTCGAATGAAGCCGCTCTAGCGATAAAGATGGAAAAGCTGAGATTGTGCGCCAAACATATAACTTTCTAATAAAACCCAATCGACCTATAGCTCTGATGTAGTATGGATAAATATATGTACATACGTGTTCTTTGTACAACCAATGCCACCACACAAACGAATAACAGTAACGGTGTATTCATCATACACGTATAATAGTGCACTGACCCCAGATCCGTGGCTTATCAAATGAGATTGCTGGAATATACAACAAACATAAACGTGGATTTTTGACCAAAGAAGAAAGTACTGTATAATCATTTTTTTTCGACATCGCTGTATATATCCATTAATGAAATAATTGTTTACGAGGAAATAAGTCGTAGTGAAACGCACTGATTTATTTTTTTGTTTTTGTTTTTTTTTTTGTTTCTTTTTGTTAATTTTTTTTTTTGCTTGTTTGTATTTTTTGTTACGTAAAAAACATTTCACTATTGTTAGGAAGTTTTGAAATAATTTTTCCATTGATAAGATGATATCAGGACTAGTGCCGACAATACCCACTTCCGAATCAAAAATTGGAAAATGTGTGTACAATTGAACTTGTTCAACTTCCTTACAATATCACGCATTGCGCGCATAGCATTGGCATGCCCCAGACAAGGTTATCCGAACTACAGAAACCTATTTTAAAAAAATATAACAGCTAAAATCTAAAAACAGAGAGCTGATTGAAAAAAAATCATGAGCACTATATAAACATAGATATTCGTTTTACAAAATGATAGGAAAAGACGTATTCAAATGATTTTTTTCCTCTCATATTTGTAAATGAGCACCGCACGTTATACTACTATATTGTCAAGTTCACTGCTGATTGGAGGAGTTGGAAGTTGAGACATACTCCATAACATGTCTGAATCTATGCATATAGTAAATAATTGCGCAAAAGAAAAAAAAAACAAAAACAAAAAACAAAAAAATAAATAAATAAAAATCAAAAACAAAAACAAACAAAAATAAAATAATAATAAAAACAAAAACCAAAAAAAGAAAAAAAAAAAAAAATTGGACCTACTTTGATAAAGTCATTTATTGTTTCTCTTTGAATGTTTGAAAAACTCCCGGGAGTACATTCTGTACTTTGATTTTTTATTCAGGAATATAATGTCGCAATTACGGCGATGTTTTAAAATTTCAAAAAATTGTTTAATTGCTAATCTTTGAGACAGTTTTATACCTAGAAATCAAGGGTGCGATGTGTGAACCAAAGCCAGTTTTATATATTTGTAACATTAAAATGCTTGTATAAAATTTAACATACTCGTCTAATAGTCCAACCAATCTACTCTACATTAAAAGAAATGCTTTTAATCATATAAACATAGCTGTGAGATGACTACCTTCTGACTCATTCCGAAGAATCACTATTTCCAAAAAGAGTGTTGATTGCGGCTAGTCTCCTTACGTATGAACAGTAATGTAAAGCAATCGGAACCCCTTCGCCCTTTACTTTTTAAGGAGTCTTTTTACAAAGTAAAGAGCGAGGTGTTCCGATTGTAATATAAAGTACACTTATAACAGGTCACTTCCTATTAAACATAGGAAGAACAAATACAGTTGATTTTCCAGGGCACTGTCCTCTTTGTGCCATTTACATTATTTCTAACCATCCTGGATTTCTAAGTGGATAAACAAGTGTGAGAAAATTCAAGCATGCCGAACTGTCAGTATTTCTTCTATTCTCTAACTCCTAAAGTCATCATTGAATTATTGCTCTGTTTGTGATATTCTATCTCTGTCTTTGCAGAGCGTTTTATCTTCTTAGCCCAGACAAGTTTTCTTCTTATTTGGTTTTGTGGACTTCGCGTGTTCACAGATGATACCCAAACCATGAACTCCACAAAGTGTTCGAAGATTATGATCGACATAGTCAGCAACATACTGAACAAAACTATATCTCGCATCCCCTGGAATATTCACGTTCTGGGAAATGTTTGCGTTAAACCTCTGCAGTAGTATACCAGGAAATACACACCAAAAGTCAAGATGTGATGCAGCAACACGTCACGTTCTATCTGTAAGAATGGTAAAAGAGACCGAGATCTTACAATACGTACAATAGACGAGATCTTACAATACGTACAATAGCCGAGATCTTACAAAACGTACAATAGACGAGATCTTACAATACGTACAATAGACGAGATCTTACAATACGTACAATAGCCGAGATCTTACAATACGTACAATAGACGAGATCTTACAATACGTACAATAGACGAGATCTTACAATACGTACAATAGACGAGATCTTACAATACGTACAATAGCCGAGATCTTACAATACGTACAATAGCCGAGATCTTACAATACGTACAATAGACGAGATCTTACAATACGTACAATAGACGAGATCTTACAATACGTACAATAGCCGAGATCTTACAATACGTACAATAGACGAGATCTTACAATACGTACAATAGACGAGATCTTACAATACGTACAATAGCCGAGATCTTACAATACGTACAATAGACGAGATCTTACAATACGTACAATAGACGAGATCTTACAATACGTACAATAGACGAGATCTTCCAATACGTACAATAGACGAGATCTTCCAATACGTACAATAGCCGAGATCTTACAATACGTACAATAGACGAAATCTTACAATACGTACAATAGCCGAGATCTTACAATACGTACAATAGCCGAGATCTTACAATACGTACAATAGCCGAGATCTTACAATACGTACAATAGCCGAGATCTTACAATACGTACAATAGACGAGATCTTACAAAACGTACAATAGACGAGATCTTACAATACGTACAATAGCTTAGGTCACAGTGGTATAGTGTACCCCTCATAATATCCTATTCATCACTTTAGAACAGCTGTGCTGCTGGTTTGATACATGGCTTTATGTTCATCTGTAGGGTTTTCTGTTGTGGATGACTGTAAAAAGTTTGAAGAATAAACTTTTGCTGTTTTTCTCAATGTGACAACACTGGAATGTTATGATTAGGTTATCACCAAAATAATTACTCGGCATCCTCTCCAGGTGAACTGGGATGTAAATACTCTCTCCACATCAATCGTTGATTCTGTTAACTGCATTCGGTTTAGTAATTTGTTCTTCATATTGGTTCAGATATCCAATAAGTGTTTGGAAATGGTACTCTTTGTCAACATATCTCGGTCTAACTCTGTTTTTGTTTGGGTTTTTTTTAGTCAGGAGAAAATGCTTTTGGTACAATATTACTTGTTCTAAACTTCACGCCACAAGTTTGGTCTCAGATATAACATGGTTCTGAACTTCACGCCACAAGTTTGGTGTCAGATATAACGTGGTTCTAAGCTTCACGCCACAAGTTTGGTGTCAGATATAACGTGGTTCTGAACTTCACGCCACAAGTTTGGTCTCAGATATAACGTGGTTCTGAACTTCACGCCACAAGTTTGGTGTCAGATATAACGTGGTTCTGAACTTCACGCCACAAGTTTGGCATCAGATATAACGTGGTTTTGAACTTCACGCCACAAGTTTGGTGTCAGATATAACGTGGTTCTGAACTTCACGCCACAAGTTTGGTGTCAGATATAACGTGGTTCTAAGCTTCACGCCACAAGTTTGGCATCAGATATAACGTGGTTTTGAACTTCACGCCACAAGTTTGGTGTGAGATATAACGCATCTGCTTTTTATGATTTACTTTGTGGATGAGATCAGAAGCAATACACCCAAGGAGATTTAACTTACAGAGAGTCTTTGATACTGTTAATAATATACATCATCGCATAAAACTCCTTTAAATCTTAATTATTACGTAGAAAGGAAAAGGTTCCCCCCTATCAACAAAATATTACCAGATTTAAAAACTAATAATATCATGATGTACATAAATTAAAAATTAGACACTTTTATCCACAAGCTGCAGTGCTGCAGCTCTTTTTGGGTGGAAAATTGGCATATTCTAATTTCTTCCCAGAGAGCTACAATTCTGTAGCTAATACTAATGTGAATTGATATTACTTGCCGAGATGGTATGCTCACATCCTTTTGTTACAGCATAAATTAAGGGAAACGCCTGTTTCCTTAAACATTTTAAAACTATTTTACTCCAGTTTCTGTGTTTTTTCCAAAATTAAAAATCTCTGAAGTAGCCTTAACTCATCCCTAATCTATTCTTTAAAATAGTTTTTGTTGTCATCCGCCATCGCGATCAAACGTCAAAAGCAGACGACCGATGACATAATACCATATTATGGCGTTAATATCTCTCAACTGGTTCTATGTGTGTGGGCCGTTCTTAGCATACTGATTCTGGATGCGGATTACTCCCTTTACCTGATCGAGATATAGTGCTCATGCAGGTGTGACAGGTCGACAGGGGATGCTTATTCCTCCTAGGCACTCTTAATCCCACCTCAGGTATGTCCATCTCTCTGATTTATATTTTCTCTACAAATTATGAGATTAAGTGCTGTTCGTTATCTTAGCCTTTTCATCAAAGCGCTATCCTTCTTGACTAAAAATATATAGCCCAAGTTAAAGTTTTAGAAAGGTAAGTTAAAGTCCAAAGTCAAGTTTTCAAGGTCAAACGTCTTGGTACCAAATGACTGGTCTGGTCCTGAGGGATCTATATATATGAAACAGTAAAGCCATATCCCCTTTTGTTAAAAAGATACAACCCAGGTTTAAAGTTTTGAAAAGTAGTTCAAGGTCAAAGTCACAAGATCAAAGTCACAAGGTCAAACTTCTTGATATCAAAAGAAAGGTCTCTTCGAGAGAGACATTTACATATGATATATCAAAACCTTTGATTTAAACCTTGGTTTAAAAGATACAACCTACCTCTCGGTTACAGTTTATTCACGAAGTATCTATGTACGACATATCAAAACCACATCCCTCTTTGTTCAAAAATATAACCCAGGTTAAAGTTTTTTCCTTAAAATGTGACGCCAACATCTGGTTATGACAGTAGCTCTCCGGACAGTCGTCCCGGCAAGCTAAAAAAATGAAACTGGCCACAACCGTGAGCCAGAATGAAGCAGGCATAAATCATTTCTTCTAAAGTTGATTTATCTCTAGTTAAATGCTTTTTGTTGTCCATGCATGTGGCCTCACGAAATTTTCTCCTCAAAGGTGTTATAAAATGGAAATCGCTTATACGTTTTCCGAATTCTGGATAGGTTTTAGTGGTAAAGCGTTCGTTTCGTGACCGGGAGGTCGTGAGTTTGAGTCCCGCTCGTGTCATGGCGTGCGAAATTCTAGGTATTTAGAAGTGAGAATCACGGGTCTTTCGGATATGACCTTAAATAAGGAGGTCCCGTGTCGCTGCAGGTGTTGGTACGTTAAAGAACCCTCACTGCTACGGCCTCGAGCGCTAAGCATAGGTCTAACTTTGTGCTAGTTCACCTACAGCAGCTGTTGACGTCTCAATGTGAGTGAAAATTTCTCAAAAGGGCGTAAAACAAACAAACAATCAATCAATATAAAAATGATTGGTACATTAATATAAAAAAATATTGAATTATAGTTTTTCTTATTCAGGATTGTAGAACATAAACTGCTATTAATCATTGCATTCTAAGTTCTCTAAGATTTTTTTTGTCGTTTGTAACAGGAAAGGAGGTATATATGGATGGAAAGGAGAAATATATGGATAGACCAGAAATCAAACCCGGAACCCCTGCAGTACTAGTCAGGTGATCTAACCACTGAGCTATCCACGCCGATATCAACTATCGATAAACCACTATGTTCCTTCCCTCTTTTAATTTTCGTCTTCCTCGAAGAAGCATAACCGATATTCTTTTGCTGCTCATAGGGCTTTCATCTGCAAGTCCACTAGTGTGCAAAAGCACCAAGTGTTACAGAAAAGGAGAAATATATGGCTGGACCAGAAAATCGAACCCGCGACCCCTGCATTACTAGCCAGGTGCTCTAACCATTTAGCTCTGCAGGCCGATATGGTCTATATAGTCCAAACCATTATATTTGTATACCCCACCCTAATTTCACTACTCATCAACTATGTCCCCATGATCCTTTCCTTTAAAGAGACACTGCACCTCATTTTGCGCAAAAATCATACAATGACAATCCTCCCAGAGCTTTCTCAAATTTTGTTTGCATAATTGAAAGTATAACCTTTGCGAAAATAACACATTTCTAAAGCTGAAGATTCTTGTTTAAACGAAAAAAAACAACTTTTTGAAGGCTCTTTAAAATACATTGAGACTCCTCCCTCCGGTTTGCAGACGCATGCGTAAAGACAGTAAACAACATGAAAGCATACAGTGGATGGACCTGGGATTTTCACAGATTATGCAAGAAAAAGGGTTAAAATAGAACGAGATACGACTCATATAGATAAGGATAAATTTTACGTGGGGATCAGGAGACACACACTGGAATAAGTGCTATTTTTGTTAGTGTAAGTTTAAAAACATTGTTTGGTCAGGAGGGACATGAAAGGTTTTCGTTAGATTGATTAATTGATTGATTATTTATTGCTTTCCGCCACACTCAACAATTTTTCAGTTATCTGGTGGCGTCCAGTTTTTGTTGGTGGAGGAGAGAACCCAGATACAATGTACCTGGGAAGAGACCACCGACCTTCCGCAAGTAAACTGGCAAACTTGCTCACAATAATGATTTATAATTACTTAATTAGAAGCGGGGAATAATCCCTCTCCTGAAATTCGAGTGTTGACCCCTTAAGGGGTATTTAAATAAGTTTCTACACAACACGTTTGTTGTCGTTGAAAATCGTCCGAGTCAGCATGAAGAATCCTTTAAATTCCGGATGGTCTTCAAAGCGCAGTTGAGAACAAATTGACGCATAAAACTTGTTATAAATTGTTAATATCAATATAATTTTTATAACTTTGTCGATACGAGTTTAGAGAGAGAGAGAGAGAGAGAGAGAGAGAGAGAGAGAGAGAGAGAGAGAGAGACCCACCTGATTAAAATGTGGAAAATGAGTTGTAGTGTTTCTTTGATAAACTTGAAACGCTGAATGAAAAATACAGAATCCACGTGCAGAAGTCTATAGAGGCAACAGACATGCATAACAAAGTTAGATAAATAAAAACACAAACAACAAGATTGTCATTTACTTGTCAAGAAAAGTCATGCGCAAATAAAATACGTACATCAAAGCATTATTACACTTGATGAAAATGATTGATAAATATTTGTATGATACTATCCATATCTTATACGAGGACCATGTGGGGAGCTTGCTAGAGCATCATGAAGTTTATTCATAATATGTACGGACATTAAAATGACACAAGGTACACACATGCTTAAAGCCCTGTCTAGTACATTTTCTTCGTTATAGGATGTGGTGGACAGACATACAATGGAACCAATTCTTAAGTGCTGTTATGATTTGTAGACGGTACAAAAACTTTGTATGTTGCATTATTTTCGAACCATATATATTCATATAGTAGATATGAATTCTGATATTCAAGGACAGAAATTTCATGAATACTATCCTTATGTATGAAAATTACAAAATTGAACTGCAAGTTTCAATCAAGAGGCCCTTGGATCACACAGCTCACATGAGCAGCAGTTTACAACTGTGACAAAATATTCAGCCAGTTGTGTTTGTATCTATTACTATGATAAACAGTCTCCAACTACATGTGCTTTAACATCATTAGTAAAATAATCTACAATAAAAAACAACAAAGCACTGAAATATAAATGTCCGAGACCATAGAAATTTATCTCATAGAAAATCGAAGGCTAATTAATGTCCATGGCATACGATTTTGGTGTCCGACGAAGCATGACGAGTAGAATTTTATAGGGTGGTTTGTTAGTTATAGATACGTAATGACTGACCAGTGTTTTACGTTCAATTGTCATGTCTATCCGGTCAAAATTAGACACTTCTCCATTGGATAAAAATGAATTGTGCACAGGGGAGGAGAATCCGCTCCTGGTCAAAATGAGACAATTGTCAACTTGGAAAAATAAATTGAGCACAAGGGTTAAGATGGGGCGATGGGGACATTTTTGGTCCCCTGACATAGAGAACGTACACTATCATCACTTATGTTTGGATAATACATACTGGATTGAGAATGTAAAGTAAAACAGACAAAATGCAAATTAGGCAGGATAAATAATCCTAATGTGAGATAGTTCAGACATAGTGTATTATACTGTACCAATGTACTATATAAAATATTGTTTTCTGGCATATCTTAAATATGATTAATTATCCAGATACAATTTATGGGACTATTTATTATATTAGGATTTTGTATCCCATAGGATTATGATAGAATTTTTGTAGGAGGGAAAATAATCCCATTCTTCTATAGGATTTTTGTCTTGGGAAGTTAATATGTATTATTGTAAAGTGTTCCGTGAGCCCAACCTTGAACTGTGAGATACTGCTAAAAATCCCACCATATGCACTTTCATTTTTCTCAAAATCTTAATCATTAAAGGGTAGCAGAAAGGCCGGACTTTAGTGTATGGAGTGAAATGTCGCACTGTTTAGCTTGATATGCAAAATTGTAATTTCTTTGATCAATACGTTGAGATCAAACATTTTATTTTATTTTATTTTATTTTTATTTATTTATTTATTTATTTTTTTTTTTTACAAATAAACGGTTTTCATATAACAAAGTGCAGAACAGTACTTACAATATAAAACTAACCCTAACCCTGACAAAAAGACTTGATGACGACATAACGTATAGCCATTGTTTAAATTTTTTTTTGCGGGACTCAAATTTGGCGGGTTTTGGGTCTACATCTCATACCTTTAATTTTGTTGGATAAAATTTTGGTGAGCTCTGTTTATTCATAGAATGTATATATATACTGATATACTTAAATTCAGTGATTTTTACTCTAAAATCTTTGAAAATCGCCAAAATTATATACCTGCCAAAAATAACCCGCAGCTATACGATATAGATTATATGCGTTATCACAAACACTGTCAGAAAGCAGCATCTTCCTTTGTCTTACGATATGCATTTTTAAAATTCATTAATAATATAATTACATAACAATCAATCTGTGACAAAATCAGCATTGTCCTGAAACTGCGATTTCCCAAACATCCAGTTCCAGTAATTGTGTTTTCTAGACTAACTATGCTGACCGACACATGCCCGTACTCTCACTTTTCACAGATGAAGTTATATTTGTCAGAACACGGATAATCATGCCAACTGTCATCAACCAAAAGTAACACACAATTTTCATATGTCCCTCCATTTGGGCCAGAAGTACTCCATTTAGTGAAGACAAAGGGATTACGAGAGTGATGCCAGTAAAACGTTCCTTCGGATGCAGCGTCCGTCCCTCCTGACCACCAGGTAGACCCCATATCTATATCATGAAACAAAATTACATGTACATATACTGAGAATAAAAATTATAAGCAATAAACAAGAGACAAGGACTTGGGGGTTCGGAATCGTAACCTTACGGGAGTGGAATAGTAACATTAGGGGTCTGGAATAGTAGCCTTAGGGGTGTGGAATAGTAGCCTTAGGGGTGTGGAATAGTAGCCTTTGGAGTGTGGAATAGTAACCTTAGGGGTGTGGAATAGTAACCTTAGGGGTACGGAATAGTAACCTTAGGGGTGTGGAATAGTAACCTTAGGGGTACGGAATAGTAACATTAGGGGTGTGGAATAGTAGCCTTAGGGGTGTGGAATAGTAACGTTAGGGGTGTGGAATAGTAGCCTTAGGGGTGTGGAATAGTAACGTTAGGGGTGTGGAATAGTAGCCTTAGGGGTGTGGAATAGTAACTTTAGGGGTGTGGAATAGTAACCTTAGGGGTACGGAATAGTAACATTAGGGGTGTGGAATAATAACCTTAGGGGTACGGAATAGTAACGTTAGGGGTGTGGAATAGTAACGTTAGGGGTACGGAATAGTAACGTTAGGGGTGTGGAATAGTAACCTTAGGGGTGTGGAATAGTAGCCTTATGGGTGTGGAATAGTAACCTTAGGGTGTGGAATAGTAACCTTAGGGGTGTGGAATAGTAGCCTTAGGGGTGTGGAATAGTAACCTTAGGGTGTGGAATAGTAACCTTAGGGGTGTGGAATAGTAGCCTTAGGGGTACGGAATAGTAACATTAGGGATGTGGAATAGTAACTGTAGGGGTGCGGAATTGTAAGCGTGCTTTACTGCACGAGTCGACATAATTAGCTTCGCTACAGCGATAGAACAGACCTATATTAACATAACACATTGATATCAACGCTTACACTTACTCGTTTACCACCTAGCAGTTCCTGCTAGAAGTAGATCAACACTTCAACAATATTCGGCAACCACACATTGGGATGTAAAATTCGATCATTATTTGGTGGAATTTTCAATTAGTCTACCATTCCATGTAATTTAACTAATATGTATGGTTTCTGCACATAACGCTGCAGCAGATACTTCTATGATTTTCGAAATTTTACGTCAAATAAAGTTATAGCTGAAAAAAAACATTTCAGTGTGTGCAGCTCGGGGGTAAAGCTTTGAGTCAAGGGAGGGGCAATGAACTAATCTCAAAGTTATAGGTTATCAATGAAATATCAACTATTTTTAAAGAATACTATTGCAACGTTGAACTTCAACACACTCTTCCCACTCGTTAATTACAAAATGTATTCCATGCAAACAGTAGCTGGATTTTGGTATAAACACTCTGAATTGTTTTTTTTTCCAGTTCTATAAGGAGGGGTGCCTAATCGCTTGGTGGTCCACAGAATGAAATGACTTTACGGTATTATGGAATTAGCAGAATAAAAATCTAATTAAAAATCAGATCTTTTCTAACGGTTACACTACAGAAGGTGAAATGGTTAGAGGAGATCTGGTTTAATCGGCGATGACAATCAGGACATTGTGTAAAAGGCGATGACAGAGGACACTGTATACAAGGCGATGACAATCAGAGGACACTGTATACAAGGCGATGACAATCAGAGGACACTGTATACAAGGCGATGACAATCAGAGGACACTGTATACAAGGCGATGACAGAGGACACTGTATACAAGGCAATGACAATCAGAGGACACAGTATACAAGGCGATGACAATCAGAAGGCACAGTATACAAGGAGATGACAGAGGACACTGTATCCAAGGCGATGACAATCAGAGGACACCGTATACAATGCAATGACAATCAGAGGACACTGTATACAAGGAGATGACAGAGGACACTGTATCCAAGGCGATGACAATCAGAGGACACAGTATACAAGGCGATGACCATACCTTGTATTACGGTCATTAAAAATGACAGCTGACCTGATCCGTATAAAATTTTACATTCCAAATTTCAAACAATTGTCTAGTTATCTACGTTACTTACAATGATTAGTGGTGTAATTTCGAAGTGTTGGAATTTAAGCGAATAAAACGATAAAAGGACATCATAGGTTTGAGAATGATGACGTAACATTGTTTTAAGATAACCGTATATTCGTTATGACCGTAAATGTAAGATAACTTCTTTTCTTTTTTTTTTTATTGTAGAGACAGCTATATTTTGTTTAATCCATATTTTGTGTATTCCGAAATCTTGTCTATTACAAATGAAACTTGTGATCTTTTAAAAGTAACTTGCTGTCTAATCCAGCAAGATGACGCCTGCATTGGACCATTTTTACCATAGTCACCATAATAATAATATCTAAACTTACAATTTACCGTAAAATGTGAAGTTTATTATATCTAGTGTTGATGAAAGTTATTCTTTATTTATTTTTTTTTTATTTTGTGTGTGTGTTTTTTATTAGTTTTTGTTTTGTTTGTTTTTTGGTTTTTTTTAGTTTTCTTTTCTTATTCAAAATCAACTTGACGTCAGTTGATTTACCAGCATAGACATTCAAATGATAAATATTCTCTGACTGTGTTAGGTGGCAGAATGTTATGTACAGTAAAGTGACGTCCTCCATGCGCCATGGATAAAAGGTTTTAGTACCCACGGCTCTCTGTATGCAATACCCAAAGAAAGATTTCCAGTGGGGGACCATATTTGTGGTATCCCCTCCCCATCCAAGAGGGGAATCAGATCTAGTAACATCAGGGAGGGGTGTGTGTGATGGATTGTCATAATCGTTGGCATGTAAGCACTGTACAAAATCTCGGCCTAGAACCGTTAAAATACTAGATCATAGGCATCTGGGTCAAGGATATTGCATAATAACCTATATGGAGGATATTTGAACCATGAATAAATAAATTAATATTTTTCACCAATCTTCTCTCTCTCTCTCTCTCTCTCTCTCTCTCTCTCTCTCTCTCTCTCTCTCTCTCTCTCTCTCTCTCTCTCGTATACATTTGTGCATGTTTCAGGAAGCTATAGTAGTTGATGCATATGTTAACTACGTAAATGTACCACGATAGTTGTAATATTGCAACATCTCATACAACCATGTGTCTTCATCTCTGGTTTCTAATGCGATAGGATGGGCTCCCATCGATGTGCAAGTTTCCTGCATAGCAAACAAGATGTACATTGTATAAAAAATGAAAACGTTCCAGATACATCGTTACGAATCAGGACAGTTTCTTTACAGTAATACACGTACCTTCGCAGTGTTCCAATCGGTTTGATTTCTAACTAAACAGTATTTATTTCCTTCCCATTCTTCCCACGCTACCAAACACTCTGTAGTGGATTGGTTAGGATTTGCTGTACCAAAATATTCAAGGTACATGTACATTATACACATTTCTATCGAGGCTGTAGCTGCACTGGTCAAGTCCAAAACAGATAATCAACAAGAGTATCGAAAATGATACATAATAAGCCCGTCACAAGCTAAAATGGGGCGTTTTTCTTAGACATGAATTGTAAAACGTTAATCATAGTAGTATCAGACATCATTAGGCTGTGATATTCTTTCTTTTGCGTCGCGGTAGCCCAGTGGTTAGAGCGTTTGCTTCGTAACCGGGATATCATAAGTTAGAGTCCAGCTCGTGCCTTGGCCGCGTCAAACCCAAGACGTAAAAATAGGTAAAGATTGGTCATTCGCCAAAACGCTCTGCATTTAGAAGTGAGAATCATGGGTCTTTCGGATATGACCTTAAAAGCGGAGGTCCCGTGTCACGGAAGCATTGACACGTTAAAGAACCCTAACTGTTACGGTCCTGAGCGCTAAGCATAGGTCTAAATTTGTGGTACTTCACCTACAGCTGGTGACGTCTCAATATGAGTGGAAAATTCTCAATGGGACGTCAAATAAACAAACAAAACAAGCATCGTATGAATAACAAGTTTGATGGTTCTAGTTCCAACGGTTTGGTCGGTATCCTCCCTACATAGTTTTCCTATTAAGTGATACTACGACCTTAACCTTTGATCTCATATCTTGAAGAACAAAGGGCGTCCTTCACTTGGCATGAGCAGTATGGCTACCAAATTTGACAGTCCTAGCCACAATAGTTCGGTCTGTATCCTCCCTATAAGGTTTTCCTATTAACTCATCCTTTGACCTATGACCTTGAAAAGCAATGGGCAACGTCCTCTAATCATGGTGCCAAGTTTGACTGTCCTATTCACAATAGTTCGTTCTGTATCCTGCCTGCAAGGTTTTCCTTTTAGCGGATACTACGATGTTGACCTTGAAAAACAAAATACACCTTTCTCTCTTCATGTTGATCAAACGTTCTTAATTTGACGGTCATACCCCCAATAGTTCGGTAAGCATCGTGACTACAAGGTTTTCCTATTAACTAACACTACCACCTTGCCCTTTGAACCCTGATCTTGAAAAACAATATGCACCTTTCTCTCATTTGGCGGTTATTATTGATTGATTATATATTGTTTAACGTCCCGTTCCAGAATCTTTCACCCATATGGAGACGTCACCATTGCCGGTGAAGGGCTTCAGAATATAGGCCTATGCTTGGCGCTTATGACCTTTGAGCTGGGAAGGTTCTTTAACGTCCCACACTTGCTGTGACACGGGGCCTCGCTTTTTGCGGTCTCATCCGACGGACCGCCCTATCTAGTCGCCTCTTACGACAAGAAAGGGTACTGAGGACCTATTATAACCCGGATCCCCACGGAGCCATTATTGCGATTAAATATGCCAAGTGTGACGGTCCTAACCCCAATAGTTCAGTCTGTGTCCTGCCTGCAAGGTTTTCCTATTAACTGATACTGCAACCTTGACCTTGAAAAACATTAGGCATCTTCGTTGTAAGATCCTGGAGCTTATGATTCATTTGTGCATTTTACTTGCAATGTACGTACAGAAAGACGAACGGACGCCATACCATAATACGTCCTGTCTTTGACAAACGTTCGCACAACAAAAAATATGTCAGAAGCTATACGGGTACTTTCGATTTTTTTCGCTTTGTTCGAATAACTTTTAGCAACAAAATGACAAGCTGAATAAAATAAATTCAATGACCCACCACCTACATTTATGATTGAATTTTACTCTTTACTCATAATTAATAAGTGATAAATCAAAACATTAGAGATCCAAGGTCAAGGCTGTAAAGTAAAACAGCATGGCATCAAAAGAAATTTCCTGCCATAAGGTTGTTTGTTTTACTTCCCGTCGAGAATTTTCCACTCACATTGAGACGTCACCAGCTGTAGGTGAAGTATCACAAATTTAGACCTTTGCTTAGCGTTCAGGGCCGTAGCAGTGAGGATTCTTTTACATGTTAATCTCTGCCGCGACGTGGTACAGCGTCGTGCCAAAAGTATTCGCGGAAAATGGCGAGAGTTGTTGCCCTTCACAAAGAAAACTGATCGTTATCAAGTCAATACAAAACGGAAGTTAACTTTGAGACAATCCCTGAAATCAGTAATAATTCCCGGATAATTGACGTATGAGAATCGTCTGCTGTATTAAAATTGTGCTGCTGAATTGTAATGTAAACAAAAATGGGTCGGAAGTCAAAAGAATTGTCATCGGAAAAGAAAGAATTGATTGTGAAATTGATAGATGGTGGATTTAAGATCAGTGAGATTTCAAGGATGTTAGGAGTACCTGAGTCGACTTGCAGATCTATTTTGAAGACTTTTCCGAGTACGGTGTAGCTTCTTGAAGGCAAAACGAATGGGGCGGCCGAAAAAGTGTCCCATCGTGGGGAAACAAGGTTGTTGCGGTTGGTGAATTGGAGCAGAGGAAAAGTGTTGAAGGATATCACAACTGAATTCAATGTCGGAAATGATTTAGTTAATGTCAGTAAGCGGACTGTGCATCGGATATTGCATAAAAATCAGATTTATCGGAGAGTTGTCAGGAAACGCATGGTTGTGAAAGAGGTCAACAGAAAAATGAGACTTGCATGGTGCTTGCAAAAACGGAGATTAACTGTAAACCAATATTGGCGAAACATTATCTTCAGTGACGAGTCACAAGCTGTTATAGGTCAAAATAACAGAGTCTGTGTGTGGCAATCCGCTCATGAAGCTTACAAACCGGAGTGTATGTTTGCAGAATGCAAGCCCAAGGTATCCGTAATGGTCTGGGGATGTATCACCTGGTATGGCCCTGGTACTCTGTGCAAGGTAAACGGCAATATAAATGCTGAGAAATATATTTCTATACTCGATGACCAGCTTTGGCCTGTAATTACCCGTCATTTCCCCGATAATTCGTACACCTTTCAGGATGACAATGCCCCCGTGCATCGCGCCCGTGTTGTAGAGAGATACAAGCACGAAAACAACATCCGTGGAATGATTTGGCCAGCCCAATCACCAGACATAAACATTGAAAACTGTTGGCATCGGGTAAAGAGAGATTTACAAAATCGGACTGGCGATATAGCAAACTCAGATCTGCTGTTCGAAGCTATTCTAGATATTTGGCAGAACTTCTATGTAGAATACATCAGTTTCGGATGAGACCGTATAAACCGAGGTCCCGTGTCGCAGTAGGTGTGGCACGATAAAGATCCCTCCCTGCTCAAAGGCCCTGAGTGCCGAGCATAGGCCTAAATTTGCAGCCCTGTCACCGGTAATGGTGACAGCCGCCGGATAGCTGAAAAATTGCTCAGGCGGCTATAAAAAACAAACAAACAAACAAACAAACAAAGAATACATCAGGAACCTTTATCAGTCCTTACCACGAAGAGTTCTTGCATGCATTCGTTCTAAGGGACACCTTACAAAGTATTAAAGGTATGTGTACTTCATTATTTTGTCCAAAACGGCGAGTTTGTAATGCTAAGCGAGATAACTCTCATTTGACGTCGGCCATTTTTCCACGAATACCTTTGGCACGACGCTGTACCTTCGTTTTTGAGGTCATATCCGAAAGACCCGTGATTCTCACTTCTATATACCTAGCGCTTAGCGAAGGAGCAATCTTTACCCATTTATACGTCTTGGGTTTGACGCGCCTATCCATGAGAGGGACTCGAACTCATGACCTCCCGGTTAAGAAGGAAGCGGGGAGGTCGTGCGTTCGAGCCCCACTTATGCCATGATCGCGCCAAACCTAAGACGTATTCAATATACGAATGATGAAAGCTCTACCTCAAATTGGTCGGGAGATATTGCATAGATCAGGTTATACGTACACTTAGAGATATCATCTAGAGACAATTTGTAACCTACTGTGTACAGGGGACTTTGAAATTTCATTTCTAAAGTAATAGGGGTTACCCTTTCATGTTTGAAATAAAGCCTTAAGTGTATGAGGGCGAGTCAATAGGTATGTAAATGTTAAGATAACTAACAGTATTCAATCTCGTAATTCCTATAGCGAATACAAATCAGAGAGATGGGCAAACACGGACCCCTGGACATACCAGAGGTAGGATCAGGTGCCTAGGAGGAGTAAGCATCCCATGTCGACCGGTCACACCCGCCGTGAGCCCTACATTCCGATCAAATAAACGGAGAAATCCGTAGTCAGTATCAGTGTGTCATGAACGGCCTAACAATTGGTATGAAATACGTCAGACAGCATTTGACCTAATGGAAAGTTGTACTGGCAAACTAGATCGATATAACGACCATAAATTTTGCGAAATGCTGACTTTAGTTGATATTGTACAAACCTCTGACTTAGATAGTTATAGATCAAGTTTAAGATCCGTTACGCTTGAATCAGTTTTCCAGACTTCCCTCCGCATTGGATGAAGATATTCAATTAAATTTTTATATTTGGTTTTGTCTTGGATAGTTAGAGTTCAAGTTTGAGTTTCGTTACGCTTGACCTACTTTTGACTGATTTATACTCCGTGATGAATTTTCCGGACTTTTTTTCCACATTGGATGAAGATATTCAATTGAAATTTGATATATGGATTTGTCGTGGATAGTTACAGATCACGTATGAATTTCGTTGACCTACTTTTGTACTTTTGACTGAATTATCTTACCGGTAGGGAATTATGTATTGCCTGCAATACACTTGGAATGCTTGGTTTTGTTTTTTTTAATTATTTCTTTTATTTGTTTGTTTGTTTTGGTTTTTTTTGTATTTTGCTGTTCTTTTTAAATTTTATTTCATTTATTTGCTTTATTATTTATTTTATAATTTATGTATACACAAGAAATTTGAAGAAAGAAAAGAATCAAAACAATAAAACTAAAGAATACGTGGATATGTCCATATGAATTTCGGTAAATATTTTTCCGTTTTTCTGTATAAATATAATAAATATAAATATTAAATTATCACATTTCCGTGAGAACGTATGATATCTTCAATTCTTTACTTACGGCTACCAAGCTTTTGATAATACTCCCAGCTTCCATTACCCGATGTAATCTCACCGGTGGACGTTAGAATTTTATCCAGGGGGTGACAGATTTGAATCCCATTGTTGAACAGAAATGCAACACAGGCTGCATTCTGACAACAATAAAGAGCACAAATTATCACAGTCTCTGATCTAGTAGAAGAAATTGCGTTGGTCACATTCCCACCATCGAATGCAGCTTTTCTGTTGTATGCATATTCTAAAATACTTGACAAAACAAATGTCGTAATATGAAGTAAAAGTAAAGCAGCTAAAACGCAGAGTCGTTTTGTCATTTTCATTTTTGTCTAAACTCTAATGCAGATGCGAATTTCACATAACTACATGAGGTGTTGCTGTTTATCTTGATCATTAATTGTGTAGTTAAGTTTTATATTGCAATCCTTACTATAATCAATAGCCCAGAATTCAAACTGTTTTTTAATTATATGTCACTTCAATCGGCTATCGATTTTATTTCAAAATTGTGGAGGAAGAAAACATTCCATAAACATTTTTTTAATTTGTTTCACGTAACTTTGAGAATTTCCCTGTTGCAATTGGTTTTGTCCGTCGTCCGTCGTCGTCTGTCGTGCGTTAACAATTTAACACTTTTAACGTTTTCTTCATAATTACCATTCCATTTCTTTTCAGATTTGACATATAGCATCTTTGGGACAGGGGAACATAAATTGTAAATTTCAGGACTCCTGGGGCTTTTGCGGCGGGGCAAAAACTGCTAAAAATGACCAATTTTCAAATATCTCTACAAACGCACATGTGCCAAAAATTTGATTGTATCTCTATGATGTAGAGCAGTAAGGCCTCTACAAAAATCGTAAATTTCAAGATCCCCGGGTAGAGTTCGTTTTTTGTGTATGTGTTAAACACTGGAGCCTTAAGAGCAGGGCCAAAACTTTACAATTTTCAAAAATATTTTTCTCTACTGCCACACAAGTGTAAGAAAAACTAGATACATAGTGATGTAAAACAGGAAGACCTCTATCAAAATAAATTTCATGATTCCCTTGGTAATGGTTCTGACCCCCAGGGCAAGGCCAAACGTAGTATTATATAGTATTTATGTGTAAAACATTTGAATAATATCTTTTTAATGCTATTGATACTATACTGAAACTAAATAAATACCTTTTCTTTTTTGATGTAATTGCCCTCTAATGTGATGCACTTAAACCAATGGCGTTCAAGTGCCATCAGCTCAGAACTGAAAACGTCAGAGTCGTTTCCATTGACCCACTCCTCAACGACGTCTTCGTCAGACCGGAAATGATGTCCACAGATATCCTCTTTCAAGTTTGAAAATAGGAAGAAGTCGCTAGGAGCTAGGTCAGGTGAATAGGCAGGATGTGGTATTAATTCATACCCGTTTCGTTCTACAGCATCCATTGCAACTTTGAAAGTGTGGACTCTCTCGTTGTCGGGTTGCAGCAAAACACCTGTAGAGAATTTACCTCGGCGTATTTCACGGATGGCTGTTCTCAGTTAGTCCAGCAAGTCTGCATATTACACTCCAGTTATTGTACTTCTCTTGGGTAAAACGTCCAACATAGTAACGCCTTTTGCGTCCCAAAATACTGTGGCTATCACCTTGCCAGCAGATGGTTGTGGCTTGAACTTCTTTGGCCTCGGGGACTCTGAACTTTATTCTCTGTTATCCTCAAATATATACACAATTTATTTTATCATACAGATGGTCAAATATTGGGTTTTTTAAAGAAATAATTTGTTTGATCAAACTATACAGCTGATCTCAACCTCTCAAATGACGCTATCCTGAGGATAACGTCAACCCTGCGCGCATCAATTTGGCGCATGTGGTATATGTTTGTTACCCTTCAAGTCATGTCTTCCGTTTCTAGATGATAATAATACACTGGAAGATACGAGATGGAGAGATTTTATTTTTCCAACGATTATATAGCCAATCATATGAAAGTAAGAGTTAAATTTCAGACTAATACATGCTTTATAAAACATTAACATTAACAGTGAAATACACACACACACACACACACACACACACACACACACACACACACACACACATACACATATATATATATATAATATATATATATATTGTTGTATTAGATGGAGCTTAGTCTGGGCCAAATCCTCGATAGCTGTCATTGTCTGTAGTTTAACAAAACAAATTCTTTGTTATAGAATAGGTCTGAGAAATAAACATCTAAAAAAAAACTCAGCACTATTTCAATATCAATACCTGCTAGGGGGAAAGAGAAATTTATTCGATGCAATCTAACACAAGCAGGATAAAATTATTGAATCGTACACTGCACACGTTTACACATTTTAAAGCAATATAAGCTGTCAAAATTGTTATTTTGGGGTCCCTAAAATTTAATCGAAAATTTTGTAAACATCTACCTTCTAATACCTGATTTTATTGATTAAACTTTTGACATGTTGTATTTTTTGAATTAAATGTAAAAATGTTCGACAGTTGAAATTAAGTCTTCCCGTACCTTAATTTTCCCGACATTATTTCCGTATGCAATGTCCTAAAGTTGAACTCATTCGGCAAAATCAAATGCGCAAGCGCAATATTTCCGGTAAGCACGAAAGATGTCTGACACGAAAGGTTCGAAGCGAGGAAGAAAGCCGACTTTGGAATTTTGCGTAATGTTTCGAGCGATCCCTTAAAACTATCATAACTAAAAAACATACTATCATAACTTAAAAACATATAACATCGTTAACAATGCCAAAATAATGATGGTAACTAGAATTTTATCTCACTTCGCCGTCCATATTTTAATGACCCGGATACAACCCGATCAGCATCAGAATCATTCGTGTCAACATCGGTTATCTTCGGGATTGTCGCCGACGATTAATCAGCTGCCATTGTTAGGGTCAAACGGAATGTCGAGGAATATATTTTTCATCACGTAAAGGTGTGTAAACGATGCATAAGAGAGGAAATTCGATGCAGTTCCTTTTTTCAATCATATCAACGTTCATTTAACCTCTTTTAATGCCACTATAAAAAATTGCAATTTTGTCAGCTTATATTGCTTTAAGGTTTTGACACAAGATATAATTTCCTACAATTATGACTGGACACGTCTTTACAAACATTTTCATTTTATTAAATCAGCAATTTTTAAAAAAAAATATTATTTACTCAAAACTACTGGGTTTGAAATAACATTGATCAATAGTGATGGGTCTCTATCTCGAGGGAAAATGCTATGTTTCCTCCTTCAGCAAGTATTGTATTGGCAGAACATATGAATAATTCCCAATGGCTAAAGGACTAACATAAACCGTGTGTGTCTGAATCTGTATGCACGGCAATGGAGTTTATTACGCTTATCACGTATCATTTAGAATTATTGTACTCTACGTAAATAAATTATAACCTGCAAACTGAGAGGTGTGTTTCATGGCATTTCATCATGCATGGATCTGTGTATCAGTGGAGGTGATTACCATTACCACCAATCGTTATAAATGTCCACTGTAAAATATGAATAATTCAAAAATAACGGGGATAATCGCATTTGCACTGGAGCTTAAAACAGCGAAAAATGTCTGTATGAGTTGTGAAAAGCAATATATTCCTTTCTGCTCGATTACACAAGCAAGAAATATTAGCACTGGGACAAGGTAAATGAAATTAATTACAAATTAGAATCATCCAAGTTACAAGGCACGATTATTTATGTTTTTGCGAATCATGCAAGGGGTTAATTCCTGTAGAAGACATTTTAAGCTCCTTGGGTATGTCGAAATATGAAATTGATGATGTATATACCAGAGGATAAAAGAGGACAAGAGTCCGAAATTAGTAATGCTCTTGACAATATTCAATATATATATTTTTTTTTGGGGGGGGATAATTTTTTGATAAATATGGTATGAGCGCATGCTTACTCACGTTCCATACTTTTATAGAGGTAAAAATATTTCATATAGGAATTGATTATTATGCGCTCACTTTTTAAATGAAAATTTATTCGATTTGTATGTGCTTGATTACAACAACGCACAGAAATTCGGGGGGGGGGGGGGGGGTAGGGGGCTTGAAAAAAAATTAAACCTATGCTAAGCGCTAAGAGCCGTTGCGTTTAAAGTGCCAACGCCAACAGTTGAAACTGACATTCCGCAGAAACCAGTTTATTTTATCATACGGAATATCAAATTTATTTTTTTTGGGGGGGGGGGGGTTATATTGGGTTTTTTTCCTATATCTTTATATTTGATTTGATCAAACTAAACAAATCACCAGTTGATCTCAGCCTCTCAAATGACGCCATACTCTAATGATTTCCGTAGTTATATAAAGTTATCCTGGATGATATGAATTTTACACTCTGATGAAGATATTTTTTTTCAAATGTCTGTATAGCCAATCACGTCGAGTAAGAATTTACCACCGAACTGAATTCAAAAACAGTGCCCGATGTTTGTTGAATGCAGAACTGAATTCACAAACGAAAATAAGCTGTCACAAGTCAGCCAAAATTCCAATCCAGTCCGCTCCTAGTAAGTTAATTCAACGGAATTTTGTAAGTGCTTGTCACCACAAAAATTACAGTCTATTTATATGAATCTTTCAAAAAATAGAATATCTAGATCACAGGTGTCAAGCAGGTACAATATATTACACAACAACACCCAATAAAGCAGCATGAATGCCATGATGTCGAAGTTCGCCAACATTAAAACCTAGCCTTTTGAAGGAAAGTTCATTGGTCGGACAAGAGTCGAAGTCGGAACTACCAATATTTAAAAAGGGTGACCCATCAGAACTGTCCATTCATAGATCGGAGTCATTGTTACGTTGTGTTGCTACATTTGACATGTTTACTCCAAATGCTTCCGAAGGGAAGAAAAAGCAAGCAAACAAATATACTCCACATTTTCGATCAAATCACCCAAATATTTTGAATGTAAGTTTGGATTATTTTATTATTCCATATATCCATGACATTTTACAATGTGTTTCCGATATCTAGCACATTGCTATCGGAGAAGTGCACTACTTAATCTAACAAGTCAACCATACCCAGGTGTGGCAAAAGCATCAAGTTGCATTCCACGCACAATTCGAACACGTGATTCAGATTTTAAAAGAATGCACTCAATATGTGAAGAACATTCATGCTGAAAAAAAAATGTCTAAAGGGTAATAGGATTTGAAAATGCAGTTCTATGTTTTTAAAAAAGGCAAATTATGAATTATCAATTTCTCGCTGTTAATAATAACATTTGCATCTCTGCAATAAAACTCGAAACGACCATTGTTAAGGAATAAAACAAGTTTACAGTAAATATCAATTTTATTTTGCTTTCGGGATGTTTTTTTTTTTAAACAGTTATTTGGAAAATTTTCTGGTTTTTTTTCCCGAAATCTACGAATCATGACATTTGCTCATCAACATACTAGTAACTGTTCCAATCACTGTAAATCTGGAGAATAAATAAACCGAGTGAATAGAAATTTTAATGCAAAAAACATTCCAACTCATTTCGCTTTTACACCCTGTTCATCGATACTGAATGAATCCATAGATGTTTGTGATCAGGAAAAGTCACATTCGATTTCCTATTTCATCATTACAACCTAGTTGTACATTCCTCAAACCCCAGACACATGTGTATGATGCAGTATTCCCAATTTTAGCCCCGTTTTAAAAACCGACATCCGTGTATTGCAACTTGAAAACAAATGTCATTGGGGGGGGGGGGGAAGGGGGAGGGGTGGCCTCAAGGTCCAAGTCACAAAGTCAGTTCAAAGGTCTGGACCCTCGTATTATAGTTTGCAATTAATTAAACTACATTTGAAAATAAACAAAATTTCATTCGTCTGTGTCAGAAGAATCTCTGTTCATAAAAACTCGTAGACAGTATTTCTTATGTACTTTAATTAAAGTAAATATACATAATTTGATTGTTTTATATATATATATATATATATATATATATATATATATATATATATATAATCGTATTATTTGTTTTCTATCAATATTTGGCTGGGAGAACACCGTTTTGTAACACGTGACTGCCTTGCATGTCAAGCCAAGAAGCGGTATGTCTCCCAGCCAGTTTGTTTTCGCAGGTATTTTTAGGACTCGCATTTCTTCGCCATTTTAAGTAAATGACAAGTTTCACATCTTAACATGCCTCACTGTTATGTTTCACTTGGACACAGAGCTGCCATATTATCTTGGATTAATAGCACGGCTTTAATATAGATATATTTATTTGAAAACCTGAATTCCTAGTACTCAAGGAGGCTTTGTAAAATGTTTGTGATGTTAAGAGAAGTAAAACGTTTGAAGGATTAACATTTCTGTGACCCACAATCACAGTACTGATGATCATCGCTAACTCCATACTTCTATGTTGATACCTGTGTGGGTTTTATTTGTTACCGTGGTTGATAATTGAAAAATACTGACACTTTCTCAAAATAGATGACAACAAGTTCACTCATCTCTGTTACAAGTTTTGCTGATAATCCCAGAGTAAAGTGTATTCCGTGTTAATATCACTACGCTTACCGTCCTCAGTGAACTCGGCGTTAAACCCGGACATCGTTTTCTAACCATGGAAACTTGTTCCCGGTGTAGAAATAATCACCAGGAAGAGAGGACATATTAGTCTACGTTAATCATCGCATGGTCTCTGTGATCTCGTCTTTCTGAGACATCTAATACATTCACCTAGTTACAGGTGCAATGGGAAAAAAAACATTTCTAGCAGGGTAAAATTTTCTCATCGTTTTTTTTTTCTGTATGATGATACATTTCATCTTTCGATTCAAGACATGATCAGTACGGGTGTACTTGATTGACCTTCAACTGATAGTCCTCTGTTTCGTGAGTTGGTTCACAGTGTTTAATTTCCTTTGTCATTTTGAATTTATGCCATGTTATTTTTTTTTATTCACTGTGCTTGATCAAGAAACTCACTGGGTACGAGTTAATGTTCGCACGAATTGCCATCATTTATGATAAATTAACTTTGATATTAATTAAGTCAATCATTATTACGTCATTGGGTCATTCGAGGTTCCTCTGACTCTTATGCCTGATTTTATATTGTGATATCGGGAGAGGTGGGCGTAAGATAAAAGTCATCTCACATTACTCATTGGAAGAACAAGACGTCCTATAATACGCCCCCTAGTTAATAACGTATTGAATAGCAAGTCAAAAGTAATAAACATGTAATGTGTAGAGAACATAATGTGTAGCTGTAGTGCAGGTTTAGTGCCAGTTTTGTTTGTTTGTTTTTTGTTTATCTTTTTTGTTGTTGTTGTATTAGTTTGGTTTTTTTTCAGTTTTTTTTTTGTTTTGTTTTGTTTTTGGTTTAATTTTTATGTATCATCTACTGTTTTTATTCATCTTATGTATTATATTTATATTTCCAATGTTTTGCTTTTGATTTCTTTACACACGACGTTTTATCTGTTAGCAATGCTCATTTTCATTCATTTGTTGATTCGATATATCCCAGTGAGCTCGAAATAAAAGATACCACAGAATCGTCCACCTGTGCTTCCTATATACCTGCTCCAGCACTCTTCATTTAAAGGATTTTAGATCTTTCTACGCACTTCATTAAGTATTCAACTTCTAGCCCACATATTTCTGAACTTTTGCTTAAAAGTGGGGTCTCTTGAAGTTTTCCATAAAATATACTGCAATGTGATGATAAGCTGATTCACGGGATATTACCTTGTGGAAACTATATGGTAGCCCGGTCGCAGTCAATAAATGGATAGTTAACCATAGCAATTACACATGTAACTATACTTGTAAATTATATTTTTATTTATATATATAAGTGCAGATAGCGGACAAGGGTCAATCTCATATTAGTTAGGAGCAGGGCACAGACGGATCTCCGTAGATGGCAGGTGGCAAGGAGGAGTAAGCATTCCATGTTGACAGGACTGGTCAAATCTGCCTTGTGCCCTATGTCTTGATCAAGTAAACAGAGTAATCCTCAGTCAAAATCAGTATGTAAAGAACGATCCAACAACTGGTATGAAATACGTCAGACAGCACTTCACACAATTACAAGGTGTATTTGTACATTGCAGTAGAGTTAAATTCTATCCCACGATGCCGCTGTGCTGGAATTTTTGTATTTTAATTTTTTATAGTTTCCTCTCATAATACCTTAATTGAAATAAATTTTGAAAATTTTGAAAATTTTTGATGACGAAGATTGAATAATAGAAAGATTAATACTTTGTGAATTTCATGAACATGAAAAATCGTTTGAAGGAATTTTAAAATTCATTTCCCAGAAATTTGTAAATTTTTCTCTATTTCAGATACTTTTACCCTACAAAATGACAAAACTACATATAGTTACTTTAAATGGATAAAACTGATGTTTAGTTAGTGAAAACATTGTGATGGAATTTTATAATTTTATTTCCAGACTTTTGCCGCAAAATGATGGCTTGAATAAAATTTTCTGAAAAATATGGTTAGTTTATCAACACACGCCAACAATGTTGGGAATTGTTGCTAATCACCAAATGTGAACTATACAAAATAAGAAACATACACCGTGAACTTCCTAGTACATACAACGTCAACTCCCTAGTACATACACCGTCAACTCTCTAGTACATACACCGTCAACTCCCTAGTACATACGAGAGACACTTTTTAAGTTCGTAGAGTAAGCCTATAACTTTTTAACGCAATTATGAAGTTGCACGATTTTTTACACAGAACTTGCGTAATCATTCCTCTCTCGAACGGTATCACGATATGAAGCATGAGGTCCACGTGCGCACTGTCCTGGGTATTTTCAACACGTGGTTTTGTACACTATAGTAAAATAAAGCGTTGCATATGGATGGAAAAATCTCTGAACAGAGGGTATATTGTAAGATCCGAGCACACCTCGGGTTTCCGTCAACGGAAATTCATGCTGATTTGTAAAAGGTTTATGGGAATGGTGCTTTATAATATGCTACAGTTTGCAAGTGGGTACGCGGTTTTAATGATGGTCGTGAGTCAATTGAAAATGACCCTCTAGTGGGTAGGCCGGTTTCCGCTTTGACGGAAAAGAACGTTGCTACTGTGAAAAGGTTAATTGAGGAAGACGCATGTTATACCGTGCAAGAGATAGAAGAATTAAGTGACATTCATTCGTCAAGTGTTGAAGATCTTACGTGAACGACTTGGGCTACGTAAAATCTGCGCGCGCTGGGTGCCCCATTTGCTCACTGACGAGCAGAAACAAAGTCGGGTTAAACTTGCATTGCAAGTTATAAAAAAAAATATGATAAATGTGACCCATGTCGTTTGGAAGAGATAGTTACAGGTGATGAAACCTGGATCTATCATTTTCAACCCGATTCTAAGGCTAAAAATAAGGTTTGGGTTTCATCTGAGGGCGACAGACCTGTCATTGCGTGCCGTTGCAAAACATCAAATCGCATGTTGTGTGCGATATTCTTTTATTCGAAAGGTCCAGTCCTTCAAATTCCAGACCCGAAATGTAGTTCTGTCACTGGAAAGTTTTACAGAGTAGTTGTTCTTACTCAACTTGTTGATTTCTATCAGAAACGCAGACCCTGCACCTGTGTCCGCGGCATCAAATTACTCCATGATAACGCACCGGCCCATAAATCTGCTACAGTACAGGAATATCTGAAAGAATCTGGACTCGATGTCTTAGATCATCCCCATACAGCCCTGACCTGTCCCCCTGTGACTTTTGGTTGTTCCCACGACTAACGGAAATGCTGGCAGGGCACTGTTTTGAATCCCGTTGTCGTATAGGCAGTGCGGTCTACCAGTGTCTGTAACATATACTTAAAGAGGAGTACCGTGCGGCGTTCCGGAAATGGGTAGATCGGTGTAAAATGTGTGTTGAGGCAGACGGGGCATATTTCGAAGGTCTTGGATAAATACAATTTTGATATTTCAAGCGGTTTTAAAAAGACCACCCTACTCTACGAACTTAAAACGTGTCCCTCGGACACCGTCAACTCCCTATTACAAAAACCGTCAACTCCCTAGTACATACACCGTCAACTTCCTAGTACATACACCGTCAACTCCCTAGTACATACACCGTCAACTCCCTAGTACATACTCCGTCAACTCCCAAGTACATACTCCGTCAACTCCCTACTACATACGCCTTCGCCTTCCTAGTACATACACCGTCAACTCTCTAGTACATACACCGTCAACTTCCTAGTACATACACCGTCAATTTCCTAGTATATACACCGTCAACTCCCTAGTACATACACCGTCAACTCCCTAGTACATACACCGTCAACTCCCAAGTACATACTCCGTCAACTCCCTAGTGTTGCACTACTGATCACAGTAGCTTCGCCAAACGCTCGGTATTTAGAAATGAGAATCACGGGTCTTTCTGATATAACCTTAAAAACGGAGGTCCCCTGCCGCGGCGGGCGTTGATACATTAAAGAACCCTCTCTGCTACGGCCCTGAGCGCTAAACGTTTGGCACTTGACGTAACTGGTGATGTCTTGATATGAATGAAAATTTCTCAACGAGACATAAAACAATCATTTAATCAACAAACCTGGGATTGTCGAAGACATTTCTATTCTAAATTGCAGGAGTGGTAAAAGGTTTCATTCACAGAAGAATCTAGATATCATGTAGACAACAACGTCAGACAGTGGCGGAGTGGTAAGCTAACGAAATACTAACTATGGAAACCTGGCCGGAATTCACTACATTTAGAAAGTTTTTAATAACACTGATATCCCAGTCATTCGAAACCAAAGAACTAAAATATAACTAGCAGTGTTCTACCAGGCTTTGCACAAACTGATTGTGACCACCTTACACAAAATATCTAGCTGCAAGAATGACTTTTTATTTTTTGTCTCTACCTCTCTCAAACTGAAGATATGTAACGTGAATTATGCTGTTCTTTAAATGTATAGGCTACGCTTATTTGTACAGTAGACTTTTATTCGCAATAATATTCCGAAGTAATTTTCTGATCTGTATATATCAATGCATGGAATCTCACTGCAAGATTACTTTAAATCATTATTAAATTGTTTGATATATAAAATCAACAAATATTAATAAAAGTATAGTCTTATCCAAAATGGATCAAACCGGAAGCCAAACAGTAAAAATGCTAAAAAGCTTTGGAAAAAAAGAAAGACTTTCTAGAACGAATTTATCAAATATTATAAATGAATACATGTATTAGCATATCTGGTTAGGTTATGAAGTGGGGGAACATAAGGGGAATTATTCTTAATCTCATAATCCTAGAAGTGAGTGCAATGACGTCTGTACGTCTATTTATTTGCTTTACTAGTCACAGAACAACAGTGCTTTTATTCACCTTAGTCGAATAAACCAATCATATTGAAATTAGATAACATATGATTGGAGTAATTTCCTTAGATTAAAGATTTAATTTTCAACCGATGTTATTTGATTGCACTGCAGGAAATCCCTGTAACATAGGTATGTGTCACCTGAAGAGATGTTGAGAGGGACTATAAATACATGTAGACTATTCCACATTCTTTCATATTCAACTTATAAATCACTAAAGGAACGCATCTGTGGTCACCATGAACCTGATTGTCGCCTTCATTGTTTTATTCAATCTCTCTTCGGCTGCAACTCGTAAGTTTATTTTATATTACTTTTAAAGTGAAAAGGCTATATTTTAGCATCATTATTAATTTCGTTAGCGTGTAAAAATATATACGGGAGATATAAACGTTTGGAGCATGTTATGGTCATTTTCTAAACTGTTATTCCTACTTAGCGACTTCCTGCATGCTGTTAACTGTTTCATAACGTTATATGAGTATATTTTTTCCACATTCATCGCGCTAGATGATAAAAACAGACATCTAGAAATTATAATAGTCTGATATCCGGGTGCAGTTGCCAATCCACTCTGTTGCATCATCACCAAACGACAAAATATGACGTAGAAGACATTTCCGGTTTAAAATGCAAGATGAAAAGGCTAAGGTTACTAAAAGTATTCAATCTCGTAATTCCAAAAGAAAATACAAATCAGAGAGAGGGCAAACACAGAACCCTGGTCATACCAGAGGTGGGATCAGGTGCATAGGAAAAAACCTTTATAGTCATCATTTAGTAGTGATTGACTGCAGTCAATGATTTTGTCGCCATTGTCGTAAGCATCGCAGTTGATCGCATTTGACTGCTATTCACGAAACCTTGACTTGTGTTCGTTACCATAACAACTATCAAGTTCAGTCGATACCAGAGTGGCTAAATCTTCACATACACAATATCTGCACACATAATACGTACATTTATATGCGTTTTATAACACCATGTACACAAAACATCTAGGTGACGCGTGCACCAATTGCTATGAAACGAAGCTCCCATCCTGTCTTTTAGAGAGTTGTGAAGTTATAATATATTCTCTCCTGAGTCCCGAACTGGAACAACATTCCACAAGGAACTTTGATCTGCCTGCCATGATTGATGACATACTCCATGTTAGACGCAGATTCGTTACTAGGTGTCGGTCGTCTAGTGGTTAGGCTGTTAGACCCTCGACCGAAAGGCCGACGTTGTGTCCTTGGGAAAGGCACTTTACACAAATGTTTTCACTCCACCCAAGTGTAAAACGGTTACCTGGTTATAGACACTGAAAGATATTGTTAGAATATTAGTGCTCTAGCGGTTTGACGGCAGCTTGCGCTGTGAAAGCTCTGGAATGGAATAAGGTCTGCTGGGGTAATAATGTATTGTGAAGAGTTTTGAGCAGAATATGCTGGGAAAAAAAACGCTTTATAAAAAACAATCATCATCAATATTATTACTTGATTTGATATTACTCTTTTTCGCTTTAGGTTTCTTTTTTTCCTTTCTTTTTTTTTTTTTGTTTTGTTTTGTTTTTTTTTTTTTGGTGAAGAACAAATTTAGATTTGAAGAATCGCCGATGAAAACTATCCACTAGTTGTTTCTGTTGGTGCACGGCCGTATACGAGTAAATGATTTTCGAACGCGACGTAATTATAAATCAATAACGTCCTGCATATGGTAGGCATGCAAATGTGCATACATAGGATATTTTCTTTAACAATATTTGGATTGCTGTCAGATAATCATATTAACTTTTTCCGTTATTATCTGTAATACCATTATAGATGCATTTTCATTTAATTATCTCATTAATGAAAATTTCGCTGTCGCAATGTCATTTTAAATATTCTAATTGGAATTCAAACTGCGGTGTTTTTAATTATAAAGGGTGTTAAGAAAGTTCGTTCCATGATTTACAGCATGCCTAAAATTATTTTTAAACAACTCAAAAACAAGTTTATATGTTTTTAATAACCAGACAGTCCACCTTTGTTTTTCAATACATTTTTAATTCTATTTGGCATTGAATGAATCAAAGAAATCAAATGTTTCTGAGGTATCTCCCTCCATGCACGGTGAAGTCTGCGTCGTAATTGGCACATTGTCGTTGGGCGCGGATCCTTGTAGGTCTCGCTGTCCAGAATACTCCATAGATTTTCGATGCAATTTAGGTCTGGGGAATTGCCTGGCCATTTTACTTTGGTAATAAAGTTTGGTAGATTCTTTTCACACCAATTCTGTGTTAGCAGGGCAGTGTGAGGGGTCGCTCCATCTTGAACAAATGTGGCGTGTCCTGGATATTGAAGTAACTTTCGTTCGTCGATCCTACCACTATTTTTCTGTCGATTTAGAGCAGGTTTTAGTTCTTTTTGAAGGATATTGTTCACATAATAATCAGCATTAATAGTTTTGCCGGCTGGAACAATGTGAAGTTTGGATAATCCCTGTACTCCCATCGCACCCCATACCATGACTTTAGCGCTCGACTTGACACAGCTTACATCTGGAACCTCATCTGACTGGGACCCCCATACAACATCGTCCTGTCGGTTCGGAACATGAAACAAATATTTCGTAGATTCATCACTAAAGATGTAGTTTTCCCAGTCTTCAGCCGTCAAATGCTTGTGATCACGAACAAATTTCAATCTCTTTTGCCTCTGTGTTTTCGTCAATAGTTGATTTCTCGGTCTTTTAAATGCCTTCCATTTTTAACTTTTCGCAAATAATTAAAAACAGTTACATGACTCACATTAAAGCCTGAGTTCTTAAGTTCCTTGCTGCATTTCCCTGTTGATTTTCCTCGTTTGTATTTTATGTTTTCCACTTTTCTCTTCACTACCCCCACTATCTTCGAAGGCCGGCCGGATCTCGGTTGATCGCATAGTTGTTTATTTTGCTCTCGCCTTCGCCTCCACTTTGTTACCCATCGCTCACTTTTACATAGCTGCTTAGCCACCTCCTTCACACTTAATCCTGCATCTAATAAAGCCAAAGCTTGAGCTCGTTCATTAATTGTATCAACACTTGTACAGGACGTCTGCTTTTTCACTGAACTCGGCATATTTATTTCATGACGTAATGGACAATTTGTTTACATCACACTATAGTAACACAAGAGAGTGCACATAGGGAAGGATAGCTGCTGATATAATGAAAAAGAAGTCTATAGAGTTACCAGTAAAAAATTTGAAACAAAAGCATGTCGTTTTTCTATTTAATTTTTCAAATTTACAAACGGAACGAACTTTCTTAACACCATTTAGCTCATCTTTATTAACTTTTGGACAGGATATAGAGTTGTTTTTTTTTATGTTCCAAACAATTTTACTTCTTTCTTCATCAATTTCCGGTTTCGTTTTTACCGTATTGATAGAACTTGAGGTTAAAAAATAGTTTTTGGAAGTAAGAAGGTTAACTACAATCAAAGTTTCAATTTTCTCAACCTTTGTATATTTCAGATATACCATGGTTTGATTAAAAAAAACCTTCAGAGTAAATGTTTTCAATGTTACGGCCATGATCTTACGAAAGAGTACAATGACGTATGCTGTGGAAAAATTATTGTTAATGGGGGCTCAATGTTCGTGGATTTCGTGGATACCTTTTACCAACGAATTTACGTCCCCACAAACCACTTATTGTTTGCAATATTTCATAGTATATTGTATATTTTCAAAACAACTCGAACCCTCGAACTTACATCTCCACGAACTAGTAAAGTTTTAGGTTCCCGCGAACATTGGCCCTCACGAACATTAATGATTCCACAGTATTTCATATACCTTATTAATCAGAATGAGAGAATAATCCTTCTTCCCATAAACCTTGACAAATACATTTATTTCATGGGAGATGGTTTTTCTGAGATAAAAATCCAAATCTTAAACCAATGTTACATGTGTTTGGTTGTACTGCATGATCACCGTTAGAAAACCTCGTGAAAGGAGAATGTATTTACCTAAACAAGTGTCTGGGATCTTATCAATACTTCATAAACATTTTACACTCCTTCAGTGATTCAAGCAACACTATACCAGGTATTGATGATATGTATTGGATCGGTGTCCTCATTGTTTTCTCCAGAATTCCTTCGTCTGCACCTTGTAAGTTTTTGAATAATTATGCTAACTACATGCATAATCATAGATTATAACAAAAGTGCTAAATGCAGAAATAATATGACAACCCCTGTGCAGGTGCGTGTACCACAATTGAACAGACTTTTATAATTGGACATTTGCAATCATGATTTGAAACCGACAAATTTACAAATTAAATCTTAACCAATCTTTGAAAACGAGAATTGTGAAATTTTATGAATAATTTTGAACGGGAATTCAATACTTTTTGAGGTACGCGATTAAAAGTTTTCTAAAACATTTTCACGATTTAAAATGTTGAAATTCAACAGAAACTCTCCCAGCGTTGAGTTTACTTTCTCCACATTCAATGCGTCAGAAGAATGATGGTAAGCGTTTTAGCAATTACTAGTATCGGGAATCGACGTTTCCTAGCGTATTAAAAACATTATATTCGTTAAGATACCAACTTGGTAGCGTTTGAAAGCGTACTCAGTGTGGGTGTCAACGTGTGACGTCACACTATCAACTAACAACTCAACTTTGTGACAAACGTCTCCATCGTCAACTTTCCATATTTATTTAGCAATATTCCATTATCATCTGCATATGGTGTTTATATCTCAAGTGATTCGATACGCAAGAGTTTGTTTTGTGTATGATTAGTATATAAATCGAGGCAGGCTACTGAGAAACAAATTGACGTTACAGGATTTCAACAGTCTCGTTTAAAGTCATCATTTGGCAAATTCTATGGTCGTTATAACGATTCAGTTTGCCAATATAACCTGCCATTAGATCAAATGCTGTCTAACATGTTTCATACCAATTGTTAGGCCATTCTTTACACAATGATTTTGACTACGTCTAATCAAGTTATAGGGCTCGCGGGGGACGTGTTGACAGGAGGTGCTTACTCTTTCTACCTGATCCTAGCACTAGTATATCCAGGGGTCCGTGTTTGCCCAACTCTTGATTTTGTATTCCTTATAGGGGTTACAAGAATGATCACCGTTCGTTACCATCACCTTTTCACAACATTATATCACTTTCGGTTCATATATTACAGGATTTCTTTCCAAACACAGAGCCTGACAGCTAGAACGATATTGTCTGGGCTTCGGTCTGTGAGCCCAGAACTATTTTGCTACACACTAAGCTCACATATTGAATGAATTGCTTCCAAACAACACGTTTGACTGCAAGGATTAGAATTAATCGCAATAGACTACGAGAGCTTAATATCCACGATTTCTAACTCGCCAACCCCTACTACTTCTCTCGGAAAATTTGGTTGACGTTCTTTCCACAGGCAAATCATTTGACAGCAATGACAGACAATCAAGGGCTTATCGTTCACCTTGTGAGAGTCATCATCATATGTTGAACAATCTTAGTGTGGAGGTACATGATGGTGTGTGGAAACACCACATATGATGAAGCCACAAACCGTCATGAACGGAAACCTGACTGGAGGTCGTTACCTCGATACTATTCCGTTCTTTCAAAACCAGCCGGTAACCAACTCCTCTGCAACAAGGCATGCTGGTCATTTGTGTGGACATATCGTGAATATATGCGCAACTAGAACAACATTCTCTAAGCATTTCTGAGTTGCCCGATCGAAATGTCGATGATAACCAGTGTCATCCATTATTGACTGTAGTTCCTAGGTCCTTGGTATATGTAATACCATCCTCTGAATGGACTGGCCATTTGAACATTTTATGTGGCTTTGAAAAGTATGCATCATTATGATGTGTACATATATTGCCATATATAAATATTGGTATTACTTTCAAATCTGCGCATTTCTTTCCCCTACTCCATATATATTTCTGTCATCTCCTACCTTAAATTTGTATGAATTTATTTTTAATTTCTAGTTTGTAAATGATTTATATATAGCTAATATGTATTCTGTAGTTGGTTTGCACAGGAAGATGAAAATGTAGATCTTTTTTCTTACTTAATTACTGAATGGCAATTAAAAATTCTTTCTTTTTCTTTGAACAAAGGTGATGGTGGCTGGTCTGAATGGTCAACGTTTGGTAGATGTTCTAGCGTGTGTGGGGAAGGAGCGCAACTACGAACCAGAACCTGTACTGAACCGGAACCAAGGAATGGCGGCTCTTACTGTAATGGTGCGGCGAGTGAACAAATCGAATGCTTTGAGAAACCATGTGAAGGTGCATACATTGTTCATAAATTCCTGAATATTGTGAAAAACTTTGTATAAATGATTGGAAACATTCATAAGCACAAATTAGCTTACTTTTAATTTCTCTGGTTTTTTCAAGTACAATGAGTTCTATATATTTATCTGTATCAGATGAATGGACTGCTTGGTCAGAGTTTAGTCAGTGCTCATGTACCGGCGGAAGAGGATATCGGACAAGAACCCGTGAAAAGAATTGCACAGTAGATGTTTCTGGTGACAATAGTTGTATGGGGAAAGAATCCGAAACCCGAGAATGCACAGCGTCATGTAATGTAGTCCATAGTAAGTATATAGATATGTTCTACGATTTTATTGGTTATACTAGTTTTGATACATGCATATTAAAGTGTTTTTAAAAGAGTGATACATAATCATTCGTCTATGAACAATTAAAAGGAAAGAAATCCAAATTGTTTACAAAATGTCGTATTTGATTTGATTCCCTTACAGAAGTTGACGGAGCCTGGAGTAGTTGGAGTGAAGTTTTGAAGTGTTCCAAGCCTTGTGGTGGAGGGATACGAATACTGTCTCGTACCTGTAACAACCCCGTTCCTGCTAATGGTGGCCTGTTCTGCCCGGGATCTTCAGTTCAAACAAGTGCATGTAATGAACAGTCATGTGAAGGTAATTAGAACATTGTGCTGCAAATCTTTCTTTATGTCTAAACCGGACGAGACAAAGAAATATTTCTTGCCATATTAAATTAATATTCAAATATTTACATTCCCAGTGTTTTTGCCCTTGAGATCTTTACGAATCGCAATTTCCTCATGAACACGCTGTAGTTGTAAATAATGCGCGTATGAATACAGAATTTTATAAAATATAGCGTGTCTATTTTAACGGCTGGGTTTTCGAACAGATATGAAAGTATAACTATAAACAGAAGAAATTTATTTCTTAAGTGACCATTGCACCGGTGATTCATGTTTACTCAAAGCAGGATTTCTGGAATTAGGGAGGGGTTTACAGTTTTGTTTTACATAGAACTATATATAGAAAAGATTTTGTAAATTATTGAGTTCTAAAGTGATATCTGATCCTAGATATCTTCATGTTATGTAAGGGGGTCTCCGTGATCGAGTGGTTAGAGCATCGCTCTCAAAATCACAAGGCCTCTCACCTCTAGTCGGCGCGGGTTCGAATCGCGCTCGCGCCGATATATGTGAGAAAGTTTGCCAATTTACTTTCGGAAGGTCGGTAGTCTCTTCCCGGGTACATTGTACAGGGTTCTCTCCTCCACCAATAAAAACTGGACGCCACCAGATAACTGAAAAAATGTTGAGTGTGGCGGAAAACAACAATCATTCAATTCATCCATTCAGTTCATAGAAATATAGAGCACGCACATACTTCTGTTTGTAATTTACGGTACACTACATACAGTATTGGCTATATCCGTGGTCTAAAAGAGGTAAATATGTAATGCTGTGTTATTTTTTCTATATGAAAAGTCGTACGAAATTTAATGATATCTGTAAACAATTCATTAGAACCAAACATTTACTAATATCCATGGCAGAACTTTCGAATAAATTTTTCATGAAAATCAAAAACATATTCTATACTGGTTTGTATGTTGTTTTGCGTCCCATTTGATAATTCTTCACGTATATAGAGACGTCACCAGCTTTTTAGTAAAATCCACTGATTTTTTTTTACCTATACATAGCATTCAGGGCCGCATCTTTTTAGTTTAAACGAGAATGTTAAAATCCCAGTAACATCAACTTCTATGTCACTAGCCGTCGTCGATTTTCATATTGACCATAGCAAAACCTGCTCTCCTGTATAAAATTAGTTGGAAGACATTAACCCCCTAAAATGGCGGAAGTATTTCCAAAATGACGTTAGACCATAAACAATAAATCAACATACACATAAGACATAAACACCATATTCAGGTGATGTGGAATATTGCTACATAACTATGGGAAGTTGAAGATGGAGAAGCTGAAATTATCACGTTTGCTGTTTGTTAGTTTACCGTTAACAGCTACGTTAAATAAATATCCAAATATGAAGCAGATGTGGACGACTCAAAGGTGTACAATCTGTCGAGTTCACTGGGAGATATCAAATCAACACATAATCAAAATGAGTATTGCTAACAGCTGGTAAGTGACTAATTCGTGCCCATTGGAATTCCAATACACTAGTGGAAGACCTGATCACCGAGGACCACGTAGATGTTGTCAGTGGGGGAAACTCCAGCATCTTTTATGCTCTCAATTTCACAGTACTTGTGTAGAGAATGCGAGTAGTATTTAACAAAGTATTTTATTGGATGACAGATCACAACTCGAACCCAAGCACAATATTCATTATTTCTGTATACACGACATCCTAGAGCATATACAAAGAGTATCAAAATAGTTACAATGGTATAAAAAAAATTCTGTATGATATTGCTGCGAATTCTACATGCATTATATTACCAAATGGTTTATCACCTCTTACATGGTCTCTTATAATGTGAAGTATTTGGCTTAGAAACATCTATCACTCTTATTAAAGATTCGAGTCCATTGAACCGGGTACTCAGCCATGCTACTGCGATGGTTTAACGTAGATGTATTGCATGCTTCATTGAATCGGATTAATTGGATTGTTCCAAATAAAATGCTTGTCTGAAGGTTAACTGTATTTGACTTAATAGTTGGATGTTCTAAATCTTTCAACAGTTTCGTCAACACAACACTCTTTTGTTACACTGCCGAGCTCAAGCAACACGTGGGTCACCTTGAGAAAGGTAATTTATAAATGGATCTATTTTTAGAAATAAAGAATACGTAAATGTATAAATGAATTCAGAACACTTTCTTTTCTTTTCTTTATTCACAGCGATCTGCTAGGATACCTTGGAAAAAAACTTTGAACAGGATGAAATAATCTATGTCGTCGGTGTTTGGATAACAGGCCTTTTATTACAATTTCTTATCACAAAATACTCATGTTTGGAGGAATCGCTTTCTTGTTCTTTGCATTTTGTACAATAAAGAATATTTTTATATGCATGAGCTTATAAATGTGGACTAGATCTGGATTTGTTTAGTGAAAGTAAATTTAATAGACAATACTTTTGTATGATTGTGGATGTTGGAAAAAATAAATGCTTCAACTTTTAAAATTAGTATTTTTTTATGTGAAACGAAAGAGGGGTAAATCGTATTTTTCAGAAAAATCATGATAAATCTTTTTTTAAGAGATCATTTTCCCCTGAAAGTGTTTCGAAGAAAGCAATAGAGAAAAAATATCCGGGCTTGTTGGGCAATTATATTTTAATGTATTACACATTAAAGACGTAATTTTTTTTTCAATCTGAAGTCAAATGTACAGACCTGACCTAATTGCATCATGTAGAAGTTTTTTTTTTTGTATTTCGCTATCATATGAGAAGTAGAAGAAAACTGCAATGGACTACTAGAACGTTAAATTAATGTGGTACAGACATTTGATTATTCAAATTATTATTTCTCTTCGTCAAAATAACTGAAGTCTATGGTTGATTTATTGATTGCTTCTTTGTTTTATGTCATATTTCACTCATATTTAGAAGTTATCAGCTGTAGGTGATATAGGAAAAACCATCATTAATGTACATGTGTGTGAAGGCAGCCATACAAATACCGATGGATTTTTATCATACCCATATTTTATAATCGCCACACAAAAATGATTATTTTTTATCATATGCATATTTTATCAAAGACAGAAAATTCACTATAATAAAGTTCATAGTATTGAACCCAGCTGTAAGCTACCTGACAACAGTTTCAAAAGTACAAACACGATTTTTATGCACAAGGCGACGACTTTTGTAAAAGTGAGTTAACCATGACAAAAGTGGAATTGATCTGTAGGAAGCTGTCCAACAAATACCATCGTATACAGACAAATGTGCAGGAAGTGAAGTGGGACGATGGGTAATCCAACAGGCTAGGTTGTGTCTTTTCAGCACGATGCTGTGTATTGAGTGCTCTCTTGGGTGTAATAATCAAAAAAACATTTCATGATTATATTTGTAGGTATCAAGATTTCTACATTCTAAACCGTTGTGTTTACTGTTAACCAATGGACAATATACATTGTAATACTTCTCTGGAGGCTAAATTTGAAACATAATTGTTTTGTTAAATATTACTGTATTTTTTGGAGTATTTGAAACCACCACTTATCTTTCAAGGAAGCAGTGATTTTAGAATGTGTAGTATCTGCGGGACTGTACGCCTCTTTGTTCTCTACATTTACCAATATCAATTAAAATCGGTTCAATAGTTTCAGAGGAGACTAACACACAAGTTAACAAAAACATGGCAACGACCAGCGGTTGTCCATAACAGATCATCCACGGAAACTAATTTTAAATATCCACCCCCTGCAACATAAAAGTCTAACCTTAGTATATTCAAAAGACAAAATAGCATTGATATCGTTTTCGTCCATTCAAAATAATAGGTAAAATTTGTGAAATGCCATGAATAGAACAAAACAATTTAGAATATTTCACTTTTACTGTGCAGCACCATGCATAAGTTTTGAGAATCGCCGATTCAATTAGCAATCAAGGGTGGCGTCATCACATAATAGCATTGTGTTTTCTGCTGTCTCTAAGCCCAGGATCAGTGTAGAATATTCGCATATGATCGGTGACTGAATATCTTGCTCAAACTGAGTTTCCGTAATCACAAAGAAAATTATTGAGTGTTCATTACAATTGTAACTATCCGAATGTGTGTGGTATCTTGTCGTCTGCTACAGGCGTGGTGGCAGAGGTGGGCAAGGTATTCGGTGGAAGGGTTTCTCCAGGATCTGAAAAAATGACACCGTGAAAGTATTCGGTTCAAAGACGTCTTAGGCAGAACGCACGATATCAAAAGGATCCATGCAGAATAATACAATACAATCCATTATCCTTGCATAATTTCTTTCTTGTGCGCATCATTTGTTGTCAACCGGTATTTTAATCGCTTGCACACACACACACACACACACACACACACACACACACACACACACACACACATACATATATATATATATATATATATATATATATATATAGATATATTAACATTTTAAACAGGTAAAAGTGATGCAGACGTATTATAATCAAAGTAGTGAACGATGAGTTTTTATGAAGATATATACTATTAAAAAAAGGTAGGGGATACTGTATTTTGTGATCACAATGTTATCTAATGGGATACGAAACAATGTTGTATAGTTCTTTCACGAGGAAGCATTTCCAAAGAAAATCATCACCCAAAACACATCAATCACACTCTCACGATCTGTACGGGATGTTGCTGATGATCAAGGGTATTGTGCCACAAATTTGCATCTCTCTGAATTGGAAGGCTAGAGCCACTCTAAAGATTTTGAAGAGAAAGCATCAGATTATCAGTTGTTGAAGTTGTTAATTAACCAGAGGCCATGCGCTGTCTAATACTGGGTGAGAAGTTACGTGCCCTTGGCAATGCTACAGGTTGGCACAAGACAGGTTGCTGTGGCAAGGACAGTGAATGTTTCCCTGTCTGTTATCAGCAGATTATGGTCCAGACATCGTGCTACAGGGTCTGTTCAGGATAGGCTACGATTCGGTCGACCAAGGGCAACAACTCAGATTCAGGACAGATTCATCCGCACTATTGCCTTGAAAATTCGTCTGGTAACAGCAAATCATATAAGGTCTCGACTTCAAAGGGATACTGACTTGGTAGTGGCCAAACCATCAGGAATCGACTGCACAGATTTCACTTACACGCCTGACTCGTGTCATTCCCTGTTTGAAGGATCGTCACATTAGGGCCCAACTCTAATGGTGTCGTCATCATCAACGTTTGGATTATCGCCCATGGAACCATGTTATGTTCTCAGATGAGTCGAGGTTCACAGTAGACTTCCTGAACAGACGCAAGAGGGTTTGCCGCCGACGTAACGAACATTTCCATGACGTTAACGTCATTAGACATGATCGGTATGGGGTGGATCTATAATGGTGTGGGGAGGCATCACTATTGCCGGCAGAACAGACTTGCATGCTGTTGCTGGACGTGTCACAGGGCAGTACTACCGGGACAACGTCTTGACACCCCATGTTGTGCCCTTTGCACGTCGTTATGGCCGCCGTTTTATTTTTCAAAATGACAATGCCAGATGTCATAGGGCCAGGATCATTACAGATTATCACCAACAGTGGAATATCACCATATTGCAATGGTCTGCACTCAGTCCGGGCTTTTCTCCCCAACGAACATGTCTGGGACATGCGTGTACAGCGGTTACACTAATGCTAACAACCTCCTGCCAATGTCCAAGGACGTGCTGCAGCATTGTAATAGGAATGGAATAACCTTCCCCAAAATGATCTGGGACGTTTCGTTAGGAGTATGCCACGCCGAATCCGAGATTGTCTGTCAAATCGAGGGGGGTTTTACCCGCTACTGACCCTGTTTCACAATGTGGTAAATTTGTTGTGTGACCTTGTGTTGGAGTCGACCATTATTCTAGAGAATCGGTACTTTTCTGTCTGTACACAGGATTTCGAGTAAATTGACAAATGTTTCCTTAATGTTTTTCTGTCGTTTGTTTCCTTCCTGATCTCATGATCTGCATTTCGTTGTCCTTGTAAATCCAATACCCCCTACTTTTTTGTGAATAGTATATACAAGTACAATACTGCATGGCTGAGGTGAATGATAGCAATGTTTACAACCTTTTCATTGCTCGAGTTTCGTAATTTTTGAAGTAGATAACAGCAAATATATCAAGCACAATATTAAATGTTGTGCTGCAAAAATTACTTTGATAATGAATTAGTACATGATGGAATGGAATAAAGAAATACGATTGCAATTTCGTGATTTTTAGGTAAATTCACAGTACCGTAAATCGTAAATCACATGGTAATAACTAACAGATATAATAAAATGACAAATAATATGCAACAGTTATACATTGTAAAACAGTGAAGTGAAATCAAAATGAAAAGAACAATACTACCCATAAAGACGCCAGATTCTTTGGGTAGTATTTTGCACATCAAAATCTCAAGTTTTCATAAGTAAGATACTTATTTCTCATAGGTGTAGAGATAGGGGCCTTCGTGGCCGAGTGGTTAGAGCATCGGGCTCAAAATCACAAAGCCTCTCACCTCTGTCGGCGCGTGTTCGAATCTCGGCCGCGGCGTTATGTGAGCAAGTTTGCCAGTTTACTTGCGGAAGGTCGGTGGTCTCTTCCCAGGTACATTGTATCTGGGTTCTCTCCTTCACCAACAAAAACTGGACGCCACCAGATAGCAAAAAATTGTTGAGTGTGGCGGAAAGCAAAAAATAATCAATCAATCAATCATAGGTGTAGAGACTCTTTAATTTGCACTGCGATCTTTGAATTTAAAATAAACTGTCAATCTGGGTCAAATAATTATTACAGTAATGTTGCTATATTCCATAAAAAGTTTACAAACTAGCAAACGCAGTGCTGGTGAACAGCTGGTAAACGTTGAATACATATTGACCAGAATTTTCTTCCATAGGCGTGTTATTTGTATAATCACGTAAGCTTGATGTAAAACTGGTCTGCAATCTAAAATTCTCCTGTCAGATATTAACAAAGATACAAAAAAGGCTCATGAATAATTTGTGATGATGTAAAACTGGGATGCAATTGAAAATTATCTTCTCAGATATCAACATAAACACAAAAAGACACGTATTTGGTATCGTTGGGTCGATGCCTCTGCTGGTGGACTGATAGTCCCTGAGGGTATTCACCAGCCCAGTTGCTAAGTACTTCGGTACTAGCATGAATTACGGATAAAAATTTGCTGTCATAAAATTAAGAAAAGCATTTCAAAATTAAGGATTATCTCCCTCATGCATAGTTCTGATCCTTTACCGGATTTGCCTCCACTATTTGGTATTTTTTGGTTCTTTCAGCTCATACAAGTTTGATCGTATCTCCGATTTTCAACATGTTTGACTTGAGACATTATTTGTCGAAATGCGCATCTGGTGCATCAAAATTGGTACCGTTTATGGTTTATATCATTACTTTGTAATGATATAAAACTGAACTGCAATTTAAAATTCTCCTGTCAGATGTTACTACAGACATATAATTACTTTGTGATTACACTATCAAAATTAGTACAGTTCAGCGCAAAATTAAAACACACTGTACATACAACAAACAGAAGTTTTAAGATATCTTCATCTTTCACAACTACTTAATGTAAAGGAAACGGCGCAGTACATCAATGTTTATTACACAAATGTTTCAAGGTTGGCAATCAAATGCATCAATATTAAGTAAAGTTCACCACAAAACTAAAGACCAAACAGCATTTAAATATCTTGATCGTTCACAACTACGTGACGTAAAGATGTTGATGTTTATTACTCCAAGATTCCATGGATTTTGGGGCTTTTTAGGTTTCATTTATAGGTTATTCTAGCTATACTTTATGCATAACAAAATCAAAAAATAGATAAATAAATAAATAAAAACCGCGAACAAATAATTGATTTGTTTATCTTTATGCATTATTCGTAGATATAATGTCTATGGAAGGGAATTACCGCTATAATTCTATGTATCCTTTTTTTGTTCTTAATTCTAACTTTGATTTTACTACATATTTTCAATTCCATGTCAGCTTATAACATCTCAATTTACATTCTTAATTCTAAATTTTATTTTGCCACATGACAACCTTAATTCCATGTTATATTTCAGTTTTCTATTTGCTCAAATTTTATCTTTGAAGAAAGATAAAAATAAACCTGTGATGTAGTCACAAAACTGTCTTTAAAGTAGAAATTGAAAACAAATACATTACAAAAACAATTGCCACTCTTCTTGCTTTCCTTTTTTCTGTTTTCTTCTTGAAATAATCCAAATTCTTCACGAAAAACTACGCTACATGGAAAATGACTCAATTTTGACACAGATCACGAATGGTGGAAAAGCTTCACCACTTCTCCTTTAACACGGTAGTCAATGGCTGTCAAATCATGGCACGTGTGTGGGTTGGGGCAATGTTTGCTATGACAAATTGCTTATATCTGAAATTGGTTTCATTGTTTTGGGGGGGGGGGGATTTTTATTAGTTTTAAATTTTAAAAAGTCAATATACATTTTAATTATATTGTAATTATTGACATAAAAAATCAATTGGGCATATTTAGAAAGTAAATTTATCCACTGAATTATATTATTCTGTGCACACAATCGTGCTCAAAACCTAATGAGCCAACTTCAAAGCAAAGGGGGTGTAAAAGCGGGAAGGGGGCCGTCTAAATGTTCAAATTTCTGGATCCGCCTATATGTATGCCATCACATAAAGAAAAGATGTTTTACATTAAAATATAGATAAATGCAAAATCAAAATTATCATCAGTACCTCGAGCACCATGTAATATATATCACAAACTGATTTAACTATTTTTTTTTCCAATTTAAATCTTCAAAAACAACCTATATTAATTTTTACAGTCAAATTGTTCATTGGTGTTATGTTGAATTCAGAATCAATCATAATTTTAGATGAGGGAAGGAAAGATATCGAATGGTGAAGTACACAATATGTTAATCATAATCATAAATCCCAAAGACAAAAACAACGGACCTCCGACAAAGTGAAGGTAGGATCAGGTGCCATGGAGGAGTAAGCATCCTCTGCTGACCGGTCACACCCACCGTGATCCCTTAGTCGAAATTAGGTATACGGGATTGTAAAATATCATCATGTAGTTGTAACGTTGTACAAAGTAAGTCACATCAGAATTCTGAGGTATATCCCAAAAATGACAGGCTTTTGCAAGTGTATATATATTGACCACATAACTGTTATCTTTCCAAGATTAAAATAATGGAAATTTTATTAAAAAAAAAATAATTGAAAATAAAATGGTGAATGCTGATAAAACCTCTACGGAAGCCAATTCTTCTGGAGAATGCTTGTTTTTTGTCGCATCCGTCATCATCAGCTGAAGTGAGGTAACATTATGCACAGTGCACTATCCAAATGTAGTACTGTATTCATTCATTAAATAAGAAAAATGTGTGGTCTTACAGTAATAAATGTAGCATGATTATATTCATACGCATACCATAGTATATGTGCGCAAGAGAATTACGTGTGTCGTTACAATATGAATAAAAATTAAGAAATTTACTCCTATTTCCATTCTCATTCTCTTCCCAATCAAAAGTCCCATTTTCATCTATTTATATTTCATAAGATATCGTCTCTCTTTGTGACTATTGTAGTTATCGGAAGCTTCCGCTTTGAGGTTGTTTGGGGGTTTTCTTTGTTTCTTTTCTCTGCCATTTATAGTAAGTCTGACGTTTGCGTACCTACAGCTAGGACTTTCTTTCAGTAAAGCCCGGCTAAGAATTCAAAATCTTCTGTATATGAGACTAATCAAAATACGTTCGCGTTAAGCAAGAGGAGCATCATCGTAGATAAACGTAAGTACCCGTGTAGAACAAGGAACGTAAAGTATTCTTTTGCTTACAGGAACAGAGATGACAAGTCTTCCTACAATTCTCTCTCATATAGGCAGCGTATGTTGCTTGAGTGCACACAGAGCGATCGAAAGATCCACAATACGATATAGCGTCTTCACATGGTGGTGCTGAGTCTTTAGTGATTGAAAAAAAAAAAGATCACGAATAAATCATACTAGAAACAATAATATACCAATATTCTGAAAAGACAGTGTACAGGCCTAATCGGGCACCTGAATATTAGTTAAAAGAAAGACGTACATCCCATGCCGGGTCAGTCAGAGTCCCTCTACACCACCATATACGTCTAGACCGATTAGTCCCCCTTTTTGTTACTTGGATAAATAAAAGGCAGCCGATTGTAATTCAGTTGAATTGTAAATATGTCCGGTATGTAAATGTTTAAAATCGTATATGTAAATTTATGGCAAGCCGTATAAGTATCTATTCAAAAGAGATACCTTTTTAACTTAGCTAGATATCTCTTTAACTTAGAGTTCTTAACGTGCCAACGCCTGAGCGGGTCTCGAACTCTCTAGCTTCCAGTCATGGTCGTTAAATGCTTGTCAATTGTCTATCAGTATATACTAAAAATAGAAATGATTCATAGATAAAATGATGTGTAATGGTATATGGATACATGGGTATGAACCAGAACGTAAATACTAAAGTTCAGTTTGGTTTGTTTGTTTGTTTGTTTTACGTCCCGTCGAGAATTTTTCACTCATATTGAGACGTCACCAGCTGTAGGTGAAATACCACACATTTAGACCTATGCCCAGCCGTCGACCTATGCTTAGCGCTCAGGGCCGTAGCAGTGAGGGTTATTTAACATGCCAGCGCCCACCGTGACACGGGACCTCCGTTTTTAAGGTCATATCCGAAAGACCCGTGATTCTTACTTCTAAATGCCGAGCGTTTGGCGAAGGAGCAATCACTACCTATTTTTCGTCTTAGGTTTGACGCGGCCATGGCACGAGCGGGGCTCGAACTCACGACCTCACGGTTACGAAGCAAACGCTCTAACCACTGAGCTACCGCGACCGGTCAGGTTCAGTTTGGAGGCACCCATCCTCACTGCCGGAAATGAAAGAAGTCAGCGGGTAAAGCGACACTCCTTGTTTTCTGTGATGTAGAGGGAATAATACTAAATCACATCGATCCCCTTAAAACTTCACACACTCTTGAATACAATGCATGGGTTATTTGATCAGATTCAACGTTGGTTGTGAAGAAAAAGCGTCCGGGCTCGATTCACTGTCAATAGATAGCCATGGAGACTTGTCCCTAATATGTGACGATATATGCACATGGATATATGAATAATCATCCCAGATTCATTTTCCACTAAAACAATGCACGGAGCCACAAGATTTCATTTGTAATGGATACCATCGAATCACTGGATATATAAATCCCGAATCATCCATCTTATAGTCCAGATTTAACGATTTCTGACATCTGCCTATTTATAGCCTCAATGGACAGAATTATGAAATTCAGTACAATCGGAGGGCGACAGTCTTAACAACATCATGGAATATGTCACGTGACGGGTTGGACAACGGGTTTCGAGGATGGACACAACGTTAGCAAACTGGTTTAAAAACTGGGAGAACGATTTGCATTAACTAGATTAATAAACTATTTCGCTGACTTTTTGATGACTCTTCGTATGTATAATATAATATAGTTAACACATTATACTTAGATTCTTGTAAACTGTACAATCTTCTCATTACGATATATCGATGTCTCAAAATTACCTGGACAGTATCCACAGCGGTAGGGACAAACTTTCCTGGCCCACAATTCATATATACCAGTACACTGATGGTCTCCATAATACCAACAAGAATTAGCGGTGACGTTATCATAACACCAACTGGAAACTTCAAACACAGAGACACCTTTCAGAGTTTTAGATTGTGATCATCTGTGTGAATAGTTGCGTGGCATTCACAACTGGTATATTATTTTTTTTAAATTAATATATTGCTGTTTTGACACATGCAATAATATCTGCTGCCGATTTAAATACTTAAAAAAGAATATAAACCATCTCTTTGAAGAAACACTTTCTTACCGGCAGTAGTGAGCATCGTTGTTGGTGATGTTAAATATTCTGTAGGGACTACAATTAAAATAAGCTGTTTTGCATTACCTGTTGCTGACAACCACATACAGGAACAGTACTATTACTTTCAGAGTATTTAAGATTTAAAAATTATATATGCAGTGGGGGAATTTCATTTGTTTGTTATGCTTTCTATAGACAGATACGCATCATTACCTACCTTGGCATAAATGGCAGGTTTTTCTGCAATTCTCTCTCATATATTCTCCATACCGTTCGTCAGTGCAAACGCTCTCATCGTATTCGTCACAGTATGTGATCTCGTCTACGCATGGCAATTTTTCTGAAAAGATCATGTTTTTGGTTTTTTAACTTCATATATGAAACTTTAATATTTATCATATGAATCAATTTCAACGAACAGGTGACGATAACGAACAGGTGACGATAACGAACAGGTGATCAATATCACAACTCCTATAAGATATACAAAATGATTTGGGCAAAAATGGACCCTTAGATAAACCAGCGGTGGAACCAGGTGTCTAGGAGAAGTAAGCATCCCCTGTCAACCAGTCATAGCCGCCTTGAGCCCTATATATTGATCAGGTAAACGGAGTAATCCGTAGTCAAAATCACTATGTAAAGAAACGCCTAACAATTGGTATGAAATGCGCCAGACAGCATTTAACCCAATGACAGGTTATATTGGAAAACTAGATCGTTATAATGACCATAGAATTTGCGAAATGATGACTTTAAACAAGACTGTAGAAACCCTTGCAACATCAACTTATTTGTCAGAAGCCTGCCTCATTTTAAAACCTGATCATATGCAGAGCACGCTCTTGCGTATCGAAACAACTGGAAGATATAAACATCATATGTTTATGATATGATATGTCATATGATAATGGAATATTCCTTCATAAATATGAAAAGTTGAAATCATCCCGTTTGTCATAAAGTGAAGTTGTTATTTGGTGTTTTTTATTCCGAGGTTTTGTTGTGATATATTGAACATTGAATAGACATGTGAACGAAAATGATTATTGTTTACAGATAAAACGTCGTCGATATATCTAAATTTCAAGTTGAAGTCCACATCAAGAGATCTTTTTTCTCATGTAGCATTCTGTCTCATAAGAATATAAATACAGATCACCTAACAAATAAGCACAATTCGTGCCAATGGGGATTCCAACAGACTGTTGGAAGACCTGATCACGAAATACTACGAAAAGGTCGACAACGAAAAACTCGAGCATTTTTTTAATAACAACTTCAGAGTACTTTACTTTTTTATATTCTAAAAATGTGAGAAAGATGTCTCTAATTAGTTCGTGTTAAATGTATGTATACATTATCAGGTTTATTCGAAAATATTAGAACTACTCACGTGGACAATATCCACACCTGAGTGCACAGTATTCCCTCGCCCAGAATGTGTACTTTCCAACACACTGGTCATCCGTGTACTTGAAACAACCCCGTCCGAGCTTATCATGGCAATCTATGTGATATATATATTGCTGTGATAAAATTAATAAATTCATTTCAAAATTAAGAATAATCTCCCTCATACATAGCTCTGATCCTTAGCCGGATTTACCTCCACTATTTGATACTTTTTGGTTTTTTCAGCTCATACAAGTTTGTTCTTATTTCGGACTTCCAACATTTTTTACTTGAGCATCACTGAAGGGGCATTATTTGTCGAAATGCGCATCTGGTGCATCAAAATTGGTACCGTTTATGTTTTATATATAGAAACAAATAAACTTTACTTATCTACATGTACACAGCAAATATACCATAAACATGATTTATATATTTTGAATATGCATGATATTTACCTGGTTCCTGAAATCTTTCCGACGGTCTACCGAATACTCTCTTCACATCTTTTAAAAGAATGACCTTATTATATAAGAATATCTTACACGAGTCAAAATACTAGACAGGAAGTAAAATAAAGTCCAATGAAGTTCTTTACCTGCAGAGTGTAACAGAAGAAGGACTATAGCCCAGGCTTTGTAGCACGTGTTCATACTTTGAAAACTGATAAAGATATCCATGAGAATGGGTCGTGGAGTACTTCCGTAAGTTTTAAGCACGCACCAAATTTTGATGACCATATCACTGATATGGACTACAAAAATTTCAATATTTTGCAGATCTGAAAGTATCCGCCCGTAAAACCATGACGGTTACTTTAGGGCGAGTGTCCTTAAAGACATAGAATAGTGTTCTTAAAAATGAATGTTAAATAGTGTGATTAATTATATAAAAAGGCTAAGATTACAAACAGTATTCAATCTCGTAACTCCCATAGATAATACAAATCAAGAGAGATGGGCAAACACGGACCCCAGGTCATACCAGAGGTGGAATCAGGTGCCTAGAAGTAAGCATTCCGTGTCGACCGATCATACCCGCCGCGAGCCCTACATCCCAATCAGGAAAACGTAGCAGTCCGTAGTCATAATCAGTGCGACAAGAACGGCTTAACATTTTGTATGAAACACTTCAGACAGCAATTGACCTAATGGGAATTTGTATTGCGCAATGCTGACTTTGATTTACCATTATTTTATAACAATCAACCAATATGACATCCGTCATTGATTGTGCTAATTGTAGATCGGATCCTGGTGAAGACTTAACATTCCCAGAGAAATCCAAAGCAGTGACATTGTAAGACAATAATTGGTTTATAAAGCAATTCAGATTGATAGTTTCTTTTATGGTCTTCACCTTTACATTGTATAGTGTAAACAAAACAACAAATTATTTTTAACACATTTATTTCTTGGCACGGAGAAGATGACCACCAGATTGTTGATAACTCCTCTTTTTCTGAAAAAAAAAATATTAAAAAAATAGCTTTTTATATCCATACAATAGTTCTCGTATATATAATATACATGTACACATTTTAAATAAGTCTTCAGAATTTGTGTTAAAATACAACCTATTACAATATGTACCCGTCTGCGACTTCTTGCATAAGATGCTATTTGAATATTTTTTCTTATATTCATTATATTTGTTTAATACTGTTTGTTGTTTTTCGCCATACTCAACAATTTTTCAGTTATCTGGTGGCGTCCAGTTTTTTGTAGGTGGAGGAGAGAACCCAGATACAATGTACTCGGGAAGAGACCACCGACCTTCCGAAAGTAAACTGGTAAACTTTCTCACATATATCCTGTTCAGATTTTTTACATAAAAATATTGACCAATAAACTTGTCTTTAAAAACTTGTGAAGTTTGTAAACATTCAGAGTGTTTGATGATCATAATGTACAATCTTAGCTTTTAAAAAAAAACAATAATAAAAACCTTATAAGAAAGTGAAATTTACAGTTTCAGTAAAATTTTAAAAAGTAATCAGAAAATAGTAATGATTACCAGATTACAATATAATTCTTAGATGTAATTAATTAAATGTAATAAGATTTTTATGATTACATCCATTTACTTAGAAAGTAGTTATCAATTACAGCTGATTACAAGTAATAATTACCATATGTGTGTTTTCTGATTTTCAGACAATGCAAGTAAGATGCATTTATTAAATGATCAGCTAACCCATAGTTGTTTTTAAATTTTAGATAAATGCAAAATTCTAGACTCTACCTCATGTACTTAAACAAGAAGGCATGTGGCCTGAATGAACGTAATGTAAATGAGTGGGAGTCAGCCTTTAATTACTTTCATTTAAAACAAAAGCTGGTGTGATTCAGTGTCATATGTAATAAATTCCAAAGCAGAAAAATTATTGTAATGAATTTCTCAATCCAATTGGGTCAGGACTGTTCCAAAAAGTACATGAAAAACTTGAGTGAAAAAAAAAATAACAAAGTGTTAATGTCCACAGTTCATGTTATACACCTACTTTACACTTTATACATATGTCAGAATCAATATAAATCTACCCATGACCTTTGACCTAGCATGTTTTAGTGTACAAAAAGAACCATTTTCTATACATGTATGTATCATCAAATCTCCCAGTACATGTTGCAGTGCACATATTAAGTTTTCAACATTAACCTATTTAGTCTGTTTAAAAATACATCCCCCAGTGCTTCAAAAGAATTTCTGCATAAACGATATGTTGTGTAGCAGCAGCACATAGTTTTTCCTTAAGTTCTCTATGCTTTTTACTAATCATGATTTGTATTGCTGCTAGTGATTTATCATAGGAGTGCTGGAAGGACTTGTCATTTTTAATCAGTCTTCTGTACTTTAGGAAATCATCAACTTGTTTCGAAGCACCCAAACGAATGCTCACTAGATCATCAGTGTTGTACTTTGATGTTGAAAGTAAGAGACAAGGCACATGATAACTAGTCAACTTTAATTGTTCACATTGATTGACAGTTGATACTTGTAATATATGAAATGGCATGGAATTGAGAGAGACAACTTGTGAACAAGTTTCATTATTATTTGAAATAGACAGAAGGCACTGTATTATAAATATAATTTTTATCTTACTTGATTTAAATCGTTTGGAACAGAGGGTCCTTTTTCCATCTGACACAAATAGTTGTTTCCTGGCCCTTTTTTTAACATGGATACCTTTAACAATAATGAAATGATTAATAAATGGATAGTGAATTAATAATTATACAGTGGAGATCAGTAAAATTTTATTTTATTAAGTCATCGAGCTTGCTTGAGAGCCTTCTAGCGATTATGCAGGATTTTCCCACTACACCGCCCTTCAGCTAATCTCAAATGGCGAAATCAAAATAGTGCCTACTGTTTTTGAAAGTTTCTTATGATTCCAGACTTTGAAACATTAGATTTAATTGATGTTCTAATGGCAGAATATCAATTTCTTTGTTGATATCATTGTTGATATAAATGTCCAACAATTAACAACTGTTTGGTAATAGAAGTTAATTATTCGTGGATGAATTTACTACAAAACAGACCCATAAGTAGTCTGGTCCCCTTTCTCACAATTCTGTTCGCTAATTGGGCTCGACATTAACGCTTGTTCTGTACCAGTGGGGAAAAATTTGAACAAGTGAAGATTACTGGTCACTTGTCCGATTGGACAAGTGCTTTTTTATATAAAGAAGTCTCCAAATAATAAAAAGAACGATTGGTGAAAAGTTATTGGTAGTTCAAAGTCGGAAGCAATGCATGAAAAGTGAACTTCGATCCCGATATCAATCGTTATGTAAACTAACTGGGTCACGCTCAATCGGGATTGGTATTCACTTGCTGTTCACTACTTTCAATTTTGTAAAGGCATGGATCTTACAAACTTTGGATCATTGAGCAAACATGGTTATTGCTTCAAGACAGGAAGTCTAGAGAAAATTTTGTTTTATGTGTTAGTTGTTTTTATCAATTGAATAAACTTTGAAAAGTTTTCGGATAAGTGAAGTTGAAGTTCGGACAAGTAAATATCTTTCTCCCTTGCCCAAATGGACAAGAAGGAAAAAAGTTAATGTAGAGCCCTTCTAATTCAGAGAGTGCGTAAATGAGATATTGTAGGAAGGGGGGGGGGGGGTGGCAGAATAATGAGTGAGAAATTTTCCTGTGAATGTGTGGCTCATGAATATCATTCAAGAATAATTATTTTGGATTAGCAGAAATGATAGAAGAAGATATTCAATTGCAATTTGATATATGGCTTTGTTGTGATAGTTACAGATCAGGTTTGATTTTCATTATGCTTTACCTACTTTCAGCATAATTATCCTACCTGTAGGGAACTTTGTATTGCCTGCATAACACTTAAAATGTTTATTAGGTTTTGTTTTAGAATAACCTGTACATACTCCCTAATAAAAGTAGAAATACTTATTTGCAGCATGGACGGCAGAAGACTTACCATCAGGATTCTGAGGCAGGCAGGAATCCTGGGTTTGGGGTTGACCATTCACATAAATGGCTGTACTGTGGAAGGCATCTAAGGAGGAAAGAATTTCCAAGTTCGAGAAGAACAACTAGTTAGGTAGGTAATAGTACTTATAGTAGGAATACTGGCTTGCAGTCTGACAATCTTACCATCAGGATTGTTGGGTGGGCAGGAATCCTGGATTTGGGGTTGACCATATGCACAAATGGCGGTACTGTAGTAGGCATCTAGGGAGGAAAGAATTTCCAAGTTTGAGAAGAACAACTAGTTAGGTAGTTAATAGTACTTATAGTAGGAATACTTACTTGCAGTCTGAAAATCTTACCATCAGGATTGTCGGGTGGGCAGGAATCCTGCATTTGGGGTTGACCATATGCACAAATGGCGGTACTGTAGTAGGCATCTAGGGAGGAAAGAATTTCCAAGTTTGAGAAGAACAACTGATTAGGTAGTTAATAGTACTTATAGTAGGAATACTTACTTGCAGTCTGAAAATCTTAGCATCAGCATTGTGGAGTGGGCAGGAATCCTGGATTTGGGGTTGACCATATGCACAAATGGCTGTACTGTGGTAGGCATCTGAGGAAGAAATAATTTCTAGTAATATATGTTATAGAAGAAATGCTTAAATATACAGTAAGAAAGAACTGCTGTAAGATGGTAAGGTATTTTGGAAACAGAGGATTTAATGTTGTATTTTTATTCTTGACCAAGGCTGAAGTCTCTATTTTGCTATATTTTCCTTTCTGCTCGATTACACAAGCAAGTAATATTAGCACTGGGACAAGGTAAATGAAATTAATTACAAATTAGAATCATCCAAGTTACAAGGCACGATTATTTATGTTTTTTGCGAATCATGCAAGGGGCTAATTCCTGTAGAAGACATTTTAAGCTCCTTGGGTATGTCGAATTATGAAATTGATGATGTATATTCCAAAGGATAAAAGAGGACAAGAGTCCGAAATTAGTAATGCTCTTGACAATATTCAATATATATATATATATATTTTGGGGGGGGGATAATTTTTGGATAAATATGGTATGAGCGCATGCTTACTCACGTTCCATACTTTTATAGAGGTAAAAATATTTGATATAGGAATTGATTATTATGCGCTCACTTTTTAAATGAAACTTTATTCGATTTGTATGTGCTTGATTACAACAACGCACAGAAATTCAGGGGAGGTGGGGGGGGGGGGGCTTGAAAAAAAATTAAACCTATGCCAAGCGCTAAGAGCCGTTGCGTTTAAAGTGCCAACGACAACACCGAACTGAATTCAAAAACAGTGCCCGATGTTTGTTGAATGCAGAACTGAATTCACAAACGACAATAAGCTGTCACAAGTCAGCCAAAATTCCAATCCAGTCCGCTCCTAGTAAGTTAATCCAACGGAATTTTGTAAGTGCTTGTCACCACAAAAATTACAGTCTATTTATATGAATCTTTCAAAAAATAGAATATCTAGATCACAGGTGTCAAGCAGGTACAATATATTACACAACAACACCCAATAAAGCAGCATGAATGCCATGATGTCGAAGTTCGCCAACATTAAAACCTAGCCTTTTGAAGGAAAGTTCATTGGTCGGGCAAGAGTCGAAGTCGGAAGTACCAATATTTAAAAAGGGTAACCCATCAGAACTGTCCATTCATAGATCGGAGTCATTGTTACGTTGTGTTGCTACATTTGACATGTTTACTCCAAATGCTTCCAAAGGGAAGAAAAAGCAAGCAAACAAATATACTCCACATTTTCGATCAAATCACCCAAATGTTTTGAATGTAAGTTTGGATTATTTTATTAATCCATATATCCATGACATTTTACAATGTGTTTCCGATATCTATATAGCACATTGCTATCGGAGAAGTGCACTACTTCATCTAACAAGTCAACCATACCCAGGTGTGACAAAAGCATCAAGTTGCACTCCACGCACAATTCGAACACGTGATTCAGATTTTAAAAAATGCATTCAACATGTGAAGAACATTCATGCTGAAAAAAAAATGTCTAAAGGGTAATAGGATTTGAAAATGGAGTTCTATGTTTTTAAAAAAGGCAAATTATGAATTATCAATTTCTCGCTGTTAATAATAACATTTGCATCTCTGCAATAAAACTCGAAACGACCATTGTTAAGGAATAAAACAAGTTTACAGTAAATACCAATTTTATTTTGCTTTCGGGATGTTGTTTTTTTTTAAACAGTTATTTGGAAAATTTTCTGTTTTTATTTCCGAAATCTACGAATCATGACATTTGCTCATCAACATACTAGTAACTGTTCCAATCACTGTAAATCTGGAGAATAAATAAACCGAGTGAATAGAAATTTCAATGCAAAAAACATTCCAACTCATTTCGCTTTTACACCCTGTTCATCGATACTGAATGAATTCATAGATATTTGTGATCAGGAAAAGTCACGTTCGATTTCCTATTTCATCATTACAACCTAGTTGTACATTCCTCAAACCCCAGATACATGTGTATGATGCAGTATTCCCAATTTTAGCCCCGTTTTAAAACCCGACATCCGTGTATTGCAACTTGAAAACAAATGTCATTGGGTGGGGGAGAGAAGGGGGAGGGGTGGCCTCAAGGTCCAAGTCACAAAGTCAGTTCAAAGGTCTGGACCCTCGTAATATAGTTTGCAATTAATTAAACTACATCTGAAAATAAACAAAATTTCATTCGTCTGTGTCAGAAGAATCTCTGTTCATAAAAACTCGTAGACAGTATTTCTTTAATTAAAGTAAATATACATATTTTGATTGTTTATATATATATATATATATATATATATATATATATATATATATATATATAATCGTATTATTTGTTTTCTATCAATATTTGGCTGGGAGAACACCGTTTTGTAACACGTGACTGCCTTGCATGTCAAGCCAAGAAGCGGTATGTCTCCCAGCCAGTTTGTTTCCGCAGGTATTTTTAGGACTCGCATTTCTTCGCCATTTTAAGTAAATGACAAGTTTCACATCTTAACATGCCTCACTGTTATGTTTCACATGGACACAGAGCTGCCATATTATCTTGGATTAATAGCACGGCTTTAATATAGATATATTTATTTGAAAACCTGAATCCCTAGTACTCAAGGATGCTTTGTAAAATGTTTGTGATGTTAAGAGAAGTAAAACGTTTGAAGGATTAACATTTCTGTGACCCACAATCACAGCACTGATGATCATCGCTAGCTTCCTACTTCTATGTTGATACCTGTGTGGGTTTTATTTGTTACCGTGGTTGATAATTGAAAAATACTGACACTTTCTCAAAATAGATGACAACAAGTTCACTCATCTCTGTTACAAGTTTTGCTGATAATCCCAGAGTAAAGTGTATTCCGTGTTAATATCACTACGCTTACCGTCCTCAGTGAACTCGGCGTTAAACCCGGACAGGCGTCTCATCGTTTTCTAACCATGGAAACGTGTTCCCGGTGTAGAAATAATCACCAGGAAGATAGGACATATTAGTCTACGCTAATCATCGCATGGTCTCTGTGATCTCGTCTTTCTGAGACATCTAATACATTCACCTAGTTACAGGTGCAATGAAAAAAAAACATTTCTAGCAGGGTACAATTTTCTCATCGTTTTTTTTTTTCTGTATGATGATGCATTTCATCTTTCGATTCAAGACATGATCAGTACGGGTGTACGTGATTGACCTTCAACTGATAGTCCTCTGTTTCGTGAGTTGGTTCACAGTGTTTAATTTCCTTTGTCATTTTGAATTTATGCCATGTTATTTTTTTTATTCACTGTGCTTGATCAAGAAACTCACTGGGTACGAGTTAATGTTCGCACGAATTGCCATCATTTATGATAAATTAACTTTGATATTAATTAAGTCAATCATTATTACGTCATTGGGTCATTCGAGGTTCCTCTGACTCTTATGCCTGATTTTATATTGTGATATCGGGAGAGGTGGGCGTAAGATAAAAGTCATCTCACATTAATCATTGGAAGAACAAGACGTCCTATAATACGCCCCCTAGTTAATAACGTATTGAATAGCAAGTCAAAAGTAATAAACATGTAATGTGTAGAGAACATAATGTGTAGCTGTAGTGCAGGTTTAGTGCCAGTTTTGTTTGTTTGTTTTTTGTTTATCTTTTTTGTTGTTGTTGTATTAGTTTTTTTTTCGGTTTTTTTTTTTGTTTTGTTTTGTTTTTGGTTTAATTTTTATGTATCATCTACTATTTTTATTCATCTTATGTATTATATTTATATTTCCAATGTTTTGCTTTTGATTTCTTTACACACGACGTTTTATCTGTTAGCAATGCTCATTTTCATTCATTTGTTGATTCGATATATCCCAGTGAGCTCGAAATAAAAGATACCACAGAATCGTCCACCTGTGCTTCCTATATACCTGCTCCAGCACTCTTCATTTAAAGGATTTTAGATCTTTCTACGCACTTCATTAAGTATTCAACTTCTAGCCCACATATTTCTGAACTTTTGCTTAAAAGTGGGGTCTCTTGAAGTTTTCCATAAAATATACTGCAATGTGATGATAAGCTGATTCACGGGATATTACCTTGTGGAAACTATATGGTAGCCCGGTCGCAGTCAATAAATGGATAGTTAACCATAGCAATTACACATGTAACTATACTTGTAAATTATATATATATATATATATATATATATATATATATATATATATATATATATATAAGTGCAGATAGCGGACAAGGATCAATCTCATATTAGTTAGGAGCAGGGCACAGACGGATCTCCGTAGATGGCAGATGGCAAGGAGGAGTAAGCATTCCATGTTGACAGGACTGGTCAAATCTGCCTTGTGCCCTATGTCTTGATCCAGTAAACAGAGTAATCCTCAGTCAAAATCAGTATGTAAAGAACGATCCAACAACTGGTATGAAATACGTCAGACAGCACTTCACACAATTACAAGGTGTATTTGTACATTGCAGTGGAGTTAAATTCTATCCCACGATGCTGCTGTGCTGGAATTTTTGTATTTCATTTTTTTTATAGTTTCCTCTCATAATACCTTAATTGAAATAAATTTTGAAAATTTTGAAAATTTTTGATGACGAAGATTGAATAATAGAAAGATTAATACTATGTGAATTTCATGAACATGAAAAATCGTTTGAAGGAATTTTAAAATTCATTTCCCGGAAATTTGTAAATTTTTTTACCCTACAAAATGACAAAACTACATATAATTACTTTAAATGGATAAAATTGATGTTTAGTTAGTACATACACTGTCAACTCCCTACTACATACACCGTCAACTCCCTACTATATACACCGTCAACTCCCAAGTATATACTCCGTCAACTTCCTAGTACATACACCGTCAACTTCCTAGTACATACACCGTCAACTCCCTGGTACATACACCGTCAACTCCCTAGTACATACGAGAGACACTTTTTAAGTTCGTAGAGTAAGCCTATAACTTTTTAACGCAATTATGAAGTTGCACGATATTTTACACAGAACTTGCGTAATCATTCCTCTCTCGAACGGTATCACGGTATGAAGCACGAGGTCCACGTGCGCGCTGTCCTGGGTATTTTCAACACGTGGTTTTATACACTATAGTAAAATATAGCGTTGAATATGGATGGAAAAATCTCTGAACAGAGGGTATATTGTAAGATTCGAGCACACCTCGGGTTTCCGTCAACGGAAATTCATGCTGATTTGCAAAAGGTTTATGGGAATAGTGCTTTATAATATGCTACAGTTTGCAAGTGGGTACGCCGTTTTAATGATGGTCGAGAGTCAATTGAAAATGACCCTCGAGTGGGTAGGCCGGTTTCCGTTTTGACGGAAAAGAACGTTGCTACTGTGAAAACGTTAATTGAGGAAGACGCATGTTATACCGTGCAAGAGATAGAAGAATTAAGTGACATTCATTCGTCAAGTGTTGAAGATCTTACGTGAACGACTTGGGCTACGTAAGATCTGCGCGCGCTGGGTGCCCCATTTGCTCACTGACGAGCAGAAACAAAGTCGGGTTAAACTTGCATTGCAAGTTATAAAAAAAAATATGATAAATGTGACCCATGTCGTTTGGAAGAGGTAGTTACAGGTGATGAAACCTGGATCTATCATTTTCAACCCGATTCTAAGGCTAAAAATAAGGTTTGGGTTTCATCTGAGGGCGACAGACCTGTCATTGCGTGCCGTTGCAAAACATCAAATCGCATGTTGTATGCGATATTCTTTGATTCGAAAGGTCCAGTCCTTCAAATTCCAGACCCGAAAGGTAGTTCTGTCACTGGAAAGTTTTACAGAGAAATTGTTCTTACTCAACTTGTTGATTTCTATCAGAAACGCAGACCGCGCACCTGTGTCCGCGGCATCAAATTACTCCATGATAACGCACCGGCCCATAAATCCGCTACGGTACAGGAATATCTGAAAGAATCTGGGCTCGATGTCTTAGATCATCCCCATACAGCCCTGACCTGTCCCCCTGTGACTTTTGGTTGTTCCCAAGACTAACGGAAATGCTGGCAGGGCACCGTTTTGAATCCCGTTGTCGTATACGCAGTGCGGTCTACCAGTGTCTGCAACATATACTTAAAGAGGAGTACCGTGCGGCGTTCTGGAAATGGGTAGATCGGTGTAAAATGTGTGCTGAGGCAGACGGGGCATATTTCAAAGGTCTTGGATAAATACAATTTTGATATTTCAAGCGGTTTTTAAAAGACCACCCTACTCTACGAACTTAAAACGTGTCCCTCGTACACCGTCAACTCCCTATTACAAAAACCGTCAACTCCCTATTACATACACCGTCAACTCCCTAGTACATACACCGTCAACTTCCTAGTACATACACCGTCAACTCCCTAGTACATACACCGTCAACTCCCAAGTACATACTCCGTCAACTCCCTGGTGTTGCACTACTGATCACAGTAGCTTCGCCAAACGCTCGGTATTTAGAAATGAGAATCACGGGTCTTTCTGATATAACCTTAAAAACGGAGGTCCCGTGCCGCGGCGGGCGTTGACACATTAAAGAACCCTCACTGCTACGGCCCTGAGCGCTAAACGTTTGGCACTTGACGTAACTGGTGATGTCTTGATATGAATGAAAATTTCTCAACGAGACATAAAACAATCATTTAATCAACAAATCTGGGATTGTCGAAGACATTTCTATTCTAAATTGCAGGAGTGGTAAAAGGTTTCATTCACAGAAGAATCTAGATATCATGTAGACAACAACGTCAGACAGTGGAAGAGTGGTAAGCTAACGAAATAATAACTATGAAAACCTGGCCGGAATTCACTACACTTAGAAAGTTCTTAATAACACTGAAATCTCATTCATTCGAAACCAAAGAACTAAAATATAACTAGCAGTGTTCTACCAGGCTTTGTACAAACTGATTGTGACCACCTTACACAAAATATCTAGCTGCAACAATGACTTTTTATTTTTTGTCTCTACCTCTCTCAAACTGAAGATATGTAACGTGAATTATGCTGTTCTTTAAATGTATAGGCTACGCTTATTTGTACAGTAGACTTTTATTCGCAACAATATTCCGAAGTAATTTTCTGATCTGTATATATCAATGCATGGAATCTCACTGCAAGATTACTTTAAATCATTATTAAATTGTTTGATATATAAAATCAACAAATATTAATAAAAGTATAGTCTTATCCAAAATGGATCAAACCGGAAGCCAAACAGTAAAAATGCTAAATAGCTTTGGAAAAAAAGAAAGACTTTCTAGAACGAATTTATCAAATATTGTAAATGAATACATGTATTAGCATATCTGGTTAGGTTATGAAGTGGGGGAACATAAGGGGAATTATTCTTAATCTCATTATCCTAGAAGTGAGTGCAATGACGTCTGTACGTCTATTTATTTGCTTTACTAGTCACAGAACAACAGTGCTTTTATTCACCTTAGTCGAATAAACCAATCATATTGAAATTAGATAACATATGATTGGAGTAATTTCCTTAGATTAAAGATTTAATTTTCAACCGATGTTATTTGATTGCACTGCAGGAAATCCCTGTAACATAGGTATGTGTCACCTGAAGAGATGTTGAGAGGGACTATAAATACATGTAAACTATTCCACATTCTTTCATATTCAACTTATAAATCACTAAAGGAACGCATCTGTGGTCACCATGAACCTGATTGTCGCCTTCATTGTTTTATTCAATCTCTCTTCGGCTGCAACTCGTAAGTTTATTTTATATTACTTTTAAAGTGAAAAGGCTATATTTTAGCATCATTATTAATTTTGTTAGCGTGTAAAAATATATACGGGAGGTATAAACGTTTGGAGCATGTTATGGTCATTTTCTAAACTGTTATTCCTACTTAGCGACTTCCTGCATGCTGTTAACTGTTTCATAACGTTATATGAGTACATTTTTTCCACATCCATCGCGCTAGATGATGAAAACAGACATCTAGAAATTATAATAGTCTGATATCCGGGTGCAGTTGCCAATCCACTCTGTTGCATCATCACCAAAACGACAAAATATGACGTAGAAGACATTTCCGGTTTAAAATGCAAGATGAAAAGGCTAAGGTTACTAAAAGTATTCAATCTCGTAATTCCAAAAGAAAATACAAATCAGAGAGAGGGCAAACACAGAACCCTGGTCATACCAGAGGTGGGATCAGGTGCATAGGAAGAGACCTTTATAGTCATCATTTAGTAGTGATTGACTGCAGTCAATGATTTTGTCGCCATTGTCGTAAGCATCGCAGTTGATCGCATTTGACTGCTATTCACGAAACCTTGACTTGTGTTCGTTACCATGACAACTATCAAGTTCAGTCGATACCAGAGTGGCTAAATCTTCACATACACAATATCTGCACACATAATACGTACATTTATATGCGTTTTATAACACCATGTACACAAAACATCTAGGTGACGCGTGCACCAATTGCTATGAAACGAAGCTCCCATCCTGTCTTTTAGAGAGTTGTGAAGTTATAATATATTCTCTCCTGAGTCCCGAACTGGAACAACATTCCACAAGAAACTTTGATCTGCCTGCCATCATTGATGACATACTCCATGTTAGACGCAGATTCGTTACTAGGTGTCGGTCGTCTAGTGGTTAGGCTGTTAGACCCTCGACCGAAAGGTTGTGGGTTCGAGTCCTGGCCGCGGAAGGGCCGACGTTGTGTCCTTGGGAAAGGCACTTTACACAAATGTTTTCACTCCACCCAAGTGTAAAAGGGTTACCTGGTTATAGACAGTGAAAGATATTGTTAGAATATTAGTGCTCTAGCGGTTTGACGGCAGCTTGCGCTGTGAAAGCTCTGTAATGGAATAAGGTCTACTGGGGTAATAATGTATTGTGAAGAGTTTTGAGCAGAATATGCTGGGAAAAAAAACGCTTTATAAAAAACAATCATCATCAATATTATTACTTGATTTGATATTACTCTTTTTCGCTTTAGGTTTCTTTTTTTATTTCCTTTCTTTTTTTTTTTTTGGTGAAGAACAAATTTAGATTTGAAGAATCGCCGATGAAAACTATCCACTAGTTGTTTCTGTTGGTGCACGGCCGTATACGAGTAAATGATTTCCGAACGCTACGTAATTATAAATCAATAACGTCCTGCATATGGTAGGCATGCAATATGTGCATACATAGGATATTTTCTTTAACAATATTTGGATTGCTGTCAGATAATCATATTAACTTTTTCCGTTATTATCTGTAATACTATTATAGATGCATTTTCATTTAATTATCTCATTAATGAAAATTTCGCTGTCGCAATGTCATTTTAAATATTCTAATTGGAATTCAAACTGCGGTGTTTTTAATTATAAAGGGTGTTAAGAAAGTTCGTTCCATGATTTACAGCATGCCTAAAATTATTTTTAAACAACTCAAAAACAAGTTTATATGTTTTTAATAACCAGACAGTCCACCATTGTTTTTCAATACATTTTTAATTCTATTTGGCATTGAATGAATCAAAGAAATCAAATGTTTCTGAGGTATCTCCCTCCATGCACGGTGAAGTCGGCGTCGTAATTGGCACATTGTCGTTGGGCGCGGATCCTTGTAGGCCTCGCTGTCCAGAATACTCCATAGATTTTCGATGCAATTTAGGTCTGGGGAATTGCCTGGCCATTCTACTTTGGTAATAAAGTTTGGTAGATTATTTTCACACCAATTCTGTGTTAGCAGGGCAGTGTGAGGGGTCGCTCCATCTTGAACAAATGTGGCGTGTCCTGGATATTGAAGTAACTTTCGTTCGTCGATCCTACCACTATTTTTCTGTCGATTTAGAGGAGGTTTTAGTTCTTTTTGAAGGATATTGTTCACATAATAATCAGCATTAATAGTTTTGCCGGTTGGAACAATGTGAAGTTTGGATAATCCCTGTACTCCCATCGCACCCCATACCATGACTTTAGCGCTCGACTTGACACAGCTTACATCTGGAACCTCATCTGACTGGGACCTCCATACAACATCGTCCTGACGGTTCGGAACATGAAACAAATATTTCGTAGATTCATCACTAAAGATGTAGTTTTCCCAGTCTTCAGCCGTCAAATGCTTGTGATCACGAACAAATTTCAATCTCTTTTGCCTCTGTGTTTTCGTCAATAGTTGATTTCTCGGTCTTTTAAATGCCTTCCATTTTTTAACTTTTCGCAAATAATTAAAAACAGTTACATGACTCACATTAAAGCCTGAGTTCTTAAGTTCCTTGCTGCATTTCCTTGTTGATTTTCCTTGTTTGTATTTTATGTTTTCCACTTTTCTCTTCACTACCCCCACTATCTTCGAAGGCCGGCCGGATTTCGGTTGATCGGATAGTTGTTTATTTTGCTCTCGCCTTCGCCTCCACTTTGTTAACCATCGCTCACTTTTACATAGCTGCTTAGCCACATCCTTCACACTTAATCCTGCATCTAATAAAGCCAAAGCTTGAGCTCGTTCATTAATTGTATCAACACTTGTACAGGACGTCTGCTTTTTCACTGAACTCGGCATATTTATTTCATGACGTAATGGACAATTTGTTTACATCACACTATAGTAATACAAGAGAGTGCACATAGGGAAGGATAACTGCTGATATAATGAAAAAGAAGTCTATAGAGTTACCAGTAAAAAATTTGAAACAAAAACATGTCGTTTTTCTATTCAATTTTTCAAATTTACAAACGGAACGAACTTTCTTAACACCCTTTAGCTCATCTTTATTAACTTTTGGACAGGATATAGAGTTCGGTTTTTTTATGTTCCAAACAATTTTACTTCTTTCTTCATCAATTTCCGGTTTCGTTTTTACCGTATTGATAGAACTTGAGGTTAAAAAATAGTTTTTGGAAGTAAGAAGGTTAACTACAATCAAAGTTTCAATTTTCTCAACCTTTGTATATTTCAGATATACCATGGTTTGATTAAAAAAAACCTTCAGAGTAAATGTTTTCAATGTTACGGCCATGATCTTACGAAAGAGTACAATGACGTTTGCTGTGGAATAATTATTGTTAATGGGGGCTCAATGTTCGTGGATTTCGTGGATACCTTTTACCAACGAATTTACGTCCCCACAAACCACTTATTGTTTGCAATATTTCATAGTATATTGTATATTTTCAAAACAACTCGAACCCTCGAACTTACATCTCCACGAACTAGTAAAGTTTTAGGTTCCCGCGAACATTGGCCCTCACGAACATTAATGATTCCACAGTATTTCATATACCTTATTAATCAGAATGAGAGAATAATCCTTCTTCCCATAAACCTTGACAAATACATTTATTTCATGGGAGATGGTTTTTCTGAGATAAAAATCCAAATCTTAAACCAATGTTACATGTGTTTGGTTGTACTGCATGATCACCGTTAGAAAACCTCGTGAAAGGAGAATATATTTACCTAAACAAGTGTCTGGGATCTTATCAATACTTCATAAACATTTTACACTCCTTCAGTGATTCAAGCAACACTATACCAGGTATTGATGATATGTATTGGATCGGTGTCCTCATTGTTTTCTCCAGAATTCCTTCGTCTGCACCTCGTAAGTTTTTGAATAATTATGCTAACTACATGCATAATCATAGATTATAACAAAAGTGCTAAATGCAGAAATAATATGAAAACCCCTGTGCAGGTGCGTGTACCACAATTGAACAGACTTTTATAATTGGACATTTGCAATCATGATTTGAAACCGACAAATTTACAAATTAAATCTTAACCAATCTTTGAAAACGAGAATTGTGAAATTTTATGAATAATTTTGAACGGGAATTCAATACTTTCTGAGGTACTTAGCGTTTGAAAGCGTACTCAGTGTGGGTGTCAGCGTGTGACGTCACACTATCAATTAACAACTCAACTTTGTGACAAACGTCTCCATCGCCAACTTTCCATATTTATTTAGCAATATTCCATTATCATCTGCATATGGTGTTTATATCTCTCAAGTGATTCGATACGCAAGAGTTTGTTTTGTGTATGATTAGTATATAAATCGCGGCAGGCTACTGACAAACAAATTGACGTTACAGGATTTCAACAGTCTCGTTTAAAGTCATCATTTGGCAAATTCTATGGTCGTTATAACGATTCAGTTTGCCAATATAACCTGCCATTGGATCAAATGCTGTCTGACATGTTTCACACTAATTGTTAGGCCGTTCTTTACACAATGATTTTGACTACGCCTAATCAAGTTATAGGGCTCGCGGGGGACGTGTTGACAGGAGGTGCTTACTCTTTCTACCTGATCCTAGCACTAGTATATCCAGGGGTCCGTGTTTGCCCAACTCTTGATTTTGTATTCCTTATAGGAGTTACAAGATTGATCACCGTTCGTTATCCTTACCTTTTCACAACATTATATCACTTTCGGTTCATATACCACAGGATTTCTTTCCAAACACAGAGCCTGGCAGCTAGAACGATATTTGTTTGTTTGTTTGTTTGTTTATAGCCGCCTGAGCAATTTTTCAGCTATCCGGCAGGCTAGAACGATATCGTCTGGGCTTCGGTCTGTGAGCCCAGAACTATTTTGCTACACACTAAGCTCACATATTGAATGGATTGCTTCCAAACAACACGTTTGACTGCAAAGATTAGAATTAATCGCAATAGACTACGAGAGTTTAATATCCACGATTTCTAACTCGCCAACCCCTACTAATTCTCACGGAAAATTTGGTTGACGTTCTTTCCACAGGCAAATCATTTGACAGCAATGACAGACAATCAAGGGCTTATCGTTCACCTTGTGAGAGTCATCATCATATGTTGAACAATCTTAGTGTGGAGGTACATGATGGTGTGTGGAAACACCACAGATGATGAAGCCACAAACCGTCATGAACGGAAACCTGACTGGAGGTCGTTACCTCCATACTATTCCGTTCTTTCAAAACCAGCCGGTAACCAACTCCTCTGCAACAAGGCATGCTGGTCATTTGTGTGGACATATCGTGAATATATGCGCATCTAGAACAACATTCTCTAAGCATTTCTGAGTTGCCCGATCGAAACGTCGATGATAACCATTGTCATCCATTATTGACTGTAGTTCCTAGGTCCTTGGTATATGTAATACCACCCTTGAATGGACTGGACATTTGAACATTTTATGTGGCTTTGAAAAGTATGCATCATTATGATGTGTACATATTTTGCCATATATAAATATTGGTATTACTTTCAAATCTGCGCATTTGCTTCCCCTACTCCATATATATATATTTCTGTCATCTCCTACCTTAAATTTGTATGAATTTATTTTTAATTTCTAGTTTGTAAATGATTTATATATAGCTAATATGTATTCTGTAGTTGGTTTGCACAGGAAGATGAAAATGTAGATCTTTTTTCTTACTTAATTACTGAATGGCAATTAAAAATTGTTTCTTTTTCTTTGAACAAAGGTGATGGTGGCTGGTCTGAATGGTCAACGTTTGGTAGATGTTCTAGCGTGTGTGGGGAAGGAGCGCAACTACGAACCAGAACCTGTACTGAACCGGAACCAAGGAATGGCGGCTCTTACTGTAATGGTGCGGCGAGTGAACAAATCGAATGCTTTGAGAAACCATGTGAAGGTGCATACATTGTTCATAAATTCCTGAATATTGTGAAAAACTTTGTATAAATGATTGGAAACATTCATAAGCACAAATTAGCTTACTTTTAATTTCTCTGGTTTTTTCAAGTACAATGAGTTCTATATATTTATCTCTATCAGATGAATGGACTGCTTGGTCAGAGTTTAGTCAGTGCTCATGTACCGGCGGAAGAGGATATCGGACAAGAACCCGTGAAAAGAATTGCACAGTAGATGTTTCTGGTGGCAATAGTTGTATGGGGAAAGAATCCGAAACCCGAGAATGCACAGCGTCATGTAATGTAGTCCATAGTAAGTATATAGATATGTTCTACGATTTTATTGGTTATACTAGTTTTGATACATGCATATTAAAGTGTTTTTAAAAGAGTGATACATAATCATTCGTCTATGAACAATTAAAAGGAAAGAAATCCAAATTGTTTACAAAATGTCGTATTTGATTTGATTCCCTTACAGAAGTTGACGGAGCCTGGAGTAGTTGGAGTGAAGTTTTGAAGTGTTCCAAGCCTTGTGGTGGAGGGATACGAATACTGTCTCGTACCTGTAACAACCCCGTTCCTGCTAATGGTGGCCTGTTCTGCCCGGGATCTTCAGTTCAAACAAGTGCATGTAATGAACAGTCATGTGAAGGTAATTAGAACATTGTGCTGCAAATCTTTCTTTATGTCTAAACCGGACGAGACAAAGAAATATTTCTTGCCATATTAAATTAATATTCAAATATTTACATTCCCAGTGTTTTTGCCCTTGAGATCTTTACGAATCGCAATTTCCTCATGAACACGCTGTAGTTGTAAATAATGCGCGTATGAATACAGAATTTTATAAAATATAGCGTGTCTATTTTAACGGCTGGGTTTTCGAACAGATATGAAAGTATAACTATAAACAGAAGAAATTTATTTCTTAAGTGACCATTGCACCGGTGATTCATGTTTACTCAAAGCAGGATTTCTGGAATTAGGGAGGGGTTTACAGTTTTGTTTTACATAGAACTATATATAGAAAAGATTTTGTAAATTATTGAGTTCTAAAGTGATATCTGATCCTAGATATCTTCATCTTATGTAAGGGGGTCTCCGTGATCGAGTGGTTAGAGCATCGTTCTCAAAATCACAAGGCCTCTCACCTCTAGTCGGCGCGGGTTCGAATCGCGCTCGCGCCGATATATGTGAGAAAGTTTGCCAATTTACTTTCGGAAGGTCGGTAGTCTCTTCCCGGGTACATTGTACAGGGTTCTCTCCTCCACCAATAAAAACTGGACGCCACCAGATAACTGAAAAAATGTTGAGTGTGGCGGAAAACAACAATCATTCAATTCATCCATTCAGTTCATAGAAATATAGAGCACGCACATACTTCTGTTTGTAATTTACGGTACACTACATACAGTATTGGCTATATCCGTGGTCTAAAAGAGGTAAATATGTAATGCTGTGTTATTTTTTCTATATGAAAAGTCGTACGAAATTTAATGATATCTGTAAACAATTCATTAGAACCAAACATTTACTAATATCCATGGCAGAACTTTCGAATAAATTTTTCATGAAAATCAAAAACATATTCTATACTGGTTTGTATGTTGTTTTGCGTCCCATTTGATAATTCTTCACGTATATAGAGACGTCACCAGCTTTTTAGTAAAATCCACTGATTTTTTTTACCTATACATAGCATTCAGGGCCGCATCTTTTTAGTTTAAACGAGAATGTTAAAATCCCAGTAACATCAACTTCTATGTCACTAGCCGTCGTCGATTTTCATATTGACCATACCAAAACCTGCTCTCCTGTATAAAATTAGTTGGAAGACATTAACCCCCTAAAATGGCGGAAGTATTTCCAAAATGACGTTAGACCATAAACAATAAATCAACATACACATAAGACATAAACACCATATTCAGGTGATGTGGAATATTCCTACATAACTATGGGAAGTTGAAGATGGAGAAGCTGAAATTATCACGTTTGCTGTTTGTTAGTTTACCGTTAACAGCTACGTTAAATAAATATCCAAATATGAAGCAGATGTGGACGACTCAAAGGTGTACAATCTGTCGAGTTCACTGGGAGATATCAAATCAACACATAATCAAAATGAGTATTGCTAACAGCTGGTAAGTGACTAATTCGTGCCCATTGGAATTCCAATACACTAGTGGAAGACCTGATCACCGAGGACCACGTAGATGTTGTCAGTGGGGGAAACTCCAGCATCTTTTATGCTCTCAATTTCACAGTACTTGTGTAGAGAATGCGAGTAGTATTTAACAAAGTATTTTATTGGATGACAGATCACAACTCGAACCCAAGCACAATATTCATTATTTCTGTATACACGACATCCTAGAGCATATACAAAGAGTATCAAAATAGTTACAATGGTATAAAAAAAATTCTGTATGATATTGCTGCGAATTCTACATGCATTATATTACCAAATGGTTTATCACCTCTTACATGGTCTCTTATAATGTGAAGTATTTGGCTTAGAAACATCTATCACTCTTATTAAAGATTCGAGTCCATTGAACCGGGTACTCAACCATGCTACTGCGATGGTTTAACGTAGATGTATTGCATGCTTCATTGAATCGGATTAATTGGATTGTTCCAAATAAAATGCTTGTCTGAAGGTTAACTGTATTTGACTTAATAGTTGGATGTTCTAAATCTTTCAACAGTTTCGTCAACACAACACTCTTTTGTTACACTGCCGAGCTCAAGCAACACGTGGGTCACCTTGAGAAAGGTAATTTATAAATGGATCTATTTTTAGAAATAAAGAATACGTAAATGTATAAATGAATTCAGAACACTTTCTTTTCTTTTCTTTATTCACAGCGATCTGCTAGGATACCTTGGAAAAAAACTTTGAACAGGATGAAATAATCTATGTCGTCGGTGTTTGGATAACAGGCCTTTTATTACAATTTCTTATCACAAAATACTCATGTTTGGAGGAATCGCTTTCTTGTTCTTTGCATTTTGTACAATAAAGAATATTTTTATATGCATGAGCTTATAAATGTGGACTAGATCTGGATTTGTTTAGTGAAAGTAAATTTAATAGACAATACTTTTGTATGATTGTGGATGTTGGAAAAAATAAATGCTTCAACTTTTAAAATTAGTATTTTTTTATGTGAAACGAAAGAGGGGTAAATCGTATTTTTCAGAAAAATCATGATAAATCTTTTTTTAAGAGATCATTTTCCCCTGAAAGTGTTTCGAAGAAAGCAATAGAGAAAAAATATCCGGGCTTGTTGGGCAATTATATTTTAATGTATTACACATTAAAGACGTAATTTTTTTTTCAATCTGAAGTCAAATGTACAGACCTGACCTTATTGCATCATGTAGAAGTTTTTTTTTTTTGTATTTCGCTATCATATGAGAAGTAGAAGAAAACTGCAATGGACTACTAGAACGTTAAATTAATGTGGTACAGACATTTGATTATTCAAATTATTATTTCTCTTCGTCAAAATAACTGAAGTCTATGGTTGATTTATTGATTGCTTCTTTGTTTTATGTCATATTTCACTCATATTTAGACGTCATCAGCTGTAGGTGATATAGGAAAAACCATCATTAATGTACATGTGTGTGAAGGCAGCCATACAAATACCGATGGATTTTTATCATACCCATATTTTATAATCGCCACACAAAAATGATTATTTTTTATCATATGCATATTTTATCAAAGACAGAAAATTCACTATAATAAAGTTCATAGTATTGAACCCAGCTGTAAGCTACTTGACAACAGTTTCAAAAGTACAAACACGATTTTTATGCACAAGGCGACGACTTTTGTAAAAGTGAGTTAACCATGACAAAAGTGGAATTGATCTGTAGGAAGCTGTCCAACAAATACCATCGTATACAGACAAATGTGCAGGAAGTGAAGTGGGACGATGGGTAATCCAACAGGCTAGGTTGTGTCTTTTCAGCATGATGCTGTGTATTGAGTGCTCTCTTGGGTGTAATAATCAAAAAAACATTTCATGATTATATTTGTAGGTATCAAGATTTCTACATTCTAAACCGTTGTGTTTACTGTTAACCAATGGACAATATACATTGTAATACTTCTCTGGAGGCTAAATTTGAAACATAATTGTTTTGTTAAATATTACTGTATTTTTTGGAGTATTTGAAACCACCACTTATCTTTCAAGGAAGCAGTGATTTTAGAATGTGTAGTATCTGCGGGACTGTACGCCTCTTTGTTCTCTACATTTACCAATATCAATTAAAATCGGTTCAATAGTTTCAGAGGAGACTAACACACAAGTTAACAAAAACATGGCAACGACCAGCGGTTGTCCATAACAGATCATCCACGGACACTAATTTTAAATATCCACCCCCTGCAACATAAAACTCTAACCTTAGTATATTCAAAAGACAAAATAGCATTGATATCGTTTTCTTCCATTCAAAATAATAGGTAAAATTTGTGAAATGCCATGAATAGAACAAAACAATTTAGCATATTTCACTTTTACTGTGCAGCACCATGCATAAGTTTTGAGAATCGCCGATTCAATTAGCAATCAAGGATGGCGTCATCACATTATAGCATTGTGTTTTCTCCTGTCTCTAAGCCCAGGATCAGTGTAGAATATTCGCATATGATCGGTGACTGAATATCTTGCTCAAACTGAGTTTCCGTAATCACAAAGAAAATTATTGAGTGTTCATTACAATTGTAACTATCCGAATGTGTGTGGTATCTTGTCGTCTGCTACAGGCGTGGTGGCAGAGGTGGGCAAGGTATTCGGTGGAAGGGTTTCTCCAGGATCTGAAAAAATGACACCGTGAAAGCATTCGGTTCAAAGACGTCTTAGGCAGAACGCACGATATCAAAAGGATCCATGCAGAATAATACAATACAATCCATTATCCTTGCATAATTTCTTTCTTGTGCGCATCATTTGTTGTCAACCGGTATTTTAATCGCTTGCACACACACACACACACACACACACACACACACACACACACACACACATATATATATATATATATATATTAAAATTTTAAACAGGTAAAAGTGATGCAGACGTATTATAATCAAAGTAGTGAACGATGAGTTTTTATGAAGATATATACTATTAAAAAAAGGTAGGGGATACTGTATTTTGTGATCACAATGTTAACTAATGGGATACGAAACAATGTTGTATAGTTCTTTCACGAGGAAGCATTTCCAAAGAAAATCATCACCCAAAACACATCAATCACACTCTCACGATCTGTACGGGATGTTGCTGATGATCAAGGGTATTGTGCCACAAATTTGCATCTCTCTGAATTGGAAGGCTAGAGCCACTCTAAAGATTTTGAAGAGAAAGCATCAGATTATCAGTTGTTGAAGTTGTTAATTAACCAGAGGCCATGCGCTGTCTAATACTGGGTGAGAAGTTACGTGCCCTTGGCAATGCTACAGGTTGGCACAAGACAGGTTGCTGTGGCAAGGACAGTGAATGTTTCCCTGTCTGTTATCAGCAGATTATGGTCCAGACATCGTGCTACAGGGTCTGTTCAGGATAGGCTACGATTCGGTCGACCAAGGGCAACAACTCAGATTCAGGACAGATTCATCCGCACTATTGCCTTGAAAATTCGTCTGGTAACAGCAAATCATATAAGGTCTCGACTTCAAAGGGATACTGACTTGGTAGTGGCCAAACCATCAGGAATCGACTGCACAGATTTCACTTACACGCCTGACTCGTGTCATTCCCTGTTTGAAGGATCGTCACATTAGGGCCCAACTCTAATGGTGTCGTCATCATCAACGCTTGGATTATCGCCCATGGAACCATGTTATGTTCTCAGATGAGTCGAGGTTCACAGTAGACTTCCTGAACAGACGCAAGAGGGTTTGCCGCCGACGTAACGAACATTTCCATGACGTTAACGTCATTAGACATGATCGGTATGGGGTGGATCTATAATGGTGTGGGGAGGCATCACTATTGCCGGCAGAACAGACTTGCATGCTGTTGCTGGACGTGTCACAGGGCAGTACTACCGGGACAACGTCTTGACACCCCATGTTGTGCCCTTTGCACGTCGTTATGGCCGCCGTTTTATTTTTCAAAATGACAATGCCAGATGTCATAGGGCCAGGATCATTACAGATTATCACCAACAGTGGAATATCACCATATTGCAGTGGTCTGCACTCAGTCCGGGCTTTTCTCCCCAACGAACATGTCTGGGACATGCGTGTACAGCGGTTACACTAATGCTAACAATCTCCTGCCAATGTCCAAGGACGTGCTGCAGCATTGTAATAGGAATGGAATAACCTTCCCCAAAATGATCTGGGACGTTTCGTTAGGAGTATGCCACGCCGAATCCGAGATTGTCTGTCAAATCGAGGGGGTTTTACCCGCTACTGACCCTGTTTCACAATGTGGTAAATTTGTTGTGTGACCTTGTGTTGGAGTCGACCATTATTCTAGAGAATCGGTACTTTTCTGTCTGTACACAGGATTTCGAGTAAATTGACAAATGTTTCCTTAATGTTTTTCTGTCGTTTGTTTCCTTCCTGATCTCATGATCTGCATTTCGTTGTCCTTGTAAATCCAATACCCCCTACGTTTTTGTGAATAGTATATACAAGTACAATACTGCATGGCTGAGGTGAATGATAGCAATGTTTACAACCTTTTCATTGCTCGAGTTTCGTAATTTTTGAAGTAGATAACAGCAAATATATCAAGCACAATATTAAATGTTGTGCTGCAAAAATTACTTTGATAATGAATTAGTACATGATGGAATGGAATAAAGAAATACGATTGCAATTTCGTGATTTTTAGGTAAATTCACAGTACCGTAAATCGTAAATCACATGGTAATAACTAACAGATATAATAAAATGACAAATAATATGCAACAGTTATACATTGTAAAACAGTGAAGTGAAATCAAAATGAAAAGAACAATAGTACCCATAAAGACGCCAGATTCTTTGGGTAGTATTTTGCACATCAAAATCTCAAGTTTTCATAAGTAAGATACTTATTTCTCATAGGTGTAGAGATAGGGGCCTTCGTGGCCGAGTGGTTAGAGCATCGGGCTCAAAATCACAAAGCCTCTCACCTCTGTCGGCGCGTGTTCGAATCTCGGCCGCGGCGTTATGTGAGCAAGTTTGCCAAGTTACTTGCGGAAGGTCGGTGGTCTCTTCCCAGGTACATTGTATCTGGGTTCTCTCCTCCACCAACAAAAACTGGACGCCACCAGATAGCTAAAAAATTGTTAAGTGTGGCGGAAAGCAAAAAATAATCAATCAATCAATCATAGGTGTAGAGACTCTTTAATTTGCACAGCGATCTTTGAATTTAAAATAAACTGTCAATCTGGGTCAAATAATTATTACAGTAATGTTGCTATATTCCATAAAAAGTTTACAAACTAGCAAACGTAATGCTGGTGAACAGCTGGTAAACGTTGAATACATATTGACCACAATTTTCTTCCATAGGCGTGTTATTTGTATAATCACGTAAGCTTGATGTAAAACTGGTCTGCAATCTAAAATTCTCCTGTCAGATATTAACAAAGATACGAAAAAGGCTCATGAATAATTTGTGATGATGTAAAACTGGGATGCAATTGAAAATTATCTTCTCAGATATCAACATAAACACAAAAAGACACGTATTTGGTACCGTTGGGTCGATGCCTCTGCTGGTGGACTGATAGTCCCTGAGGGTATTCACCAGCCCAGTTGCTAAGTACTTCGGTACTAGCATGAATTACGGATAAACCTTTGCTGTCATAAAATTAAGAAAAATATTTCAAAATTAAGGATTATCTTCCTCATGCATAGTTCTGATCCTTAGCCGGATTTGGCTCCACTATTTGGTATTTTTTGGTTCTTTCAGCTCATACAAGTTTGATCGTATCTCCGATTTTCAACATGTTTGACTTGAGACATTATTTGTCGAAATGCGCATCTGGTGCATCAAAATTGGTACCGTTTATGGTTTATATCATTACTTTGTAATGATATAAAACTGAACTGCAATTCAAAATTCTCCTGTCAGATGTTACTACAGACATATAATTACTTTGTGATTACACTATCAAAATTAGCACAGTTCAGCGCAAAATTAAAACACACTGTACATACAACAAACAGAAGTTTTAAGATATCTTCATCTTTCACAACTACTTAACGTAAAGATGTTGATGTTTATTACTCCAAGATTCCATGGATTTTGGGGCTTTTAGGTTTCATTTATGGGTTATTCTAGCTATACTTTATTCATAACAAAATCAAAAAATAGATAAATAAATAAATAGAAAACGCGAACAAATAATTGATTTGTTTATCTTTATGCATTATTCGGAGATATAATGTCTATGGAAGGGAATTACCGCTATAATTCTATGTATCCTTTTTATATTCTTAATTCTAACTTTGATTTTTACTACATATTTTCAATTCCATGTCAGCTTATAACATCTCAATTTACATTCTTAATTCTAAATTTTATTTTGCCACATGACAACCTTAATTCCATTTTATATTATATTTCAATTTTCTATTTGCTCAAATTTTATCTTTGAAGAAAGATAAAAATAAACCTGTGATGTAGTACACGTTTATCAAAAGATCAGTGAGGAAAAGTTTTAAACTTCCATGTCAGTAAGACAATCCCAGAAAATGTCAAATATCATGAATTAATATTAATGTTTTTTATTTTAATTTTAAACTCCAATTTCTTTTTTTAAAACAACAACAAAAATACCTGCATTTTCTTACACGATCAATAGCATGAGAATTTAAATTCTAAGAAACTTCACGGTATATACCACCAATTGAATTGTAATGGACTATTTTTAGAGGTTCTTAAAAACTAAAATAGCGGGACGATCTCGTATTCAAATCTTGCCTTATTCAAACAATGTAAAATTTCCTTCAAAGGTCACAAAACTGTCTTTAAAGTAGAAATTGAAAACAAATACATTAGAGAGAAAAAATTGCCACTCTTCTTTCTTTCCTTTTTCTGTTTTCTTCTTGAAATAATCCAAATTCTTCACGAAAAACTACGCTACATGGAAAATGACTCAATTTTGACACAGATCACGAATGGTGGAAGAGCTTCCCCACTTCTCCTTTAACACGGTAGTCAATGGCTGTCAAATCATGGCACGTGTGTGGGTTGGGGCAATGTTTGCTATGACAAATTGCTTATGTCTGAAATTGGTTTCATTGTTTTGGGGGGAATTTTTATTAGTTTTAAATTTTAATAAGTCAATATATATTTTAATTATATTGTAATTATTGACATAAAAAATCAATTGGGCATGTTTAGAAAGTAAATTTATCCACTGAATTATATTATTCTGTGCACACAATCGTGCTCAAAACCTAATGAGCCAACTTCAAAGCAAAGGGGGTGTAAAAGGGGGAAAGGGGCCGTCTAAAGTTCAAATTTCTGGATCCGCCTATATGTATGCCATCACATAAAGAAAAGATGTTTTACATTAAAATATAGATAAATGCAAAATCAAAATTATCATCAGTACCTCGAGCACCATGTAATATATATCACAAACTGATTTAACTATTTTTTTTTCCAATTCAAATCTTCAAAAACAACCTATATTAATTTTTACAGTCAAATCTTTCATTGGTGTTATGTTGAATTCAGAATCAATCATAATTTTAGATGAGCGAAGGAAAGATATCGAATGGTGAAGTACACAATATGTTAATCATAATCATAAATCCCAAAGACAAAAACAACGGACCTCCGACAAAGTGAAGGTAGGATCAGGTGCCATGGAGGAGTAAGCATCCTCTGCTGACCGGTCACACCCACCGTGATCCCTTAGTCGAAATTAGGTATACGGGATTGTAAAATATCATCATGTAGTTGTAACGTTGTACAAAGTAAGTCACATCAGAATTCTGAGGTATATCCCAAAAATGACAGGCTTTTGCAAGTGTATATATATTGACCACATAACTGTTATCTTTCCAAGATTAAATTAATGGAAATTTTATTTTAAAAAAAATAATTGAAAATAAAATGGTGAATGCTGATAAAACCCCTACGGAAGCCAATTTTTCTGGAGAATGCTTGTTTTTTGTCGCATCCGTCATCATCAGCTGAAGTGAGGTAACATTATGCACAGTGCACTATCCAAATGTAGTACTGTATTCATTCATTAAATAAGAAAAATGTGTGGTCTTACAGTAATAAATGTAGCATGATTATATTCATACGCATACCATAGTATATGTGCGCAAGAGAATTACGTGTGTCGTTACAATATGAATAAAAATTAAGAAATTTACTCCTATTTCCATTCTCATTCTCTTCCCAATCAAAAGTCCCATTTTCATCTATTTATATTTCATAAGATATCGTCTCTCTTTGTGACTATTGTAGTTATCGGAAGCTTCCACTCTGAGGTTGTTTGGGGGTTTTCTTTGTTTGTTTTCTCTGCCATTTATAGAAAGTCTGACGTTTGCGTACCTACAGCTAGGACTTTCTTTCAGCAAAGCCCGGCTAAGAATTCAAAATCTTCTGTATATAAGACTAATCAAAATACGTTTGCGTTAAAGCAAGAGGAGCATCATCGTAGATAAACGTAAGTACCCGTGTACAACAAGGAACGTAAAGTATTCTTTTACTTACAGGAACAGAGATGACAAGTCTTCCTACAATTCTCTCTCATATAGGCAGCGTATGTTGCTTGAGTGCACACAGAGCGATCGAAAGATCCACAATACGATATAGCGTCTTCACATGGTGGTGCTGAGTCTTTAGTGATTGAAAAAAAAAAGATCACGAATAAATCATACTAGAAACAATAATGTACCAATATTCTGAAAAGACAGTGTACAGGCCTAATCGGGCACCTGAATATTAGTTAAAAGAAAGACGTACATCCCATGCCGGGTCAGTCAGAGTCCCTCTACACCACCATATACGTCTAAACAAATTAGTCCCCCTTTTTGTTACTTGGATAAATAAAAGACAGCCGATTGTAATTCAGTTGTAATATGTCCTGTATGTAAATGTTTAAAATCGTATATGTAAATTTATGGCAAGCCGTATAAGTATCTATTCAAAAGAGATACCTTTTTAACTTAGCTAGATATCTCTTTAAGTTAGAGTTCTTAACGTGCCTACGCCTGAGCGGGTCTCGAACTCTCTAGCTTCCAGTCATGGTCGTTAAATGCTTGTCAATTGTCTATCAGTATATACTAAAAATAGAAATGATTCATAGATAAAATGATGTGTAATGGTATATGGATACATGGGTATGAACCAGAACGTAAATACTAAAGTTCAGTTTGGTTTGTTTGTTTGTTTGTTTTACGTCCCGTCGAGAATTTTTCACTCATATTGAGACGTCACCAGCTGTAGGTGAAATACCACACATTTAGACCTATGCCCAGCCGTCGACCTATGCTTAGCGCTCAGGGCCGTAGCAGTGAGGGTTATTTAACATGCCAGCGCCCACCGTGACACGGGACCTCCGTTTTTAAGGTCATATCCGAAAGACCCGTGATTCTTACTTCTAAATGCCGAGCGTTTGGCGAAGGAGCAATCACTACCTATTTTTCGTCTTAGGTTTGACGCGGCCATGGCACGAGCGGGGCTCGAACTCACGACCTCACGGTTACGAAGCAAACGCTCTAACCACTGAGCTACCGTGACCGGTCAGGTTCAGTTTGGAGGCACCCATCCTCACTGCCGGAAATGAAAGAAGTCAGCGGGTAAAGCGACACTCCTTGTTTTCTGTGATGTAGAGGGAATAATACTAAATCACATCGATCCCCTTAAAACTTCACACACTCTTGAATACAATGCATGGGTTATTTGATCAGATTCAACGTTGGTTGTGAAGAAAAAGCGTCCAGGCTCGATCCACTGTCAATAGATAGCCATGGAGACTTGTCCCTAATATGTGACGATATATGCACATGGATATATGAATAATCATCCCAGATTCATTTTCCACTAAAACAATGCACGGAGCCACAAGATTTCATTTGTAATGGATACCATCGAATCACTGGATATATAAATCCCGAATCATCCATCTTATAGTCCAGATTTAACGATTTCTGACATCTGCCTATTTATAGCCTCAATGGACAGAATTATGAAATTCAGTACAATCGGAGGGCGACAGTCTTAACAACATCATGGAATATGTCACGTGACGGGTTGGACAACGGGTTTCGAGGATGGACACAACGTTAGCAAACTGGTTTAAAAACTGGGAGAACGATTTGCATTAACTAGATTAATAAACTATTTCGCTGACTTTTTGATGACTCTTCGTATGTATAATATAATATAGTTAACACATTATACTTAGATTCTTGTAAACTGTACAATCTTCTCATTACGATATATCGATGTCTCAAAATGACTAGAATTACCTGGACAGTATCCACAGCGGTAGGGACAAACTTTCCTGGCCCACAATTCATATATACCAGTACACTGATGGTCTCCATAATACCAACAAGAATTAGCGGTGACGTTATCATAACACCAACTGGAAACTTCAAACACAGAGACACCTTTCAGAGTTTTAGATTGTGATCATCTGTGTGAATGGTTGCGTGGCATTCACAACTGGTATATTATTTTTTTTAAATTAATATATTGCTGTTTTGACACATGCAATAATATCTGCTGCCGATTTAAATACTTAAAAAAGAATATAAACCATCTCTTTGAAGAAACACTTTCTTACCGGCAGTAGTGAGCATCGTTGTTGGTGATGTTAAATATTCTGTAGGGACTACAATTAAAATAAGCTGTTTTGCATTACCTGTTGCTGACAACCACATACAGGAACAGTACTACTACTTTCAGAGTATTTAAGATTTAAAAGTTATATATGCAGTGGGGGAATTTCATTTGTTTGTTATGCTTTCTATAGACAGATACGCATCATTACCTACCTTGGCATAAATGGCAGGTTTTTCTGCAATTCTCTCTCATATATTCTCCATACCGTTCGTCAGTGCAAACGCTCTCATCGTATTCGTCACAGTATGTGATCTCGTCTACGCATGGCAATTTTTCTGAAAAGATCATGTTTTTGGTTTTTTAACTTCATATATGAAACTTTAATATTTATCATATGAATCAATTTCAACGAACAGGTGACGATAACGAACAGGTGACGATAACGAACAGGTGATCAATATCACAACTCCTATAAGATATACAAAATGATTTGGGCAAAAATGGACCCTTAGATAAACCAGCGGTGGAACCAGGTGTCTAGGAGAAGTAAGCATCCCCTGTCAACCAGTCATAGCCGCCTTGAGCCCTATATATTGATCAGGTAAACGGAGTAATCCGTAGTCAAAATCACTATGTAAAGAAACGCCTAACAATTGGTATGAAATGCGCCAGACAGCATTTAACCCAATGACAGGTTATATTGGAAAACTAGATCGTTATAATGACCATAGAATTTGCGAAATGATGACTTTAAACAAGACTGTAGAAACCCTTGCAACATCAACTTATTTGTCAGAAGCCTGCCTCATTTTAAAACCTGATCCTATGCAGAGCACGCTCTTGCGTATCGAAACAACTGGAAGATATAAACATCATATGTTTATGATATGATATGTCATATGATAATGGAATATTCCTTCATAAATATGAAAAGTTGAAATCATCCCGTTTGTCATAAAGTGAAGTTGTTATTTGGTGTTTTTTATTCCGAGGTTTTGTTGTGATATATTGAACATTGAATAGACATGTGAACGAAAATGATTATTGTTTACAGATAAAACGTCGTCGATATATCTAAATTTCAAGTTGAAGTCCACATCAAGAGATCTTTTTTCTCATGTAGCATTCTGTCTCATAAGAATATAAATACAGATCACCTAACAAATAAGCACAATTCGTGCCAATGGGGATTCCAACAGACTGTTGGAAGACCTGATCACGAAATACTACGAAAAGGTCGACAACGAAAAACTCGAGCATTTTTTTAATAACAACTTCAGAGTACTTTACTTTTTTATATTTTAAAAATGTGAGAAAGATGTCTCTAATTAGTTCGTGTTAAATGTATGTATACATTATCAGGTTTATTCGAAAATATTAGAACTACTCACGTGGACAATATCCACACCTGAGTGCACAGTATTCCCTCGCCCAGAATGTGTACTTTCCAACACACTGGTCATCTGTGTACTTGAAACAACCCCGTCCGAGCTTATCATGGCAATCTATGTGATATATATATTGCTGTGATAAAATTAATAAATTCATTTCAAAATTAAGAATAATCTCCCTCATACATAGCTCTGATCCTTAGCCGGATTTACCTCCTCTATTTGATACTTTTTGGTTTTTTCAGCTCATACAAGTTTGTTCTTATTTCGGACTTCCAACATTTTTTACTTGAGCATCACTGAAGGGGCATTATTTGTCGAAATGCGCATCTGGTGCATCAAAATTGGTACCGTTTATGTTTTATATATAGAAACAAATAAACTTTACTTATCTACATGTACACAGCAAATATACCATAAACATGATTTATATATTTTGAATATGCATGATATTTACCTGGTTCTTGAAATCTTTCCGACGGTCTACCGAATACTCTCTTCACATCTTTTAAAAGAATGACCTTATTATATAAGAATATCTTACAAGAGTCAAAATACTAGGCAGGAAGTAAAATAAAGTCCAATGAAGTTCTTTACCTGCAGAGTGTAACAGAAGAAGGACTATAGCCCAGGCTTTGTAGCACGTGTTCATACTTTGAAAACTGATAAAGATATCCATGAGAATGGGTCGTGGAGTACTTCCGTAAGTTTTAAGCACGCACCACATTTTGATGACCATATCACTGATATGGACTACAAAAATTTCAATATTTTGCAGATCTGAAAGTATCCGCCCGTAAAACCATGACGGTTACTTTAGGGCGAGTGTCCTTAAAGACATAGAATAGTGTTCTTAAAAATGAATGTTAAATAGTGTGATTAATTATATAAAAAGGCTAAGATGACGAACAGTATTCAATCTCGTAACTCCCAAAGATAATACAAATCAAGAGAGATGGGCAAACACGGACCCCAGGTCATACCAGAGGTGGAATCAAGTGCCTAGAATTAAGCATTCCCTGTCGACCGATCAAACCCGCCGTGAGCCCTACATCCCAATCAGGAAAACGTAGCAGTCCGTAGTCATATTCAGAGACAAGAACGGCCTAACAATTTGTATGAAACACGTCAGACAGCAATTGACCTAATGGGAATTTGTACTGCGAAATGCTGACTTTGATTGACCATTATTTTATAACAATCAACCAATATCACATCCTTCATTGATTGTGCTAATTGTAGATCGGATCCTGGTGAAGACTTAACATTCCCAGAGAAATCCAAAACATTGTAAAATAATAATTGGTTTCTAAAGCAATTCAGATTGATAGTTACTTTTATGGTCTTCACCTTTACATTGTATAGTGTAAACAAAACATCAAACAACAAATCATTTTTAACACATTTATTTCTTGACACGGAGAAGATGACCACCAGATTGTTGATAACTCCTCTTTTTCTGGAAAAAAATAATAAAATAATAGCTTTTTATATCCATACAATAGTTCTCGTATATATAATATACATGTACACATTTTAAATAAGTCTTCAGAATTTGTGTTAAAATATAACCTATTACAATATGTACCCGTCTGCGACTTCTTGCATAACAGACAATGCTATTTGAATATTTTTCTTATATTCATTATTATTGTTTAATACTGTCTGTTGTTTTTCGCCACACTCAACAATTTTTCAGTTATCTGGTGGCGTCCAGTTTTTGTTGGTGGAGGAGAGAACCCAGATACAATGTACTCGGGAAGAGACCACCGACCTTCCGAAAGTAAACTGGCAAACTGTCTCACATATATCGGCGCGAGCGAGAATCGAACCCGCGCCGATTGGAGGTGAGAGGCCTTGTGATTTTGAGCGCAATGCTCTAACCACTCGGCCACGGAGACCCACATACGATATCTGGGTGAAGGATATTTTACACATCAATGGCCAAAACGGTACTTTTACCCCCACCCTCTTTCAATAATGCAACCTGCACGTGCAGCTTTGAATATTTAAAGGTACATTATTAAATGTATTATTTGCCGTATCAAAAACATTTTCCCGATGTAGGAAAGCAGATCAAACCTTTGTCAGTATGATAAACAATGTAAAATAATGTCTGACAATTTCAAAAAATTGTTGAAATTATTGATTGGTATTAGGCACCTAGGCACCTGATGCCACCTTTGGTATGATCAGGGGTCCGTGTTTGCCCATCTCTCTGATTCGTATTTTCTATAGGAATTAACCCCGTGGGGAACCGGGTTGTTAAAATAGATCCTCAGTAACCCTTGCTTGTCGTAAGAGACGACTAATTTGGGCGGTCCTTCGAATGAGACCGCAAAAACCGAGGTTCCGTGTCACGCAGTTGTGGCACGTAAAAGATCCTCCCTGCTTAAAGGCCATAAGCACCGAGCATAGGCCTAAATTTGCAGCCCTTCACCTGCAATTGTGATGTCTCCATATGAGTGAAAGATTCTCGAGCGAGACGTTAAACAATATTTAATCAATCAATCTATAGGAATTACGAGATTGAATACTGTTAGTTATCTTGGCCTTTTCATTAACGAAGTACTACTAGGATAGTAAATCAACAAAAACATATTTGCTGATTTCAATTCCATCCGGTTAAATGGTATAATTTGCACAATGTGTATAATTTATATTGCATGATAAAAACCCGATTTCCTACGATGATATCCAATTAATACGACACGTGTATCTATAGCGACGTTATTAGTTGCTATATACATTTCTTCTGGTTTTATTCCTTGAATGGCATATACATGGTTATATGATGTAGTGTTCCACTTCTATACAAAAGCGCATCAAATACTTCTAAATACAACTTTCGGAAAACATTTCCATAGCTGTTGCGTAACTCTTCGATGACAGTCAAAAGGAGCGTGATAAATGACTTCAAGTGCATAGTAGCGGAAACTACTGAATCCATTTGACCATTTAAATTTGTAATATCTTCCAGGAATAGTGGCTTCAGTCATTATTTATTATTCATCTTACCCCAAGTGTTACCCAGTGTATGGTTTGATCAGAAGGCAGCGTTATCCAGTTATTCGTTGTTGACACAGTGACATGTTCCGACGGTAGCGTCATCCAGTTAGTTGTTGTGGGCACTGAACTAGTAGCAGCTGTAATGAAAGCGACTTATACATACACACATAGAGTATTATGTATGGTCTTAATAAAGTAGATGATGGATTATTCCAGCATTTCGAATCTAAGACTTTTGATGGTAAATTACCAGAACATTGTTTTATTTGGCAATGTTCAGTTTCTGTACTATTCCCAGTACATGCTTTTCCTCCTTTAGATGGCGCTGGTTGTGAACACTTCCTCTGACGTGTTTGTATTCCGCTTCCACATGTTGTGCTACAGGAGCCAAATAAACTCCATTCACTCCAGTTGCCATCAACTTAAATTTTAAATGTGTGAAAACTTTATATCATATGATATTGTTAAATTCTTTAAAATTTTTTCTTAAAAACATGAAACCATTAGGGATAGAAAGTCTGTTTTGGAGGAATGTATGTGTTTCATTTAATGATAAAATTTTTGATTTAATCTAACGTTTATCATCTGTGGATCAGAGTCATGTACCGCTTGCATTGTAAATCTATCACTAGTTAGATCATGGGTAAATCTATTCAAGGCTTTGTACAAACAATGTTACTTTAAAATCAAGATAAAGGAAAAAGGTAAACATAATAGGTCTACATTATGCACTAAAATGAAGATAACGAACACTGATCAATCTCATAAATCATATAAAGAATATAAATTTGAGAGCAAGTCAAACATGAACCCCTTGAAATACCAGAGGTGATACCAGGTGCTCAGGAAGCATCCCCTGTTGAACTGTCATACACTGTCTTGATCAGATAAACGGATTAATACTTAGTCAAAATCAATCTCTAAAGAAACAAATTGTATGAAACACTTCACACAGCATTCAACCGAGAAACAAGTTGTATTTGCAAATTAAATCATCATAACGACCACAGAGTTTACGAGATTCTGACTTTAAATGAAGCAATTGAAACCCCTGTCAAATTCATTAAATACTGATCATACGCAGATCATGCCCTCATGTATCGGATCAATTGAGAAATGTAAACACTACATTCATTATAAAACAATCTTCTAATTCAAAGCGTTGGGAAACTTCAACGAACATGTTACTGATTATATTTAAAGATATATAGCAATGGTAGTCTTGAATTAAAAATAGATTAAATGATTTTTATTTTTCCCGCAACTCAACAATTTTTCAGTTATCTGGTGGCATCCAGTTTTCATTGGTGGAGGAGAGAACCCAGATACTATGTACGCGGGAACAGACCACCGACCTTCCGAAAGTAAACTGGAAAACTTTCTCACATCGGCGCGAGCGAGATTCGAACTCGCGCCGACTAGAGGTGAAAGTCCTTGTGGTTTTGAGCACGTTGCTTTAACCACTCGGCCACGGAGCCCCCCCCCCCCCCCCCCCCCCCCAAGTAACCGGCATTAGAACTGAATGTCATGGGTTTTACAGACGTGACATCAAAAAAAAAGGGAGGCTCTGAGACACGGTCAGCGCTGACAAGATTCAGAACCCTCACTGCTTCAATCCTGAGCTCCATGTCTAGGTCACAATTTGTGGCACTTCATCCAAAGCTGGTAATGTCTCTACCTAAGTGAAAAATCCGCGAATGAGACGTAAAATACTGTACAAAAAAAACCAAGCAAACAAAACAGAAGCCGAGTTTATTACTATTGTTTGGTGATGTTACATGTATGTAACAATCAAATATTATTTTCAACTTTCCTGATTTGGAGGCCTCTGTGGCCGAGTGATTAGAACATCCCGCTCAAAATCATAAGGCCTCTCACCTCTAATCCGCGTGGGTTCGATTCTCTCTCGCGCCGATATATGTGAGAAAGTTTACTTCGAAAAGTCGGTGGTCTCTTCCCAGGTACATTGTATCTGGGTTCTCTCATCCACCAATAAAAACTGGACGCCACCATATAACTGAAAAAATGTTGAATGTGACGAAAAACAACAATCAATCAACCAATCAATCTTTGCTGATTCAATAGCTACATAAGAAGCATATTTCTCTCTGTACATTTTCAAACTTGTAATAAGCGAACTTAAATGTTCGTTCTATATATTACCTGGGCATGGTGCTGTGTTACACTGGTCAGTCTCTGATTTCAGTCCGGAACAAAACTTTCCACCGTGCAATGGTGCTGGGTTTGAACAAGACCTATGTCGTGTTTTTGTTCCCGTTCCACATGTTTTTGTACAATCACTGTACTGACTCCACTCACTCCACTGTCCATCCACTACGGGAAGAAAGAGAATATTTGACGTAAATGTGTGGTTTCCATTGATGTTTTGAAGTTCAAAGTATTATCACAGGCCACCCAAGAGCGCGGTCTCCTCTGTTATGGGTTTTCAAACTGTACATGCCATGCGTTTCTACGAGATTAATGTTTAATATATTTATTACGAATTTTTTCGTGCTCGGTCGATATGCTTTTCTGTGAAGTCGATATATCTATGGATCGACCTCATGAAAGGGCTATATTTGTATATTATCGTTCGAGTTGCATATTCTCTACATATTTATAATTAACTCTAAAATGTAATAAACATTATAGTTGTCAATTTATACTGCGTTTGTTTCGGGATCAATTTATTTCATTTATACGAATTGCAAAATGTGTGTATAGTGTTTTATGGATTAAAGACTACTTTTGCGAATTTAAACAATAATATCATATCCAAGTGACCTTGAGGTGATAAGGGGAGTTGAGTCCAGACAAGTGCATGAAAACTCCTTTTAAAGTCGTTATCCTTCTCCGTAAAGTTGAGTCTACTAACGAATTTTGCTTACTATAACAATTAAGATATCTTAATTAAAGTATGACATCACAATTAACTCTTCATTCTGAAGGGATATACAAAATGCATGTAGTCAATGTGGAACGATAAAAACATCAAAATAAACAGAATAGAATTTCCTTCGTATCTTCTGCAGCCTGATACTTTTGACACTTGCGTCGAGTTGATTTCTTGTCGTATATTATTTACGTTTTCACAGATCTCACCTGGACAATCCTGTTCTGCACATCTTAACATTTCGTTAGAGAAACCTGTACATACAACTCCACCGTACTCAGGACTAGGCTGAGTACAAGCACGTGTTCTGATTCGTGTTCCTCCACCACAAGTCGCTGAACACTGACTGTACGTGCTCCACGGGCTCCACTTCCCGTCCACTTCAAAGAGGTATAAAGTTAAGTAGGAATGGGAGGAGTGAATCTCTCTTTCTTTCTCTCTTCTTTCTCTCTCTCTCACACACACATACACAACACACACATACACACACACACACACACACACACACACACACACACACACACACACACACACACACACACATATATATATATATATATATATATATATATATATATATATATATACCTTTCATATCATACCTTTACAAATTGTAATGATAGACAATTCCTCATGAACGCGATGCAACTATAAACAAAGCGTGACTGGGATTATAATTATGGGTTTTGTATTGTTGTACTACCGTGTTCATGTATATTAGACAGTTTACATGTAAGTTTGAACAGAGTCAGATGTAGACAAGCATGATTGTTATACCCCCTAACCCCGACTTTACACGACCGGTGGCGGTAGATCAGTGGTCATAGCGTTCGCTTCGTAACCGGAGAGTCGTGAGTTCGAGCTCCGGTCGTGCCATGGCAGTCTCAAACCTAAGACGCAAACATAAGTAGTGATTGCTTCTTCGTCAAACGCTCGACATTTAAATATGAGAATCATGGGTCTTTCGAATATGACCTTAAAATCAGCGATTCCGTGTCACGGCAGGTGTTGGCACGTTAAAGAACCCTCATTGCTACAGTCCTCAGCGATAAGCATAGGTCTAAATTTTTGGTACTTCACCTACAGCTTGTGACGTCTCAATATGAGTAAAAATTATCGATTGGACGTTAAACAATCAATCAATAAACCGACTTTACACAGAATTAGATATAGACTGGTACGTACTTATAGACTGGTACGTAATTATAGACTGGCACGTAATTATAGACTGGCACGTAATTATAGACTGGTACGTAATTATAGACTGGTACGTAATTATAGACTGGTACGTAATTATAGACTGGTACGTAATTATAGACTGGTACGGAATTATAGACTGGTACGTAATTATAGATTGGTACGTAATTATAGATTGGCACGTAATTATAGATTGGCACGTAATTATAGACTGGTACGTAATTATAGACTGGCACGTAATTATAGACTGGTACGTAATTATAGACTGGTACGTAATTATAGATTGGTACGTAATTATAGACTGGTACGTAATTATAAACTGGCACGTAATTATAGACTGGTACGTAATTATAGACTGGTACGTAATTATAGACTGGTACGTAATTATAGATTGGCACGTAATTATAGACTGGTACGGAATTATAGACTGGTACGTAATTATAGACTGGCACGTAATTATAGACTGGTACGTAATCATAGACTGGTACGTAATTATAGATTGGCACGTAATTATAGACTGGTACGTAAATATAGACTGATACGTAATTATAGACTGGTACGTAATTATAGACTGGTACGTAATTATAGACTGGTACGTAATTATAGATTGGCACGTAATTATAGACTGGTACGGAATTATAGACTGGTACGTAATTATAGATTGGCACGTAATTATAGACTGGTACGTAAATATAGACTGGTACGTAATTATAGACTGGTACGTAATTATAGACTAGTACGTAATCATAGACTGGTACGTAATTATAGATTGGCACGTAATTATAGACTGGTACGTAATTATAGACTGGTACGTAATATCTACGTTACACTACTGTGGTACTTGTAACATTTATTTTACATAGAGCGAGGTATAGGTTAACACAGTTATCGTACTGTAACATTTACTTTACATAGAGTGAGATGTATATTGTTTAACGTCCTCTCGAGAATTTTTATACGCTTGTCTTTATGATGCGGTAATGTCTGTACGTTTGTCCGTTCGGAGTTTTCTGTTTCTCTTTTCCTTTCTCTTTACATATCAAATTAAAACTTGCTATGTAGCTTCTTTGTGAGTCACTCTACATCATGTTGCAATTTTCATCCATTTCAATTTCGCTTATAGGAGTTTTGTCCCTTTATTTGAAAATTAACATTATATGGAAGGTACATAATTTGTCCAGCAAACTCCTCCCACAATTTTCAAGTGAGGATCTTCTTATTCTACAGAGTGCTTGCATGAGTATTGAAGATGTACATATGGCAAACATTTTGATTTCTTCAATTTTTGTGGAAATCACATGCTCTTGAACTGAGTCAGTTTTGAGGAAATATGACGAAGTGCATGGTTTGTCCTTTTAGCTCTTCTCAAAGTTTTAAAGCTCGGGCGTTTTGTCAACAAATTGGAACATATGTGTATTGAAGGGTTTTGCTTCTCGGATATATTATATTGTTGTAGAAGGTTTAGGAGGTATAAGAACCTAAGACATTTTTATTACATTTATATAATATTGAGCTGATGTAAAAGATTTTGCATCATCTCTTGAAAAAGTACATTTTATTATTACATTAAAAATTTGAATCTTTCAGAATTTATTTTTTTTTAATGTAACATATATAATAATGTGTAATTAAAACACCTTATATAACCTTCTCACGGGTGTATTGTGTACCGTTTACGCTAATTTTGTTTACTCATATGGAGACGTCACTATTACTGGTGAAGGACTGGAAAAGTTAAGCCTTTGTTCGGTGTTTACAGCCTTGGAGAACGAAGGGATGTTTATTAAGCCACACCTGCTGTGACACGAGGCCTCGCCTTTTGCAGTCTCAGCCGATGGACCGCCCCATTTAGTCGCCTCTTACGACAGGCAAAAGATACTGAGGGCATCAGGAATCTCACGCAAGGCATGGACACAATACAGAAATTTCACTGCTACGGCATTTAGCACCAACAGTTATAAATTCTACTTACTCCTTTTATTGTTCCTATATGAAATTCTCGATTGGAATGTAAAGCATAAACAAATATACTCCTAAAATGGGCGTGATATTTCAAAAATCCATAATGAATATTAATTTTTTTTTGAGAAGGAAGATTTTTGATACATGAAGGTACTGTAAATAATTTCACGAAGAAATGATGTTGGACATCTAAAGTATGTACATGTTTCTGTAGCCATGTGTAAGAATAATATTGATTAAATAATCTTAATGAGAAGATAGCAAGACACCCACAGCCTTATCTGAGTATTAGTTAAAAGTAGCACAAAATTCAAGGGTATTAAAATTTAGAAAACAAATCCTGTTCTACATATCTAAGATAAATTATGATATTCAGCAACAGTATAAAATGTGTTTCCTCGAAAGTGCTGATGATGTTGATTGATTATATATTGTTATACGTCCCGGTTGAGAATTTTTCACTCATCTGGAGACGTCACCATTGCCGGTGAAGGGCTGCAAAATTTAGACCTATGCTCCGCGCTTATGGACTTTGAGTAGTGAGGGATCTTTATCGTGCCACACCTTCTGTGACACGGGCCCTTGGTTTTTGCGGTCTCATCCGAAGGATCGCTCCATTTAATCGCCTCTTACGACAAACAAGGGGTACTGAGGACCTATTCTAACCGGAATCTCCACGGGGTTCACATAAATATACGTAACGAACACGTTAACGTAGTTATGAAGAAGTTGAAATGATCATATTAACCTACAATTACTATAGGTCACCTGAGTGACTTCAAAACTTAAGATTTCAATGCAAAAAAAACAAAGTTCTCAAAATTTAATTTTGTTCGAATTATGAAATATATATTATGTACATATGGTTGCTCATTGTCCCTGGCTCTTTCTTTTGTTTATAATTTTCATAGATATTTCATAAATTATATAAATTCAAAAGATATTCAATATCCATCTGATCAATGACCGTCAAATTCAACCAATTACCTATCGCATTACCTGGACAATGACGTCTATGAGGATTTACGCATTCTTTGTACTCAGTGGGTTGGCCGACACAATCAACGCCTCCGTGTTCAGGTGCAGGGTTTGTGCAAGTTCTAGATCTGAAAATCGTTCCTGTCCCACACGTGACAGGACATTTACTCCAAATGCTCCAAGCACTCCAACCGCCATTGACTAATAAGGAATGTGAAGATTCTACTATAAGAATAAGTCTACCACATTCATTAATAACCATTTCATTGAGGAAAAGTCATTTCCTTGGGGAGAAATCTCATGGTTTGAGGAAAGTAACACGTACTTGGGGACTTTCTTTCTATTTCAGTTTGTCTTCTTTGTAAAAGATTTAAAAACACCGAAAATTAAACGCGCTTGAATTAACACTTTTGACATGGATGAATAAAGTCAGCAACGCGGTCGAAAGGTTTTGAATATCAACGAATACATGAAAGAGTCACCATAGATACATTAATAATCCCTCTTAATTCAAGTATCAAATGTCATTTGAATATTCAGGAAAATAAATCAAAGTCTTTGAGATCCCTTTCAATTTAAACAAAATTCTTACTAGGACAATGATGCTCTCTGCAGATACGACTGTCACGAGCAGCACCGTGACAATAAACTCCGTTATGCGCAGGTGCAGGGTTCGAGCATGACCTGGTCCTGATTTTGTTACCGTTTCCACACGTTACTGAACAATGGCCAAAAGCACTCCACTCACTCCAATTTCCATCAACTATCCAACAAGTAAAAGCAAAACTGGTCTTGTATAAGCTTCAACAGTTAATCTATAGTATATATGGGAACTGGAAACATCAGAAGGGTTTCTCTTCTTGTGGTGTAGAAAAATATCTGAACAGCTGACAGTAAGAAATAAATTCTATCTCTCATAGAAATAATATGTATATTCTACAAAGAAACAAGAGCTCCATGGTCACCACGCTCACCTGAACCGCTTTAGTGCTGCTGTTCTGCAAAAGATTTCCAGCTAACCTGAGTAAACGTGGTGGACATCTAGCAATTGGTCAGCGTCTGCCGTCAGTCGTGTCTCAACAACTGAACATTTTCTAACTTCATCTTGATAATTATCGTTCCAGTTTATATCGTACGGCATGAGTAAACAATTGAACACTTTTAACATCTTGATGACTACTATTCCAATTCTTTTCAAATTTAGTATGGCGAATCTTTGGGACGCGAGTGACATAAGTTGTATATTCAAGGGATTTTACACACCAGGAGACTTAAGGGCGGGACTAAACCTGCCAAACATTGAATAATATTAAAAAATCGTCTTTACAAGTGCACATCTGTATGAAAATTAAATGCAGAGTGATGTAGAGCAAATTTTAAATTTCATGATCCCCGGGGTAGAGGTTATGGCTCTAGCGCGTGGCCAAACTTGGTATATAGTGTTTATGTGTAAAACATTTTAATAATATCTTCTTTAATGCTGTTGATACTAAACTGATGTTAAATAGATACCGGGAAGTAGTACCGAGTCCGTTACCATAACTGTAAATTTCATGATCCTAGAAGGTAAGGCTTTTGGCTCCAGAGTGAGATGTCTTAGATCTTATAGAATTTTCTCTCCTCCCACATAGGTACGAGAAAAACTAATTGCATAGTTATGATGTCCGTGAGTCTCTCTACAGAGGGTGTAAAAATCATGGTACCTGGATTTAGGTTCAGGCTTTAGGGTGGTAGTTAAAATCTGATAAAAAAAATTCTTTTCTTTACTTCCACAACAGTGGAAGATAAATGAATGCATGGATATGATGTCCACGAAGCCTTAATCTACATGTACTTACACTGAGAAGTGCATTGCCCTGGCTGGGTCCAGGGTTCAGACTTAGGGAGGGGCCAATTTGGCTGTATAGTGAAAATGTACTAAATCTTAGAAAATCTTTTTCGCTACATCCGCAGCAAAACTCTACTTTAATCTTATGTATAGTGATAATTATTTCTGTGCAAAATGATTATGACAAAATCCATGGCCTTAATGGTTAGGTCAATTGAGAGTTGGGTTTTTTTAGGAGGGGGGGGGGTAACTTTGTCATATTATAGTAGATATGTATTCTGTTTCAGAAAATCTACTTTAATTTTCTGTGCATTGTATGTTTTTTATGAAGATGATTACGTCGGTACTATCATGAATTACGGATAAAAATTTGCTGTGATTAAATTAAGAAAATCATTTCAAAATTAGGGATTATCTCCCTCATGCATAACTCTGATCCTTTGCCGGATTTGGCTCCACTATTTGGTATATTTGGTTCTTTCAGCTCTTCCAAGTTTATTCTCATTTAGGATTTCCAACATTTTTGACTTGAGCATCTGGTGCATAAAATTGGTACCGTTTATATTTTATATGATAAAGCTATCTACTTGAATTGGAAATTTCATGACCCCTGGGGCAGGGGTACTGAATTCCAGGGGAGAGGAAGGCCAAAATGGTCATAAGGGTATATTATTATTATTATTATTATTCTATATTTATATAGCGCTTTATCTAATCAAAAATTACCCAAAAGCGCTTTACATTTAAGACAATAAAACAAAGTACAATAAATGCGCAAATAATGACATAATAATACTAAACTGAATGCAAAGTAGAAGCTAAAAGTAGATAGCATGTTTTTTTATGAATGAATGCTCAGCTAATGCATCAATAATAAGCAAGTCTAAAAAGATGTGTTTTTAAATGTCTAATACATAATAATGCATATCTAGAAAGATCATAAAACAAAAGGCTCCAGAATTAGGCTTAGACTCCCTGACGAGTCTGTGTATGGACTATGGTACTCGGGCGACCGTTCAGACCCCCTGACGAGTCTCTGTATGGACCATGGTACTCGGGCGACCGTTCAGGCCTGTAGAGGCCTCTTGTTCCTATGTATTCCTATATAAAACTTTAATCCCATGTTGTGATCCCACCCTATACCCGGGGATTGATTTCAACATTTTTGAATCTGCATTACCTGGGAATACTTGTCGATTAACCTTGCTATTTATAGCTCACCTGTTTATAAGAAGAAAATATTTAAAAGAATGGTACGATATATTCCATCATTTTCATTCATTTGTTGATTCGATATATCCCAGTGAACTCGAAATTAAAGACATAACATAGTCTTCCACATCTTCTTCAAACTTAGATATTTTATTAGACATAGATGTTAACGGCAAACTAACAACTCAGCTTTATGTCAAACGTGAAGACTATAGCTTCTTGGTCGTCGACTTCCCAGATTTATGTAGCAATATTCCATTATCAGCTGCATACGGTGTTTAAATCTCTCAATTGATTTGATACGCAAGGGTTGTTCTGCGTCTGATCAGTTGGCTACTGACAAACAAGTTGGTGTTACAAGGGTTTTAATAGTCTCGTTTAAAGTCGGCATTTCGCAAATTCTATTGTCGTTATAACGATCTAGTTTGCCAGTACTTGTCATTGGGTCAAATGCTGTCTGACGTGTTTCATACCTATTGTTAGGCCAATCTTCACACACTGTGTATGACAACGGATTACAGTTTACTTGATCAAGATATAGGGCTCACGGAGGGTGTGACCGGTCGACAAGAGATGTTTGGTTCTCCTAGGCACCTGATCCCACCTCTTGTATATACAGGGCTCCGTGTTTGTCCACCTCTTAATTTTGTATTCCTTGTGGGAGTTTGATCACTGTTATCTTTGCCTTTCCATGTAAAACTTGATTGTGAATCTATCCTAATCCCGGGAGCAACAAATTGAACAAACTTATACCTGCATTTTCTAAAGATGATTACATATTAATAAAACCACTGAAGGTCTTGTTCATAAGAAGATGATTTTAAAATATTTTTGCCTATGGAATTCTACATCATCATGTAACATCCCCCCCCCCAATTGTGAACACATCCTACGCTCAAGGTCAATGATTTCTTCACTCATTAAGGAAGCTTTTCTATATCTTTGTCTTTCCTGGTTCGGTGGTTCGAGAGAAGATTTTTAAGGAGGTACTCTAAAGGTCATAATGGCTGACTTCCTTTTCGACTATTAATGAAAATATGAATATCAGCAACTTGTCTATTCATTTCAAATATTATTGCCTAGATGAGTAGCTCAGTAAGTTAGTACGCCGACTGTTAAACTTTAGACCGCGGGTTCAAGTTCAGCAGGGGTCTTAATTTTTTTCCAAATTGCTTTATACTAAAATTACATTTTTGAGTAAATAAAATGAATTTGAAATTTTTCAATTTCAAAACATTCTTGTTCATATCCTCACTTTTCATCCACATCAAATTTCTCTGGTGTAGCTTTCATCCTTAATGATGCCAACATACTTTCATTATATCTCAATTATCTCCCTTTGAAAACCATTTGACTTTCCATTTGAAAAAAAATTTTAATCCCCTTTTATTCAAGGATTCTTTAAGGCAAGATTGTTTGAATTGGCCTTGTGGTTATTGGAAAGAAGTTCAAAATGTGTAGTGTTTAAGGACAGATAGATAAACGAATGGACAGACGCGGACAAAAGGTGATCAAAACAGGTGTTTTGAGGTTTTAGCCCAGGTGAGCTAAAAAAAAAACCAAGATGTTGGTAATTCACAGTCCACACATTATCCAATCAAATCTACGTTTACTTTACAAATCTTCAGGTTTAAGATGGCCTTACTTGGACAGTAATGAGTCTTTACACATGCTTGATTTTGGGTAGGCAGCCCCACGCAATCACTTCCACCGTGCGCAGGCGCAGGATGTGTACATGTCCGTGTTCTAGTCTTGGTTCCACGACCACACGTCACAGAACAACTACCAAAACCTCCCCAGTGACTCCACCCTCCATCGACTATAAAGAACATATACAATCGTTTTTATTACGCCTTTGACCGTATTACGCTCCATTAAGTATTAATTTCATTGATGATTTCCCGATGTTACGACGCTTTTTATATAATTTTGTGTCATCACGGTTTTTTTCCCGCTTTATTATGTATTTTCTGAGTTATCCTGAACTCATATTTTGTCCCCAAAAGTCGTCATGGGAAAAATGGGTCAAACAGTTTGACTGCAAGTCAAACTTACAATACAAATTTACAGTACGACGTTTCTGCAACAATCATATCTGAAGAAGCCAAATGTATGGGAGGCGGAATGGATAAAAAAAAGACGTTAATTCAAAACGAACAACTTCTTTTCAAATACATACTGAAATACATAAATACATGAAAGAAAAGCTTTAAAACACAATCAACAGACTAAATTGCAATTTAAATCAAACTCCGCTGCAAAATGAACGAACGCTGAAGCAAGACCGCCAGCAGTTAAGGGAATAGGCGTCAGATGGTGTACGAAGAATAAACATCACTGGAAGTAAGGCTAGATGGCGCACGAATTTAATTTATGCAGATAGGAATCGAGATAACTCGCCACCAAGACATATCGCCCCCAAGGAAACCCGGTCCCCATCAAGAAAGAGAAAAATCCTTTATAAAGATGACTAAAACTCCTGGTAAACATAATACGTACCAGCAGCTTATTATGAATAAATATAATTATTTTTGATTACTTAAGTTTTATCCCTTTCAATGTCAGCATCAGATCTAGATGAACTAATTATTTTTCCTCCCATGACAAAACTCTCATATCCTACCACATCACAATATAAAATTGAATTTTTAATGGACTAATATTTCATTATGAGGGGTGGTGACAAAGTAGTGCTTTCTATATGCTATATTCGTGAATATTCCGAATCAACATACTTACGGAAATTAAGGTGTATTATATTTTAAACGGCAAATGTGCATATAAATAATTACAATATTGATCATAATATTAATTTCATAGTATTTGTAATCGTGACGATAGAAAATTGAAAGAAATAAATACTTTGCTTCTTATCATCTTGGCGATGAATACTCTGTGCTATGAAGGTATGACAATAAATAATCTGGCTAAAGAGAATTTTCTATCGGCCCTATAGAATAAAATTCTTCAGAGTAAAGAATACAACACGAGCTACAATGATGACGTTACACTATCACAGGATACATCTCAGTAAGCACTGTCTACAATGATGACGTTACACTATCACAGGATACATCTCAGTAAGCACTGTCTACAATGGGAAACGCTGATGGTTCCCTCCTCTTGGTTTCGCAAAGGGGAGGGGGGGGATAACGATTTTATATCTCCACTGTTAAAATAATGCAGAGAATTACTGTGTTAGCTTTCCACACAATCTGTTACGATATCTCAATGCTAAGATTGACTTCAGTAATAATAATTATCGCGTTTAAATTTTTTTTTTCCTAACTGAAGTAATTTATCGCTATCGTTCGGTGGTTCGAGAGAAGATTTTTAAGGAGGTACTCTAAAGGTCATAATGGCTGACTTCCTTTTCGACTATTAATGAAAATATGAATATCAGCAACTTGTCTATTCATTTCAAATATTATTGCCTAGATGAGTAGCTCAGTAAGTTAGTACGCCGACTGTTAAACTTTAGACCGCGGGTTCAAGTTCAGCAGGGGTCTTAATTTTTTTCCATATTGCTTTATACTAAAATTACATTTTTGAGTAAATAAAATGAATTTGAAATTTTTCAATTTCAAAACATTGTTGTTCATATCCTTCACTTTTCATCCACATCAAATTTCTCTGGTGTAGCTTTCATCCTTAATGATGCCAACATACTTTCATTATATCTCAATTATCTCCCTTTGAAAACCATTTGACTTTCCATTTGAAAAAAAATTTGAATCCCCTTTTATTCAAGGATTTTTTAAGGCAAGATTGTTTGAATTGGCCTTGTGGTTATTGGAAAGAAGTTCAAAATGTGTTGTGTTTAAGGACAGATGGATAAACGAATGGACAGACGCGAACAAAAGGTGATCAAAACAGGTGTTTTGAGGTTTTAGCCCAGGTGAGCTAAAAAAAAAACCCCAAGATGTTGGTAATTCACAGTCCACACATTATCCAATCAAATCTACGTTTACTTTACAAATCTTCAGGTTTAAGATGGCCTTACTTGGACAGTAATGAGTCTTTACACATGCTTGATTTTGGGTAGGCAGTCCCACGCAATCAGTTCCACCGTGCGCAGGCGCAGGATGTGTACATGTCCGTGTTCTAGTCATGGTTCCACGACCACACGTCACAGAACAACTTCCAAAACCTCCCCAGTGACTCCACCCTCCATCGACTATAATGAACATATACAATCGTTTTTATTACGCCTTTGGCCGTATTATGCTCCATTAAGTATTAATTTCATTGATGATTTCCCGATGTTACGACGCTTTTTATATAATTTTGTGTCATCACGTTTTTTTTCCCGCTTTATTATGTATTTTCTGAGTTATCCTGAACTCATATTTTGTCCCTAAAAGTCGTCATGGGAAAAATGGGTCAAACATTTTGACTGGAAGGCAAACTTACAATACAAACTTACAGTACGACGTTTCTGCAACAATCATATCTGAAGAAGCCAAATGTATGGGAGGCGGAATGGATAAAAAAAAGACGTTAATTCAAAACGAACAACTTCTTTTCAAATACATACTGAAATACATAAAATACATGAAAGAAAAGCTTTAAAACACAATCAACAGACTAAATTGCAATTTAAATCAAACTCCGCTGCAAAATGAACGAACACTGAAGCAAGACCGCCAGCAGTTAGGGGAATAGGCGTCAGATGGTGTACGAAGAATAAACATCACCGGAAGTAACGCTAGATGGCGCACGAATTTAATTTATGCAGATAGGAATCGAGATAACTCGCCACCAAGACATATCGCCCCCAAGGAAACCCGGTCCCCATCAAGAAAGAGAAAAATCCTTTATAAAGATGACTAAAACTCCTGGTAAACATAATACGTACCAGCAGCTTATTATGAATAAATATAATTATTTTTGATTACTTATGTTTTATCCCTTTCAATGTCAGCATCAGATCTAGATGAACTAATTATTTTTCCTCCCATGACAAAACTCTCATATCCTACCACATCACAATATAAAATTGAATTTTTAATGGACTAATATTTTATTATGAGGGGTGGTGACAAAGTACTGCTTTCGATATGCTATATTCGTGAATATTCCGAATCAACATACTTACGGAAATTAAGGTGTATTATATTTTAAACGACAAATGTGCATATAAATAATTACAATATTGATCATAATATTAATTTCATAGTATTTGTAATCGTGACGATAGAAAATTGAAAGAAAGAAATACTTTGCTTCTTATCATCTTGGCGATGAATACTCTGTCCTATGAAGGTATGACAATAAATAATCTGGCTAAAGAGAATTTTCTATCGGCCCTATAGAATAAAATTCTTCAGAGTAAAGAATACAACACGAGCTACAATGATGACGTTACACTATCACAGGATACATCTCAGTAAGCACTGTCTACAATGATGACGTTACACTATCACAGGATACATCTCAGTAAGCACTGTCTACAATGGGAAACGCTGATGGTTCCCTCCTCTTGGTTTCGCAAAGGGGAGGGGGGGGGGATAACGATTTTATATCTCCACTGTTAAAATAATGCAGAGAATTACTGTTTTAGCTTTTCACACAATCTTTTACGATATTTCAATGCTAATTTTGACTTCAGTAATAATAATTATCGCGTTTGAATTCTTTTCATAATTGAAGTAATTTATCGCTAAAGACGAGTGTCCCGTGTACAGTGCACATAAAACGTGCAAAAGAACATACGGGTAATTTGTCTTTTTACCGGTGTGGGATGGGGTGATTTGTTGGTCGTCATATTTAACAATATTTACATTTCCAAGGTATTTTGCTTTTATTTCTTTACCAGTTTAAATGATAGCCATTTTCTTGTGAATACGAACGATGTGCCTATGAATCTTGATAAATATAGTACGGCTAATTTAACAGCTAGGAATTCTCCGACAGAAATGAAAATAGAATATAAATATGTGGAATAGATTTCGTGTTTTAGAATACACGAGGGTATGAACAGCAACGCTTCACGCAGACATGAATTTCAGGAAGTGATAACAGCTTCAAGAAGTATACAGGCATAAAACGAGGCACTTCATACCCTCATGTAAACTGTTCCTTCAAAGTACACTGTTAATTGTGACGTTTTAGTAACAATGAAATAAACACAAATGGACTCCACAAATTAGCACTATTAATAATCGACAATGGCTGATAAAAATAGACTGTCTAGATATTGAAATTATCAAGTGTTACATGGAACAAACAAAAACCCTGCTCTCATCGAGAACAGACGTTATTTTCCTGAATTTTCTATGCACGAAGATTGCAATGAACTCTTACATAAGCATAATTGGCGTGAGTGAAGAAGTGAAGAAATATTTGATATAAAGCGCAGAGAAATTCACCGTGCATGATACCCACTTCCGGTTTTTCTAATACTTTTGCAGGACAATGTTTTGTAATATTCAATGTTAAATGGATTGCTACCGTAATTAAGCAAAGGTTAAAAGACCCGTTTATACAGAAGTGGACAAACAATATAGATCATTCGTCAAAGGGTCAAATGTATAAAATTGTTACGCAAAATTTTGACTCTGAAAAATACTTAAGAATTCTTTCGAAAATTCTTTGGAAAACCGTTGTTAAAGTTAGAACATCGAATCACCATTTGCCAACTGGATTAAGTAGGTGGTATGGAATTCCATTAATTTATAAAAGTTGCACCCTCAGTAATACTGGTGAATTTGCCGACGAATATCACTGTATCAATGTCAATTTCTAACCACTATTCGAAAAGATTTTTCGGCTCTTAAATATTATCAAGTATAAAATACCCTGAAATTTAAAGAATTAATGACAGCAAACTTTTTTTTTAAAAACTACGTATATTCATTTCTAAAACCTTGGCCTGCTGTCCTCCCTGACATGTTTCTCTATCAAATGTTTTCCTTTGTATGCATTATGCCCCCCACCTTTCTTTTGCATCAATATACATTCAATTGTTTTTATTATTTTATTTACTTATTGTACATACATGTGCATATATTAGTTATAACCCTGTATCCTTGACAAGCGTTTAAATGCTAACATATACAGTTTTGAACCTCATATACCATTGTACCAATGATTTGAGTGAATAAATAAATTGAAAATGAAATTGCCCCTAGCCAGGTAGGTTGATCTCACGACCTGAGGAACGCTGCTTGTAGATTTGCTACAGCAGGTCGTGAACTCAACCACGGGTAGGACGGACGTGGGTATCCACCGATAATGAATTACTTTCTGCTTTATACTGCACACACACACACACACACACACACACACAGAGAGAGAGAGACACAGACACACAGACACACACAGAGAGAGAGAGAGAGAGAGACACACACACAGAGAGAGAGAGAGAGAGAGAGAGAGAGACAGACAGACACAGAGAGAGAGACACACACACACACACAGAGACAGACACAGAGAGAGAGAGAGACACACACACACACACACAGATATATATATATATATATATATATATATATATATATATATATATATATATTCAAGAATAGCCAAATATTTTAATTTTCAAAATCAACGTACTAGGACAGTTACGGCCAGTATAACACGGATGGTTATTGATTGAATGGCCAACACAATCAGCACCACCGTTCGCAGGAGCAGGATTATTGCATATTCTCGTTCTAATCTTGTGTCCATGGTGACACGTCACGGAACAAGGACTGAAATTGCTCCACTGTCCCCAGTTTCCATTGACCACTGCTAACAATTGTATAAAGATGAGATACAGTTACAGTACAACGTTTGCCGAATTTTGATAAAATTATTACTGTACCTTAATTATTCCAAATATTCAGATTCATATTGCATAAAATATAGAAAGAAATTTCTTAATATTATTCGTAAGTGATATTGGCCTGGTTTCCTCTGAATGATCTCGTCCAGTTTACTATACACTCTATCAATAACAGCATTTCAGAAAAAATGCAGCCATTTTTATTTTCGATGCGTGGGGACACGGTGCTTCGGGATATATCATACTTCAAATATTTTCTTTAAATATCAGTGGAGTGTATACTCTATATAATCTCTAAACTGAAAGTACATGTTACTATATATTTACTTTCATTTTCAATCATTTTTAGATGTTATGCTTAGATAACCTTGCTTTGAGCCTTCAACTTCTGAGGTACGGTTAACAAGTTAAAAAAAACAAGCTTGATGTGCCTCTACTAATATATTTCAAGAAAATATTTACTAGTATAATTTTGTTTAAATAGCATCAAGAAAATTCATTCTATGTTCTATAAATTAAGATTCAACAGCATCTCCCGAGTTACAGTATAGAAGTGTATTTTTGTTTTGTATAATTTGAATGTACTTTTGAAACACTTCCCTGATTGAAATGATATTATCTGTAAAAGTTCACTATAAGTTAAATTAAGGTTCTTGATATAGCATATTTTAAAACTTTCAAGATCAGAAAAGGACGATTTTTTGTGTCGTAAGTGATTTGTATAATGAGCCAAAATGAAAAAGAACGCTATGGAAGCAACGAAAGCATTACCGAGTCGAAAGCACTCTGCATCGTATGGACCTAAATTAGCACCAAGAATTAACTCCAACATTTAATAAGCAACTGTTATTCTGATGAAAAGGGTAAATAACTGGTGATCGGGAGAAATACGACACAGACAAGAAAGTGTTTCAGTTATCTGAGGTACGAAATGTACAGATATAATTCAAATCTCGCATATTTTACATATATTTCCACATTTTATGAACGTATTCAGACCCTGGTAATACTATAGCTTTTTGCATTAACTCAACTTAGTACGCAGTGTGTGAGACTGTAATTGTAAAATTACCAAATGGAGATTGTTCTTAAGCTTTATAAGCGTAAATAAAAAATGTAAGACGAATTTTTTTTCTTATCTTTCAGTGATGAAAATTTGAGCGTTAAAATATAAATACTATAGATATTGTAAAAGAAAGATTCCTACTTGAACAATCAGGTTCCTTGCATTCTTGATGTTCGTGTGATTTGCCATGACAGTGAGCAGAACTCCTTGAAGTCTCCCCGTATCTATGGCACGTCCGTTCTCTGGTCATTATTCCCTGTCCACACGTCACGGAACATGAACTGAAGTCACTCCACGTACTCCACTGACCTTCCCCTTTATATCGTAAAATTATTCCAAAATAGACTTCATTTAAGGAATAACTATCTTGATGCGGCTGTAAATTGAGTGATCCGCCAAATGATCCTCTCCATTTAACACCCAAAAACAAAACCATTAAGAAATATTCACATTCACCCATGTTTTATTAGTATAAATCATTGCTGTTTCACTGTATTATATTTCTCGATATAGACTTGAAATTAGTATCGGAAAGTGCATGATTTGCAAGTGCGATTCGTGGATCTCCAGCTCTCTCGTGACAAAGCACTTTTTCCAAGAGAGCTCCCCTTTCTTTCGTAAGGAAATCTTTGATGCTTTTCCGAACTACACGAAAAAATAAATCCATATATCTATAATTCCATCTTGAAAAAGTTTTGTGATATAGCACTAAAAAATCCCAACGTTTGAATTATTAAAAATCTTAATTTTTTTTTAATCATAGATGTAAAACAAACTACAGAGGCGTTAATGGATGTATTCAGGCTGTTCGGAAAGGCATTTTGGTCCAGTAAAACCATATTTATATTTAAAGGTTCACAATATTTTCGTATTTGATTCTTCCGGATAAATTGGTCCAGTGGGGACCCGGGTTAGAATAGGTCCTCAGTACCCTTTGCTTGTCGTAAGAGGCGACTAAATGAGGCGGTCCTTCGGATGAAACAAAAACCGAGGCCCCGTGTCACAGCAGGTGTGGCACGATAAAGACCCCTCCCTGCACAAAGGCCTAAGCGCCGAGAATAAGCCTAAATTTTGCAGCCCTTCACCGGCAATGGTGACGTCTCCATATGATTGAAAAATTCTCAAGCGGGACGTTAAACAATACACAACTAACCGGATAAACTGGGGTTTGCTTCGTATATACTTTAGATTAACAAAATATAGGTTATTATGCTTAAAAGTAATCTAAACTTTGAATAACCAAAATACATATTTATTTCTAACAATGCCAAAGGGCGAATAAGCTAGACTAAGTATGGTTTTTCTGTATTCAGAGTTTAGAAACCATAAGCAATATGTATTTTGATCTATCTCAATGGCAAAAGAATCCCATATTTGACAAATTTTGGACACGGGCACCTGAAGTGTGGATACTACCCCCTTCCCCCCTCTTCTCATATTTTTTGCCAATTTCTCCCAAATATGAGCATTCCCTGTCTATCTCATCCCAGTTGCGATTTATGTAATCGTTTCACGCTTTATGGTAAGCTTTTAGAGATTGGCCTTCTACCGATATAATAAAATACACAAGGTAAAAAATAAAAATTTGTATACAAACAGGAAGCCCTGGCTTTGGGGCACATTTTCCAAAGACTTGCAGTGTTACCTAAAGAATTTTGGTAAGCAGCACATCAGGGAGATGTCATACTACAAGTCTCGTCCATTCAAAACCCATCTCATCTTTTTCAATTTGTTACAATCTTGCGTGCATTGATCGGAAGAGTGATACATGCTCCCAGTGTTATTTCATGTAAATTTTTTGTGATTTTTTTTTCGCGAAATAATAGATAAAGTGTTTTGTTTGCGGTATGAGTACAAAGCATTTCGTGGTGTGAAATGAAAAATCGAGCTGTTAAGCCAAGTTTTGTTGCAGTTTCGGAGATATGAGGCACTGACTGCAGTCATGTCATACATGGTTTTGTAGATAATATATCATAGAAGAGAACGCTAGTACATACATTTGCATCGCATATTACCTTAAAGCTCAAAAGGCCGACATTCTGAGGGAGGAGGTGGGGTTATCATTTTGTGTCATTTCAAGTTAAGTGCGTTATTAGTATACAGAGGTATGACTTATTTACAACAACAAATTCCTGTGGTACTCATATATAAAATTGCAGTTGATTATTTTCACCCACTGTAAAGAAAAGTCCGGAGAACTGTTTCGGAATAACAGACAGACGGACGGCACGACAGACAGACGGACAGACAGACCGAGGCAAAGCCAATAAGGAACTAATAAAACATGCTTAAAAGATTCGGATAGACATTTTAAGTTTTATGAAAATTGGAAACATTATTTGTTAATTTTTTTTAAAGTTATGGATGAAATTTTCAAAACACATGCCAATTAGGAATAAGGTATATTGTATAAATGCTTTTTAAAAAGAAATTAAAATGTAATATCTGACAATGCAGTGGTAACGTATTTCTCCCAGAGGTCATATCCTCACCTGTGCATTTTTATATCAATGTATATCCTAGTAAATTATGAAATAAATATCATGGATTCTTTGCTAATTACACATATACAGCGGAGAATGTATTTAAGTGCGGCACAGCATGTGTGCAGGTATTACTGTTTTATGACAGCATCTAGTTGTTGTGGTTTTTGTTCGGGGGGGGGGGGGGGGGGGGGGGGTGTCTGTACGAATACCTTATTTTCCGATTTTTGAAATACTTTATAGAGTACTTGGGACTGGTCAGTGTCATCGACACTGATAAATGTTGCTGAAACTATAAAGCACCGCAAAACTCGAGATATTTGTCGTCTGCGCATGTGTACTCAATAAGGTTTTTCAACCGTCTCATTACACAGAGGAACAGCTACTCTCCGTAAGATATTACGAATATTTTTGTTGTTGAAATATTGCTAGATTACTTAACTAATAACGACAAATAGAACTGGGACACAAAATTAGATACCTTTCAGCCAATGGATATGAAGGACCAAAACTATGAACTTTGTAATCTGTATGTGATCCATATGTGAAGACTTTGTGCAACCTTCAGGACTTTCTGTTAAAGATTGAAACACGTGGTTATCTTATCTTCGTGTACAGCACTTAACCACTGAACGAAGGACATTGAAAGATCTGGAGTCATAACGCAGTGATATCTCCGATTACAAACTAATGTCGCAAGCAGTGATGTTTCGTACGTGCGTCATTTAAAAATCATGCAGCTGATGGAGGCTGATGAAAAGGCAATGAAATAAGGTGGAATGACAAACCTGGTGATTTTTCTGTACCAATTTCTTGTATATTTATAGAAACATCTTTAATTACTCAAGATCACAAGTGTTTGTCTACCATTTTCTACTTTTATTAAAACATTTTTTATTTAAATTTGAATTTCATGATTTTTCAATTGCATACTCTAGGACTCCCCATTTTGTCTCTTGAGATATCCGTGTTTACCATGTCTAAATTAAGATACAACAATATTTTAATCATCATATTTTCTTTATTATTATCTTTGGAAAAAAGGAAATTTATAGCATGAAACTTCAATTTCTTGAAATCTGTACCAACATCTATAAATGGAAAATGCACAGTCATGTGTATCAGTAAGATACAAAGTTATAAAAAGTTTCTACACATATATAAATGTCACAGTTGCAATTTATTTGAGATTTAATTAAATTATATTTATGCACTTTTAATTATTAATATAACGGTATTTCGATTGGCGCGCATAGCCAATTGAATGCAAACCAGTTTTTCAGGTGTGTGAGCGAGTATGAACGTTACGCATTGTACAGGTTGTTATTTCTATTTTTAGTCCAGTTCTACGTTTGACTGACCAGGACCTGAGTTCAGAATATTGCTGACGAATGGGTTTCACTGAGTACTATTTAACTATGCATGTTTACTAACCCACGCATATAAAATAAGAAACGCGCCAAAAATCCGCACTTTTAGCTGAATACCTTCACGGTCATTGGCAATTTATTTCATATTGAGAACTTTATATCGATTCACTCGATTTATTATTATTTTAAACTGATAATACTGGATGCCTGGTAAGATTTACATTGATTTGATAATTTATTTATTTGTTAAATACTAGTATTGTAAATTTACCGGCGGTCGTATTCTAAATGGCAAATCGTGTGTTGTAAATGTCTTTGTTTTCTGTTTTACGTATGTCTGTTTTCTTGTGTACGTGTTTGTGAGATTGTTTTCTTATTTTCTAGGTTTATATATCCATTCGATTCATATGTAAATAAAATTGTCTAAGATCTACCCAGTTTTGTGTTGTCTGACCAAAACAGCGACCCTGCGACAATGGCGCCCAACGTGGGGCGTTGTCTGACCACAACAGCGACCTTACGACAATGGCGCCCAACGTTAGTGAACTAATGTCACTATAGGAATGGAAACCAGGATCCAGTGAAAATCTTTCGACTGAGGGACGAGAGGACATCGCAACAACGCACAAGGAAGTTTTGCGAATGCCGATTTCTTCCTCGGGATCCGCCTAGGTGATACGTGCGCACAATGCATTCCTCAGTCTGATATACACGTGTATTATAAATATTCTAGCTAGCTATATAAACTATTTCCAAACAATCCTTTTAATGGAAAACAACAGTTTCCCGCTCGGATATTCAACGATCCGTACGTACGACATGTGATGAACATTTTGAGTCGTGTTCGACAGTTCGTTCCTGGTGCTGTGATCCGAAACTCTCTCGTGTGAACGTGATCGTGGCTGATTTCAACTGTGTTCAGTGGTACCATAAAGTTTGTAGTGTTCACCATCACAGATATTATTTTGTATGCTTTTTGTCTTGTTTAAACTGTTTAATGTGTTATTTGTATGTGCTTGTTTTGTATAATATAATGTCTATGTATTTGTACTGTTGTAAGAAGCCGGCTGTGTGTGAGTGAAGCGTGTGTGAATTTTGATCGGGATCGAGATCCACTTACGTAGTTTTTGCTGTGGTAGGAAAACGTCGTGAGTCTTTGGTCTGTTTGAAAATTTATGCATGGGAATTTAGAGTGCATAATGTGTAAATAGCAACAGTTTGTTGACTGTTTAAGCTCTTTATTGTTTGCCATTTTGTGTATTGTCAGTTTGTATTTTTTTTCAGTAGATGTAAGCTACAACCTGCTATCACCCCCCCCCCCCCCCCCCCTTTTCCAATGTGCAATTATAGATATAAATTTTCTTATTGCATGTCACGAGTTCATATTTGCAGTGTGTACTAACACAGCGACAACGGAAATTCATGAATCTATGGACAGGGAATATGACTTCGTACATGGTGTTTACTCTATGACTTCATTTCAGCTGCAGACGTTTACAGTGGTCAATGTGTATGTACGTGTACTTCTAGTTTGTGAGTGTGCTTTGCGCTGCTGTTCTTTTTGCGCCAGAATTTGCGATAATGGCTGTAAGAAATACTGCTAATGAGTTAATGGAGCTTATTGAGGAAATCAATTCTGAGCAACATTTCAGAGTTATACCTAAAGATGAATATGAGAGATTGGTAAGAAGTGCATTTAAAACACCAGACTTTCAATCTACTGGTGCTAGACCTAAGTCTAATACTAAACTACCATCTTTTCCCCCAATTTTAAGCTCTACCATGTTGTCTGACCATCCTATCTGTCCTAATACTAGCAGAGTGAAAATTCCTCCCTTTAGTGGCAGTGAACAAAAGGGAGATGTCAGTTTTGATGTTTGGTCTTATGAAGTTAGATGTTTAAAAAATCAGTTAACTGAAAATGATTTGTTACAGCTTGTTAGAAGTTCCTTAAAGGGTCAAGCACGAGAAATGCTCATTCCGCTCGGCGAAGGTGCTACGACTGACACCATTCTCGAAAAACTGGAAGATTTTTTCGGAAATGTCTCTACACCGGAGAACATAATGCAAAATTTTTACAGTGACCATCAGAAAGAAGGTGAGTCGATTGTTACTTTTGGTTCAAGATTAGAAAAATGTTTAACAAAAGCTGTAAGATTGGGACATATTGATGCAAGTGTGAAAGACGCAATGTTAAGATCAAAGTTTTGGTCTGGTTTAACAAGTGCTCAGTTAAGAAATGCATCGAGACATAAATATGAAACTGTTCAAGATTTTCAATCCCTTGTTAGAGAAATAAGGCAGATAGAGCAAGAGGAGAATAGCCTTAAATCTGTTTCAAGCACAGGTGCTACTATGGCAACTGTGGAATCATTAACTATTCAAAATTCTGAAATTCAAAATATGCAGAAACAGTTATCTGAATTGATTACTCACAAGAAGAGACTGGATAACAGAATTCATAAAATGGAACAAAATCAGACATTTGGTTCTAAATCTACAGACTCTTTTCAGACAAATTCCTCCAGTAATTCTGGAAATTACAGTGGACATTTTCGGGGCAAAAAGAAGGGACGAGGAAGTTATCCCCAGCAGCAAATGCCGCAACATCAGCAGCGGTTTCAGCAGCCATACAGTAGTCAGCAACAGCAGCAGAACCAACAAGCTAGTCAACAGTCTGGTAACATTACTGGGTTAAGAGCAGGTGGTACTTTAAACTAGTTTCATCTTCTGTTGCGGGGCAAATGGAAGATGTATTTAAGAAAAGCCCTACTTCTATGACAAATTCCTCAAATCTGTTGCATAGATTAGTTGGTGAATCCAATGATTCTGAGATAATTGTCAATGGCATAAAAACTAGAGCTCTTATTGACTCGGGGTCAATGGTTACCTGTATTTCAGAAGAGTTTTTCAAAAACATGAAACCCAAGCCACAGTTATTTAGCATTTCAGAATTTGGACTTAATGTTCAAAGTGCTAATGGCAGTGTTTTGCCATACAGTGGGTATATTGAGCTCGATATTTGTGTACCTTGCTTTGGAAATTCTACTCATTCTATTCCTACTTTGGTAGTTTCCCAGACAAATTATTCAAAGCATGTACCAATGATTATTGGAACTAATTTCATACGTTCTTGCAGGGATGCTTATGACCAGAATTCTATGGTAGATGTTCCTGATGAATGGCGAGTAGCTTTCGACAGTATGAATGACGAAACACTGGTGAAGACAACAAACAAATATACCATTCAAGTTGCACCAAACGAGACGAAAGTAATCAGAGGTTTGGCAAGAAATAACCACAATATTGTGTCAGGAATGACTGAACAAACAAATACTTCATTGTCAGGAGGTCTTATTATATGTCCTAGGGTTGTTTCCTTTACCCAGGGTAAACACACCGTTACTATTCCTGTTAGAGTATGTAACATTTCTGCCTCAGTTGTACATATACCACCGAAATCCCTTTTATGTTCGGTGCACGGCGTGAAGATGGTGGACTCTTGGAATCCTGAGTCATCAGAACAAGGTAAGAAGTCCAACAAGTCTCTACAGGAATTGGACATTGAGCTATGCAAGGAGGACCTAACTACTGAACAAGTAAGTTACGCAAAACAGTTTCTCTCTCGTTGGACACATTTATTTTCAGAAGGACCAACTGATATCGGTAAGACCAGTATTCTGAAGCACAATATCAATCTCACTGACGACACTCCATTCAAGGAACCCTATAGACGAATCCCACCGAGAATGTATGCAGAAGTGAGGGAACATGTCAAGGAGATGTTGGATGTTGGAGCCATTCGACCATCTCAGAGCCCATACTCCTCCAATATTGTACTGGTTAGAAAGAAGGATGGAAGTCTACGCTTTTGTATAGATTACAGAAAACTCAACTCTAGAACCATCAAGGATGCTTACAACCTTCCACGTATTGATGATACGATTGACAGATTGGTTGGGTCTAAGTTCTTCACCAAACTGGATTTAACGAGTTCCTACTGGCAGGTGGAGATTGAGGAGAAAGATAAGGAGAAGACAGCTTTTTCGGTAAGTGGTGTTGGACATTACGAGTGCAACAGAATGGGGTTTGGTTTGACGAACGCACCAGCGACTTTTCAGCGCATCATGGAACGTTGTATGGGTGAGTTAAATCTTAGAGACTGTCTGGTTTTTCTAGACGACATCCTAGTGTTTTCACAGACGTTTGACGAACATATCGACAGACTGACAGCTGTATTTCAGAGACTTGAGAGACATAATCTTAAGCTTAAGGCTACGAAATGTGAGTTCTTTAGAGAGAGTGTTACCTATTTAGGACACGTGGTAAGTAAGGCTGGAGTGGCAACGGATCCAGAAAAGACGAAGTCCATTTCAACGTGGCCAGTTCCTCACAATGTCAAGACACTACGAACATTTCTAGGATTCGCTGGATATTACAGAAGGTACGTGAAAGATTATTCAAAGATAATTAAGCCTCTTAACGACCTTCTAAAGGGACATTCAACGAACCCAAAGGAGAGAGGTAAGTCAAAGGTAAAACAGCCACCCTGGAGATGGGGAGATGAGGAAACACAGGCTTTTGAGAACATTAAGACGAAGCTGACATCACCACCCATCCTAGCATATGCTGACTTTGAGAAGCCTTTCATCCTACACACAGATGCGTCAACAAATGGTCTGGGAGCAGTTCTCTATCAACATCAGGATGGTGAGAAGAGGGTGATCGCGTACGCTAGTAGAGGATTAAAGAACAGCGAGAGACACTACCCCGCCCACAAACTTGAGTTTCTGTCCTTGAAATGGGCTGTGACCGAAAAGTTCCATGATTATCTCTACGGCAGCACTTTTGAAGTCATCACTGACAGTAATCCCCTCACCTATGTCCTCACAACCGCCAAACTAGATGCGACGGGCCACAGATGGTTAGCAGCCCTAAGCAACTTCCACTTCTCTATCCGTTACCGGAAGGGAGCAAATAACGCTGATGCAGATGGCTTATCGAGGAGAGAAGTTATTCCTGATGTGGTCCAGTCCATTTGTAATGCTCACACTACAGACCGACAAACTTGTCCATACCTGGAAAATGTATTTATTCCGGATGTGGTAAATTCCTCTTTTACTTGCATGGCTGTAGGTATTGTACATGGTGAGGCAGATAATGATTCAAACATTACCAGTATTTCATTACCCGATACCCCACAACCTGATTTGTGTCCTTTCTCAAGTATTGATTGGGTTAAGGAGCAGTCATCTGACAAAGATATCAGTCGAGTTTTACATTTTGTAAGACAGGGATATGTGCCTACTAGGTCAGAGTTGAAATCAGAGTCATTAGAAGTGTGTAAATATTTCAGAGAGTTGGATAGATTGTCTATTGTTAATGACATTTTGTATAGAACATCTGTTTTAAATCATGAGCATGTCAGACAATTGGTCTTACCAGCTACTTTCAGAGAAGCAGCATTTAGATATATTTACATGCAGACTTAGGACACCATGGCAGAGAAAGGACAACTCAGCTGATGAAGGAAAGGTTCTATTGGCCAGGAATGACCAAGGAGATCTCGAGCAAAATCAAGACCTGTGATCGCTGTGTGAAATTCAAAACGCCGGAAAAAAATTCAGCAGAACTTGTAAATATTGATAGTTTCCAACCTTTAGATTTGGTTTGTATGGACTATTTATCTCTTGAAAAGTGTAAAGGAGGTTTTGAAAATGTTTTAGTAATAACAGATCATTTCACTCGCTATGCTTTGGCATTTCCAACAAGAAATCAAACTGCAAAAACAACTGCTAGAATTTTATTTGACAATTTTATTGTTCATTATGGTTTTCCGTGCAGATTACACAGCGACCAGGGCAGAAACGTCACAAGCCATGTCATCAGAGAGCTTTGTAAGATTGCTGGAATAAAGCAGTCTAGGACAACTCCCTACCACCCCATGGGGAATGGTATGGTCGAGCGTTTTAACCAGACATTAATCAAAATGCTTGGCACCCTGGACAATAAACTGAAAGATGACTGGAAGTCATATGTAAGTACATTGACACATGCTTACAACTCGACAAAGCATGAGAGTACGGGTTATTCCCCTTTCTTCCTGATGTTTGGTAGACATCCGCGACTTGCTATAGATGCATTTCTCGGACTTGACTCTAGTACTTCGGAGAAAATACGCAGTCGCGACAACTTTGCGAAAAAATTCCAGAAACGACTTGAGTTTTCGTATAAAGTTGCTTCCCGTGAAGCCGAGAAAAACGCAAGCCGTCATAAAAACATTTATGATACAAAGGTCAGGGAATCAAAAATACAGGTGGGTGATCGTGTTTTGATCAGAAATGTTGGTTTAAAGGGCAAGAATAAACTGGCAGATAAGTGGGCCAGAGACCCTTACATTGTTATTAAACAACCCAGTTCTGATATACCTGTGTTTGTGGTTGAAAAAGAAAATGTGAATCGTAAGGATAAATCCAAGACCTTACATAGAAATATGTTATTACCTATTTCTTACATACCCAAAATTTCAGATATAGAGCAGATCAGTACAGGTTCAGAGTCACTGCCAATCAAAGCAGATGATCAAACTCATACTTCTAACATCCCTACTCCTGTTATTCCTACTCCTGTAACAGGTGAGTGTAAGGAAGGTGATGACACAGCATCAAGAACTGAATCTTCTGATTCAGATTCTGACTCTGAAGGTAGACAGGTATACATCATTCCTCAGCGGAGAGTAGGTAGTCCTAATGCTAGTCCGATTATTCATCGTAGTTCTAGTGCATTACAGGATTCTACAGCTGGTATGTATGATGCTACTGATTCTACTTTGAATCGTAATTTGTCCACAAGAACTATTTCACCTAACACCCTCCCTAGACGTTCTTCTAGACAGGTGAAACCACCTAACAGATATGGTGAGTGGGTACATCAAGTTACTCCTGTTTATTTTGTGTAATGATGGGGAGAATGTCACATGGATGATGTTCAGTACAGTACATTTGTAAATGTTCTTTTCAGTTTAATATTTTGTATATAGACATAGATATTGTGATTTTTCTCGTGTAAAATGTCAGGAGCCATTTTCCCTAGCAGGGGAGAATGTCACAGTTGCAATTTATTTGAGATTTAATTAAATTATATTTATGCACTTTTAATTATTAATATAACGGTATTTAGATTGGCGCGCATAGCCAATTGAATGCAAACCAGTTTTTCAGGTGTGTGAGCGAGTATGAACGTTACGCATTGTACAGGTTGTTATTTCTATTTTTAGTCCAGTTCTACGTTTGACTGACCAGGACCTGAGTTCAGAATATTGCTGACGAATGGGTTTCACTGAGTACTATTTAACTATGCATGTTTACTAACCCACGCATATAAAATAAGAAACGCGCCAAAAATCCGCACTTTTAGCTGAATACCTTCACGGTCATTGGCAATTTATTTCATATTGAGAACTTTATATCGATTCACTCGATTTATTATTATTTTAAACTGATAATACTGGATGCCTGGTAAGATTTACATTGATTTGATAATTTATTTATTTGTTAAATACTAGTATTGTAAATTTACCGGCGGTCGTATTCTAAATGGCAAATCGTGTGTTGTAAATGTCTTTGTTTTCTGTTTTACGTATGTCTGTTTTCTTGTGTACGTGTTTGTGAGATTGTTTTCTTATTTTCTAGGTTTATATATCCATTCGATTCATATGTAAATAAAATTGTCTAAGATCTACCCAGTTTTGTGTTGTCTGACCAAAACAGCGACCCTGCGACATAAATGTTGATTCAGAAATTCTGGATGGACGAGTTATCTTTCCTACAATGGCAAGACCCAAACATTGTGACATATTTTGAACAAAAATTGTATAATTGGCTTTTTTTTATCAAAAAGCCATAACGTCTTTCTCAGATAAGTGGAATTGGACTGATGTAAAGCTGGACTCTTCTAAAGAAGATACCACGAATAGACAAGAGGGCTAGAGAGTGTAACAGTTGGTCTGCTGGTGCAGGCCATAATTGAGGTAATTCGTACTAACTGCTGTAATGCAGTGTTATAACTCAAATAGGTGTTGGTTGAGAACGAGTTGTGCAAGAGCCTTGCTACTTCTTCTAAATGTCCCATAGATGGTGGGGCACAGGGGTGGTGAAGAATACTGCTTCTGGCGCGAGGCGTCGAAATCTGGCCTACTGTGTACAAGATACTGAATGGGCAATAAAGTTAGATTTAGTGGAGATATGAGTAGCTTGAATTTAAATGTTGTGCTGTAATGCGAGGAGCAAGAGTTTCCGAACTAGGGACATAACTCTAGGAGATTTGCTTGTGGAGTTGTTGATAATGTGGACTACTGAGTTGATGTCAATATGTAACAAGAGTTTAGTGTTTTGGAAATATTGATGCCATAATCAAAGAGCTACTACATGTATGACTGGGAAGAGTTCTAAGTAAGTCATATCCCTGGTAACGCCTAAAGTAGACCAGTGTTGTGGCCAGAACTTCCATGCCCATTTGCCACTATAGTAAGCCCCAAATCCACCCTCATCATCCGGGCACTTTCCGTAAATAGTTGGATAGTATGATCATCTAATGCAGGAGTATTGATCACCGAAACACCATTATAGCATTTAAGGAAGCTAGTCCAGACCAGAAGGTCGAGCTTCATGTCGACGGATATCCGAATTTTGTGATGCTGCTCTTTAACTCCGAGTGTGGCGTTGATGAAGCGTCTGCAGAACGCGCGACCGGGTGCTACAACTCGACATGCAAAATATTCAATAGCCCTAACAGAGATGTTGCAGTAGTTGCAGTGTTACCTTCTTTGCCTGAAGGAGAACGTGAATAGTATCGTGCAATTTCTGCAGCTTATCGGACGGTAGTGACATGGTCATCGTAAGTGTGTTGAATCTTATGCGCAGAAAAATCAATTTTGTGGATGGTTCAACGGTTTAATCTTCGGTAGTGGGAACCCTCAAGTCAACACACGACATTCTAAAAGTTGTTGGCACATTGTGGTGAATAGGGTGGGCCACAGAACAAAACATGATCTAAATAATGGATAATGAAAGTGTTTTGAGAATGATGTTATGTGTCCACTGCAAATAAGATGCGAATTTGTTCCACAATGCACAACTGATTGAAGCTTCAAATGGGAGCATCCTGCCAAAATAATAATACCCTTAGAACTTGAAAACCAGCAATTCAAAGTCTGCAGGATGAATGGGAATAAGGCGGAAAGCAGACTTGATATCAGACTTGGCAAGTAAACAGCCCATTTCCAGGGTAGCTATAACAAATAGTGACCAATCTCATATATCCTGTAAAAAAAATACAAAGTCAGAAGTAGGGAACACACGGACCCATGGAAACACCAGAGCTGGGATCGGGAACGTGTTTTCAGGGATGTGTTTCCCTTAGTCCCAATTGTATATTCTTTACAGGATTTATGAGATTGGTCATTGTTCGTAACTGTGCGTTATCTTTACGTTTTCGTTGATGTTGATACAATGTTGACTACACTGTAACTTATGCATGCTACAAGAACTAGCTCATAACTCGTTCAGTATCCCCAAAGGGTTCCGTGTACTAAATGAACTCCAAGTAAGTTAAGACATGGTGATTCAGACAACTTACAAAGATAACACGTTCACTGATGCACCCCATATTTCGTAGATGTTCTTTCTTTTTTTTTGTTACTCTTCGCACTTGTTGCAATTTCCATAATAATACAATTTCCACGTCACACCCTTTATTCTATATAAAGTTCATGTTGTATAAAACGACTGAGTATGAATGGCTCTGTGTCATCAGTATTTTCTTTACTTAATCCAGAGTTGGTAGACAAAATAGAAGTATGTCCTCATTGACTGATGAAAAAAAAAACATTTACATGCATGAATGTGGTGTTCAGGGAGAGGCACAACCTTTTTAAAGCCGACTGCAACGCTCTTTTGATATGGACCAGCGTACTGGTCCTCACCTGTTACTCACCTCTCACTTCTAGGTCTGGATACTTGACCCATCTACATAACAACCTGGAAACCATTCTTTTGATGAACTAGACGTTGTGAAGGTTTGGAGCGCTCTTAATTATCAGAAAAAAATTGGAGAGGAGATGAGCGCAACACCAAGGACATAGGGAACTCTACAGACATCAACAAAAGATCGGATCTGTCGAGGCCCGAGCTAACAACGACAGTGATTTCCACTGAAGCTCTCAGAGTGTAAATGACAAGTATGCCACTGGGGCCAAACGTACCACCAGATTGCCATCGGAGAACATCACGATGGGGGCTTGGACCATCCGTACACTACACACCTGCAGAACTGTGAAAGAACTAGCGCACACACTGTGGCACTATAAGTGGTACATCACTGGCCTGTGCGAAACAATAGGGACAGGGTTTGGTGAGTCAACAACAGAGGAAGGATACAACATCTGGTTTAGTTGAAATCATCAGATAGTATACTTTTTTAGTCAGAGAAAAGATGCCTCATCCGAAGCACACCAATCTTGAGCAGAGTTACTATGATCACAGTGGCAGAAAATCTTGTACATTTTATCATCACCATGCTTACGCGCCTACAACTAATCACTCGGACGACACAACTGAAGAATTTACACATAACTCAAAAAAATCAGCAAAGTTCCAAAGAAAGGCCTGCTATTTGTACAAGATGATTGGAGCGCCAAGATAGACTCAGACAATTATGACCGATGGGTTGGAACTGTCGGCAAATTCACTACGGGGGAAACTAATGATAGAGACTTCTGGAGTTCTTCAGCCACAAGATGGCATTGGTGAACACTCACAATACATACAAACTGTATAGGAGGACGACGTGGCATCAGTCAGGTCCATAACCAGACCAAGACCTGGACAGATCTGAAGATGCCAGAACTGGTGATAAGGGCTAAGGGCAGACTGGGCTGGAAAAGGCTGACGGCAGCAACATCCTCGCCCTTTCAGATTTTGTATTTGTTTACCACTCATTATCACTTGGAAGCGGTTCATAATGAACTTCATAGTTCAGTCTAATCTTCAAAAAAGAACCCCCTGGGGATCCGGGCTGTTAGAATAGATCCTCAGTACGTCTCGTACTGTCGTACGAAGCGACTATATGGGGCGGTCCTTCGGATGAGACCGCAAAAATCGAGGTCCTGTGTCACAGCAGGTGTGGCACATTAAAGATCCCTCCCTGCTCAAAGGCCATAAGCGCCTAGCATAGGCCTAAATTTTGCAGCCCTTCACCGGCAATGGTGACGTGTCCATGTGAGTGTCTCGAGCGGGACGTTAAACAATATATAATTAATCAATCAATTAATCCATCAGGATGGCACTCATTTTTCCACCTCAGGCAACTACCGTTTTTTAATAACCTTCAGGGTGCGTTACAATCAAGGATAAAACCGCCACCAACTTCCATCAGTGACTCAATAATTTTCACTACCTGCCTTTCATGCCTTAATTATAATTATATAATTTATCCAATGGTTGAGGTTCTGGACATTTTAGAAAGTTTCTTAACCAAAGGCCTCAAGTATTCATGGTTCAAATAAATGTAAATATCATGACTGATTGATTATTAATTGCTTTCCGCTACACTCAACAATTTTTCAGTTATCTGGTGGCGTCCAGTTTTTGTTGGTGGAGGAGAGAACCCAGATACAATGTACCTGGGAAGAGACCACTGACCTTCCGCAAGTAAACTGGCAAAATTTGCTCACATAACGCCGCGGCCGAGATTCAAACACGCGCCGACAGAGGTGAGAGGCTTTGTGATTTTGAGCCCGATGCCCGACAGAGGCCCCTATGTAAATATCAAATTTTATTGTGGGGGACGTAGTCCCAATGTCTGTGGCGGACTGGGGAGTGCGCGGGGGTAGTGGATCATTAATTCAGCGCCCAAACCGGCTCTTCTCCCACCATCTACTATGACAGGGGGCAGGTATTTAATGTACACCCTCGAGAGGACCACGAGGGTTGTTCAGTATGTAATGTGTATTGTACCACAGTGCGATAACGCTTTGCACGATTTTGTGGCTGACGATACTCTTGCATAGCTCTATTCAATACCTTCCCAACGGTATAAACACGAGCCTTCAGCTCTACATAGTTTTGAACTTGTAGTCAATTTCAATAGAGCCAGTCGTTGAATACTATTGTAAAAATGGTTGGGAAACGGGATGAAAATATTGAAGAAAAATTATATAAAAGTTCGCACAAAACTCATTCGGTAATACAGATTTTTTTAAATTGGGGGAAGTTTATGGGTCTGATAAGGTATCTTTTGAGATGCAGCAAAATCTGGCCGACCTGTGACTGTAACAGCCAAGGCAAATATCCCAAAAGTCAGGGAAATAGTTGAAAGCGATGGCAGGAACACGATACGTGATATTGTCAAAGCTGCTGGCATATCGCTATCGCGGGTGCATTTCATTTTGAAGCGTACTTTGAAAATTCAAAAGATTTCTGCCAGATGGATACCGCATATATTGACAGATGACCAAAAACGTGTAAAAACCAGTAAGAAAAACTGGAAACAAAATATGGCTAACTAAATACGGTAGAAGTTGCCAAAAGAACCAGAAGAAGCTTTTTGGGGGGGATATTCTTCTCATGTGATGGTATAGCCGTACAGATTCCGGTGCAAAAGTGTTTTAGGTTGTTATTACCATGATGTTATACGAAAAAAGCCCAAGAAATATTATCATAAACGACGCCCGGTTTTAAGATTTAGGCAAGTTTGTATTCATGATAATACTCCATCATATACATCTGAGCTTGTGACGCATTTTTTTTAAATTGGAGAAGGTTACCGTCTTGCCACACCCACCAAAGTCTCCAGATGTAGCCCCATGCGACTTTTTTCTTTTTCCAACACTTAGTTCTTGTTTGGTCGTCGTTACAGTCCCGGCAAGCCCTTAACCACACGCGAATTCAACAAAGGGAAACAACTTGTTGGTGAATTTCAAATTCGTTAAGTCATAATACATGCTAGAATTCAAACTGATTTTACGGTTTTGAAACAAACTTTTATATACCATGTGTATAGTACCACGTGTATAGTTATATCTCAAATTGTAATTTCGGGGCAGAAAATAGTCCACTGCTGCATGTAATCTTTTATGTAAATATAAGCGTTTTGTGTCGCTGGTTCTTTTCTCGGGGGAGGGGGATCCTTTTACATCTATTAAGCTGATTTCACGGAACAGTGTGCAGACAAAACTGCACGTTATTCCGTGTTAGCACAACAATAAATACCCACCATAAATATTTAAAGTTTAAATCAATTTTCAAATAATCTGTTTCTGATAACAAACTTTTTCTAAGAATTACGTACACCTCTGCCAACGCTTGGAATCACGTGGCTATTTAATCAAATGATATAAACAATCATTATCGTTTTCTTTCACTTCGGTTTTAACTTAAAATTCACAATAATTTGAAAATTATTCTTGGACATTAACAAAAGGTATTCTGTAATTAATGAGTCAATGTTTAATTCCAGTCCGACATCCTATCGTATCTGTGCTGTGTGGTGCTGCGATTGCCCACTCGATGACTTGTTGGATCATGCATTGCGGCTCGGTATATGTTCTTGGAGCCTGAGGTGTCAGGGCGATACGGTGGCGGGGGTGACATTTTATTTCGTCCAAGTGGTGGTTGTTTAGTGGTGGATGAATCAAAAGCCAGCCTCGATACTTTTGTACTTTTGCAGCGTTTCTGATAGAGCATGTACATTCCAATACCACTTCCGGTGAGAAGAAGTGAACTTAATGCTCCTACAGTTCCCGCTAAAGCTTCGTTCCCAGCGAGATTTTGTTCCACCTCGATATCCTCACCACCTATATTACAGGTGCACTTTGGTACCTCACAAGTCTGAAACAGAGAAAAAATATTGTCAAACAGTCTCAAGATATAAATTATATGACGCAATATAGTATGATGACATCGCGACATCGTTATCTAAACATTGTTTCAGGACTTCATCGCTTTGTAATGGAACTAACCGGCTATATCTTCATCGCTTCATCTCTCTACAAGTTCATAGTAGGGTAGGGTGAACAACGTACCCTATCCTGTGTGATCCTTTGTTTCTATCTCGAGCAAGAAACTGTCTTCTCGATGAATTACTTACATTAGATAATATTAATGCTGTAGACACTCATTTATTGTTGTGGGGAAATGAACTTTTTTCAAATGATATAAATTTTCAAATATTTAATACAGTTCATAAAGAATTCTGAACGATTTTAATTATAGTCAGGTGAACCCATTTTGATTGAATTTGTAATTAAAATTTATAATTAAATTTATAATAACATTGTATGTACATTAAGTTGTTAGAGGTATCGCAGATAATTAAGGAAGTTCATAAGTTCATTAAGAACTCAAATACTATATCTAACTCATTCTATACTTTATATGATATGTTATCTTTATCATTTTCCATTGTTTATTTTGCTGATATTTGCATGTGGCATGACAGTCTTTACTTATACTTGAGCAACACATTTACTGTATATGGGAAAGGTATGTCTAAGTTGAAAGAACTTCTAACCAATCCCTTTGTATATATATATATATATATATATATATATAGATAGATAGATAGATAGATAGATAGATAGATAGATAGATTATGTTCAGTTCAGTTCAGTTCCTGTGTAATCATGCTAGGAGCACGTTGTTCACTCTCTTGCTATGGAGTCTAGACTGATAACACGATGTTGCGTTTGCGCGATAAGGGATAGCGTTGGAACGATGACGCATTGTCGTTGATATGAAGTTGCTATAGCGAAGGCAAGATACTCAATCTGTCGAAATAGCGTCATCGCATTTAATTATTACGGTGTCATCGTTTCATTGACTTGTCATGACACCATCACGTCATCGTCTATCAACCATCAACCGATAAGTTCATAGTAGGAGAGCGAGATTCGA